>CM075851.1:4141696-4161696 GCA_037975125.1 Latrodectus hesperus | reverse complement strand
TTTTCTTTTTTTGTACATTAGATGCATTTTGACAACAAATACTACAATCTTTATTTAATTCATATATCTTTCTCTCACTCCGCAATTGGTTTATATATATATATATGCATGAATAAACGTTATTATATATATATATATATATATATATATATATATATATATATATATATATATATATATATATATATATATATATATATATATATATATATATATATATATATATATATATATATATATATATATATATATATATATATATATATATATATATATATATATATATATATATATATATATATATATATATATATATATATATATATATATATATATATATATATATATATATATATATATATATATATATATATACATATATATATATATATATATATATATATATATATATATATATATATATATATATATATATATATATATATATATATATATATATATATATATATATATATATATATATATATACATATATATATATATATATATATATATATATATATATATATATATATATATATATATATATATATATATATATATATATATATATATATATATATATATATATATATATATATATACATATATATACATATATATACATATATATATATATATATATATATATATATATATATATATATATATATATATATATATATATATATATATATATATATATATATATATATATATATATATATATATATATATATATACAATCCATTTTATCTCAGTTCGTAGTAAGATGGTTAATTCTGAATTTTACAGCAAGGAGTACCTGAAGCTGAATTGTATTTTAAAGCTTTGTATTTCTTCAAGGCAGAAACTTTCTCTTATTATAAAAAACGTTGGCATTCTAGTAAATGGTGAAAATAAGACTTCTGTATTTAAATTTCGGTACAGATATTTATATTGTTGAAACATTTCACATAAAGAACATGCGTTAATTAAAAATACTTACCACGATTCTTATAGATGATGTTCAATAAAAAATGAATATTACTTAAAAATATACTTAGTTTAGTATAGGATAACTTTTGTAATCTAACATTGCAAAAGATCATTAAAACAAACTGATCGTACACACCTTAATCCGAAATTAAATAAAAAAATATATTCAAAATGATCTACCGGTATCTATATCGGATTCTTACCAAAAACGTTGAATAAAACATTTGATTGAACTAAATGCTGAAGCCAATAAAAAGGCTTACAGAAAGAGATAAAAGAATTTAAAATAAGTTATTTATAAATTTTGCTAATTATATGATATGAGAATAATCTGTGTGATTTTTATTTAATATTTTTACGGAAATAAACTCATTAAAGTTTCACATATTTCAAAATTTGATTTTAATTCACTTTTAATTTTTTAAAAATTGATTTATTTTTAACTCAAAGTAATTAGTATGATATAGAAAATTTTACAGCAACATTTGTTTTCAGTTTTTCTGTTAGAAAACCTAGCAATAGAAAATACATTCCATTCTTGATTCTTGTTTATGTAAATTTGATTGCAATAGCTTTTTCTGAATTTTCTTGTTCTATTTATTGGTTTAAATTTGTTGCAGTGGCTTTTTTTGTTACTTTATTTTTACTAATTATTTATTGAAAATATAGTGAAATTTTCTCGAAAGAAGTATAAATATCGGTTTTATACAGTAATTGTTTTTTTCATATTGGAAAACAGTTTTCTTCTCTTAAAAGTAAAGAAGGTATTTCATATAAAGCAGTCAAAGTTTTGGTTGTTGTAATAAATATGAATACAAAAGATTTCAAATATATAATATTTTTCGTATTTTTACTAAACAGAATTTTAACTCTGCTTGGTAAACATGTTAATTAAAAACATTACAGCTTAATATCTTTAAAATTTAGTGGAGACATATTTATGCATAGTTTTAGGAATGAAAGAATGCCAGTGGCTTAGTGATAACGTTTCACGCTCGCAAGACAAAGGCCCGAGGTTTGATCCTCGGGCGGGGCAAGTTCGACTCAGCCTTTCGCCCCTTCAGTGGATCGATTAAATGAGTACCAAGCATGCTTGGGAACTAAACACTGGGATTTCACATTAGACTGATCGCCTATCTGGGACATATGCTTCGCATCCCAGAGCTCTCTCGGTCACGGAAACTGAAATAGGCATTGTAGGCCTTGGCCTACATGGGCTGCCGTGCCATGGAGTTTAAATTTTAACATTTTAGGAGAGAGACAGGCAATGCTTAATATATTTCTAAGATTTAATACTTATTTTAATAATAATCTTTGCTTAAGTATGTCATGTAATATATGCTTAAATTGATTCGTAGTTTATTATCTAAACCAAATTTAGGAAAGGGTTTTTTTTGAACATTGATTTTTTTTCACTTTTTCAATGAATATGCTTCAAAAGTTGAACATGCATAGCTAAATGAAAAGCTTTGACTATTCCCTAAAATGAATTTTGCTGTAAGTATCAAGTTTAAATAATTTGAAAATATTTGCTTGAATTTTCACAATGCTTCAGGGGAATAATGATATTTTTAATTGTGCAAACGGTTACTGATAGATTGGGATAAAAATAAAATAAAATTTAATTACTGTTTCCAGTTCTTTTAACTCATAACACAGTTTTTAAAAATAGAATAAAATTTTAAGTTTAGTTAAAAAAGTTATTGTCTTTGAAGTTAAGTGGGTATTTTAAGCAAAAAATATGCCCCGTTCAAAAAACTTCAATGCATTCAATTTCCTTTTTATTACGTAATAAATGAAAAAGTAATGTAAAAACTATTCTTACATACATATAATAAAGGTATATGTTCGTATGTATACTTATATAACACTTGTATTATAAATGAGAACATCTTTATTTTAATTAAGTTATCATGCTCGCTAAATAAGTTAAATATGTTCTATTTTATACAATTTTAAATTAAAAAAAAGTTAAAAAAATGTCTGAGAACCATTGTTTAACAATTTATGTATATATATATATATATATATATATATATATATATATATATATATATATATATATATATATATATATATATATATATATATATATATATATATATATATATATATATATATATATATATATATATATATATATATATATATATATATATATATATATACATACATACATACATATTGCAATTAATTTTAACATCTAACATTTGGATATTAAACTATTTTGGCTTATACAGATTAATTCATTAAATATGCGTTATATTCAAACTAATCCTCCAGTGGATAAATTAATACATGAAAAAATAAATTTTTTAATGGAAAATTTTTATCCATGGATAAAATTATGTTTCAGTTATGCAACTTCATTTATAGAAAAACATATTTCATTACAAGTTATTTGATGTGAATTTGCAATTGCTGCTTCCCTTATAACTGCAATGACTTTTTCGAAACGCTTACTAAACATTTAATTTGCATTTAATATAATATTCGTAAAGTTTCACTCTCAAAATACTATTGACAAAATAGTATTTTGCAAGAATATCATGCAGAGGTTACTTCAATCATTTACTTTATTCCCCTTATTTACAGTTACCAATTGAATATATAGAATACTCAAATAGTTATTTTCAAACCAAGAGGATTTGATAAAATTCAGAAAATTTCTCCTTTATATTTAGATTCTTGGAAGCAATAATATGCATATCCGGAAGCTATTTCGATAATCTGTATAAATAAAGTAAACCCATCTTATCAAATAGTTGATTAGTTATTCAGAAATATTCAATTCGACGGTATTCAAAAGTTCCTGTGTTTTAGTACATGCAATGATTTCTGTGAGATTATATAGATATAATAGAGAAATACGAAAACGTATTAATATATTTATTTTTTTGTACTAATATTAAAATGTAAAATCCTCTATTTACTAATTGATTTCTGGTTTTATTATTAAAATTAGTGATAAATTTAACTACAAGAGATGGGGTTTTTAAATGCTTGAAATACTAAACATTATACTTTTCAAAATCTAAATCTTAGTTGTACATTGAAAATAAAGTTAATATCTATGTTAATATTTCACAATAATTCTGAATTCGTAATAGAGTATTATTATTTATCATATTATGAAACAGTATGCATATTATAAAGTAGTAAAATATTAGACATCATATTATGAAATGATCATTGCAATTAAATTCAAACTTTTTAGCACTATAAATGAAAATTTAAAACTCATGAGTTCAACTTTATTGATAAACATTGATATCAGTTGTTATGAATAAAAAATAAAGAATTCTGTTATATTAATCTTAAACAGAGTCTTCCTAATTTTTAAAATTTATGGCTTCTTTCATAAATTATTTTAAAATTTATTACCTCTTTCTTAAAGAAACAATACATAAAATGTTATCATAAATGTTTTTCAAGAGGAATAAGAAATGTATAAATACATTAAATTAAATGAGTTAAAAAGATTTTTATTCCAATCAGTCGTAAGAAAAGTTTTTCTTTTATATAAAGGCACTTTATGTTATCAGATCTATATTTGAAAAAAAATCATTTATACTAGGCTTAATAGGTCAAAAATTTATTATTTTTCAATAATGCATTTGGATAGCTACTGTAAGCAGTATTTTTTTATTAGAAAACTATCCAATTGTTGCAGGTAATATTTTATTTTCAATCAAATACTTTGAAATCACTCAGGAAAACTAAAGACATTGCTCATGTTTTTCTTTGTAACTTTTGATATTAGTATGAAAAACAAAATTAAATATTGAAAGTCAACTGATTATTGTTAAAATAATGAAGAATGCGTTTCTATTTTAGGTATAAAAATACTATTAAAATAATTTAAAATTTAAACACGAATTCTATTTCTGTAACATAAAATAAGTATTTATTAATAAATTTGAAAGTTTTAATAGGAAAATAAATTTATGTAAGAAAGTTTCTTATTAAGCTAATATTAGAATATGACGTCATTTTTAAAGAATATTGAGTTGTAAAAAGGTTAACTTTTGATTTGTACGGAAGAGAAAATTCGAAAAATCACCATCGGATTATGAAATATTGTAACTCTTAAGTATAATTCTTTCTAAGACCAAAGTAAAACAGGAGCTCTATTCACACAAATTCAATGAATATATTTCTAATATTTACCTTAATTAAGAGAAAAGAAAGCCAACATAATGTATGTTTATTAATTAAATGGAAGTGTTTTATAACTTTTAGATTCAGCTAGCCACAAAATAGTTAGTTTACAGTTTTATATTTCTATACCCTAATTTTACCGATTGAAAATATTAGTCTTATAATTTAAACCGCGTTTAAGAAACGAGGCCGGTACCTGAGTTGGAAACTTTTTTTTAAACTCCATGCGATACTGTAGAAAAATTTCGCAGCCTACATCAATTTTTAACGTTCATAGGTCTTTAAAGCATGATGATTTTCAGTGGACCTTCTTTACAAGAGAGAGAGAGAGCAATGTTTATGAAATACCTTAATCCCAAAATTCAGTAATGGTATCAAATGAAATGTTATGAAGAAATATTTGTTGTACAAATACAAATTGGATGCGTATTCTACTAAAGCATGAGTAAAAATATGAATTACTTTAAGATAAAAGAGTAAAAATGGATTAAATTTGTAATAAAATTTTAGTGATTAATCGCTCATAAGGATATAATATAATTTAAAATATTAAAAGTAAAATGAGAAAATCACAAATATCTTATGGAGAAAAAATTTAATACTGCTTATAACTTGAGGAATTTCATAGGCAGAACTATCGATGATGAGCAGGTCATACTTTTGTCTGACAAGATAGATGACCAAGCACATGAAATACAAGGTAAAACGCTATGTACAGTAATTTTGACTTTAATTGTGATATCATTTCTAAAAATTTTAAATTCTTTCTTATTTTTTGTATTTTATTCGACGTTTTTAAAAAGCATTCTTGCTATAGGGCTTGGGCTTAATGACAACTGAGATTAAGCAAATATGATCATTATGTTTGCTAATAAAAACCAAAATTTATATTGAATAATAATAATAAATATATTAATTTTCATTTTATTCTTTGATATCAATTAATTTAGTTCTTTGAACAAAGTCAGTTATATGGTGCAATATTTCATACTGGTATTTTATTTGAGAGCAATAGTAAGGTTGTCTGATGTTATTTATTTATAGTTTTTCAATCAAATTTCATTTTTAAGACATTCAATTCAGAAAATAAGATAGAAGATAATTAACATCAGTAAAATAATATTAGCCTAAAATGCAAGCATTATAACTCTTTTAACTATGATTTCTTTATTAAAAGGAAAACAGTTAAAATTATTTTTAAAATTCCAAACTCTCTGTTTCCTTATATTCTATTACATACATACCTTTCCTTTTTATTTGGCTACTCATTTCAGTAATTTAATTCAATGAAATTATTAGAACTATCACTTTTCTCTTTTATAGCATTAACTTTTTTTCTTATTTTACTTACTTTTCCTTTTCTTCTTAAATTTTTTACTAGTATTTGTTGGGATTGTTCTCCACAGAACCATTGTGTTTCTTGACAGCCGTTTGTTCGCCAAATCTTCCCCATGAGTATCATATGCCTTCAACTGTATTTTAAGGGGAAGCAAAACAATCATGCTGAGTAAATAGGCCACTTTGGCGAATTTAAGTGGCTCTTCAATGAAAAATATGTTTTCAGAGTTTTAAACCAATAAGATAGCAGTTTTTTATTACAACAACGGTGCATCTGCAGTTCTCATTACTGTAATAGTAATAACATGCATTTATTTAAAAAAAATGTTGCTCATACACATTTGTTAAAAAATAAATTTTATAGTTTAGGAATAAGATTTCAAGAAAATAAAAGCTTAAATTCCTTAGAACATACTCTATACATGTGAAGTATTACTGTAAATAAGATTGCATTAAATTAATTATTTTCAACGAACAGTAAACGCTATTCTTTCTAAACGTAAAAAAAATATATTATTATTACACGGAATTACAAGTTTTTGGTATGTATAAAATCAGTTAACTTTTAAACTAATTTTAACAATTTTTATCGTAAGAATTAAACATTCATGAGTTTGCCGTTGCAGTGAAATAAGTCTGTAAATGTATTCGCCCAAGATAAAATCGTTAAAAATAGTTTACAAAAGATTATATTTACAATTAATATTAGTATATTGTTTTGTTAAAATATTTTTCTATCTTAAAACTAAATTAGTTTATATTCAAAATAAATTTTGTTTTTCTAAATAGTTTCATTATTATAAAGATCATTTTGATCATATTATATGTATATATATATATATATATATATATATATATATATATATATATATATATATATATTCAGTAATAAACATTATCAATATTGCTTTTTGAGAGCGAAGAAGTGTCTTGTGTTGTTGGCTGAGGAAAGGCTATCACTTGTCTCCTAGAAGCTTTAGGCTCTCTCGGAAAATCTTCTTCTGGAGGGGCTGGCAGTAGAGTTGAGGGCATTACCTTGGAGCGAGATATGGTGATGTGTCATTGTTTTCTTTGTTTATATCTTTTCATACAAAATTCCCTGTACACAGACATAACTCCATCGACACGATTTCTGAACTCGACACTTCGAACCTTTTTGTCGTCAATGTCTTATACAAATTGTTGCATCGCTCTTGTTATGTTGCATTATGGTTGTACATTCTCCAGGGTAAGGACTTGCTTTTCAGTTTTTTTCCTCGTTTTCCTCTTCGTTTTCTTAATCACTTGCAGACTTTGTCATTTTCAAGCAGTCTTCATTGGTTAGTGGCAATCGATAAGGATGCTGATGACTTTTTTGTCATATCAACAAATTCTTCATTCCTTATGATGTGAGCCAGCCTCATCGTCTTCTCCACCACTGAGTGTTGAACTTGTTTAGGAGTGAAGCCTGGATAGCCATGCACCACGTTCGGCCATAATTTCTTCCACCTAAAATTTATGGTCTCACTTTTCATGTCTTTTAATGCTCGCTTAATGTTAGACAAACATGTGGCAATATCGTAACTGCGCCAGTATGCTTTCAAGGTGAATTCGTCACTAATATTATCAACATCCGAGATAACTTTAGGGTACTCTACACTCGCTCCACGAGATCCCATCGTCGAGCGAGTGTAGAGTACCCTAAAGGCACGAATGACATCTTGATCCATCGGCTGAATTAGAGATGTAGCGTTCGAGGGTTGAAACATGAAGAATATATATACACCGTCATATTGCAAGTCCGTTACATGGATGCAATGCCCATCAGGATAAGGATCTTTTCAGCTAGGAGCAATGGAAGAACTATTCAAGGGTCAGGGCTTTCGTTTTCCAGGCCTGAGAGTTATGCATCCAGAACAAGGGTAAGAGAGCCGTAATTTTGTTTTTCAATGCCTGTGGATTTTTGGTTTTATAAATAATGTCTGGCTTAGTAGCATAAAACATGCAACATTTCCAGCCATTATGACGGTCAGATGGTCTTTGTGAGTCTTGATGTCTGGACTCTTCACTTAGTCCTTGAAGAGGAATGTAAACGAAGTCATTCTCTTCCAAAAAAAGTCTGTTTCATCCATGTTGAAAAATTGCTCAGGGAATTTGCCTCTCTTATTGATGAGGTAAGGAAACTCTTCTTCCATGTAATAACAAGCAGCATCTTTGTCAGCAGAGGAAGCCTCACCATACAAAAGCATGTTTCCGAGACCGTATATTTTTTAAAATTTTTCGAACCAGTCTTTGCTGGCTTAAAAGACTCATTTTCGAGGAGCGCTATTACTGGCTTGAGGTTTGTCAGCACTTTCTTCAATTTCTTCATTGACGTAATCGGGCAATATTTGGAGATAGAGAGCTTTGTCCTGATCATATTAATGCCCAAACTCCTTGTCTTTTTCCCGTAATCAGCAATCTTTAATTCCATTGCAGCTTCTCCATTTCCACAATTCTGTTATTACGCGGAGTTATAACACTTTTCACTTCTTTATTGAAAGTTATTGAAGCAGTTTTGCCGATGTTTGCTTCTTCTTTCTTAATGTACCGCACTGTAGATTCATTCACCCTGTAATGGCGTGCAACAAATGCATAACTTCTGTCCTCTTTGATCATATTTAAAAGTTTAACTTTTTCGCTGATGGTTATCATCTTCTTTCTCTTGGGCGCACCAGAGGAAGCTTTTTGAAGGGTACATCGCTAAGATGGCATTATAAGGGCTTATTTAATCAAATTAGTCAGCTTTTAAGTGAAACAAGTTATCGTCAACACAACACTAAAATACAGTATGCGAGGCAGTCAACATCATGGACAATAGTGGCGAAACACAACAACAGAAGACGCTATTTGAGGCTGCGATGATGCGAAAACAATCAACTCACAGGGATAAATCCACTTGTACTCTCATTTGTCGATGTCACACAGGTAACCAATCTCGTGCCTTTATAAGAGCCCGTGGTTAGTTATAAATTAAAATTTATAATTTAATTGACAATAAATTAAATTCATTTTTATTTGAAAAATAGACAAAGAATTTATAATTTACGAAAACAATACTTTCAGCAATGTTTTATTGGTGAAATGTACAACTCAAAAATATAATTAAAGTGGTTATTTTGAAGATACAAAAATAAAATGCACTCTTAGTTTATATTCGTTTTGGCATATATATGCATTGAAGGTATTTAGGAATAATCTGAGTAATTATCTGAGGAATAATCTTATATAGAAATATAATCTGAGTAATACAATCTTCGCGTGTCGCATCTCACATATTGACATATTTTAAAATATCACAATAGTAAAGGCCCCTAAGCATTTTGGGGATTTTTTTCTAAGTGCATTGAATAAAATTATTTAAAATGCAATAAATATTTTTTTGTTACTAGTCAAACCTTCTTCAATTTCCCATGCCAATAAAATTATTAGTTCAGCAATTAATGATATAAATATGCATGATTAAATCAAGAAAAATAATTTCAAAGTCCAATTTAATATTAAAAAAATCCGTTTCATTTCGTATTATTTATATTTGCATCAATATTAATTTAAGGAAGCCTAATTTATTTTTTATTTTTTCCAAATCTGTATTTAAAACTTTGCGAGAAGCTTATTTGTAATGAAAATAATGTAATAGTATGCATAAGATAGTTTCTAGACATTTATTTTCTTTCACCTTGCCAATTGAAATGAAATTTCTAAAGTGTTTTTTTCAATAGGTTTTTATTTAACTAAAGTTTATTGATTTAAGATTTAGAGGAAATTTAGAATCTAGTACTTAAATGCTTAATTTTTCAATACTTTCATCAAAAACTTTAAATCATTTATTTTTTAGCACGAGTCACACATTCTTACTAAGATTTTGCTCAAATTCTAAAATCGGAATCAAAATTGCCATCTTTAATCAATTATGCCTTTCAATATTTCATTAAAGAAAATTACATAAAAATAGATTTATGTAAGTTAAAATTCAAAATAATACCACTTAAACCAAAATAAAAATTTAAAAATTACAGTATATTTTTATCATAATTAAACTTTTTCATGACAAATATTGTCAAAAATGTGTAGGATATATAAAATATTTATTTTCTATATAATATATAAAATAATTATGTATAAAATAATTATTTTCTCAATTCTGAATTCAAATTAAATTAAAGTTGTCAGAAAAATAAGATTCACAGTCAAAGAGAAACGTGGTATTTTTGTGCATTACTTCTACTATAATATTTTTGGCATATTATATTTATTATAAGAATAACTCTATATGATATATTCGAAATAAAACAATGTAGATATATTGTTTTATCTACTTACATTACATATAAACAATTCCTTATTTATTGATTTCATGATATATTTATTAATAATATTATAAGCAATTAGTTTTATTAAAATATTATAGGATATTATTGATTATAGGGTACTAATTTTATAAATGACTTAAATGGCATATTGAGTAAACGTAGAATTATCGCATAAAAGTGGATTGAGTGTTGACAGCATTATTATTTGGTCAAATGGAAAAATTATCTGAATTCTTAAATAAATAACTTATTTTTTGAAATACATGTTACTGAAATCAATTTCTTTACATTTAATTTAAAGAACGATAATCATTTTTTTTTTTGAAAATTGTTCAGAAATAGGTATGTAGGTTTTTGTTTAATATTAAATTAGTATTAAATCATCAAACGAAATTCATAAAGGCATAACTCTAAAATTATATTTTTATATATTCATACGCTGATATTTTATGCTTTTATAAATTATGTGATTTTATAAATTCAAATATAATTAACTTAATAATATGTTTTCGAAGTCATTTTATTTGAATTTAAAAGGGCGTTGCATGTAACTTTTCCGAGTTACGCGCAATACCATTTTCCGAGTATCCTTGGTTCTAATTTTATATAAAAAAGTAACATATGCAAGATTTATAGAAATATCCAATGTGAACAATTTAAAATTTGTATAAAAATATATTTGCTGAACTGAATTTTTCCCATAGTTGAATTCATAAATAAAATGATGCTTTTCACAGCAAATTGCTTTATTGGTACATTAAATAGTTTGTTACATCATTATGTTGGATGGATATTTTCTTTAATCTCCATTCAAGTTATGTTTGAAATATTATAAAACTAAATTAGAGATTTAATTTATTATTGAATTTGTTGAGCAGTTACCATGGTTGTATAATGGGTCTAGAGAAAATTTCCACTCCCACCAGATCAATAACAAAATTGAGGGAGCGAATCCTCTGGTGGTGCCATCTACCGGAGGAGTATTAAAGCAAAGTCGTACTTTCATCTTCGTAGTGTTCTGATTAAACGAAAGACACACCATACTGACATAAATTCGCAGAGCCGTTGTTAGAGTGAGCTTTGCTTGTGTTCAAGTGTCATAAGTAACAACACAAGAGTTTTTAAATTTTGTATAAAAAATAATAAAAAAAATAAGAAAAACGTAGTTACATGCTTTGACCCAGATTTTTAAAAATAAATAAATGAGTAAAAACTATGAATTTTGATTATAATTTTCCGCAAAAACGCAAGTCAAATAAAAAAAAAAACTCAGCCTATATTTTTAGCAATTATATTCAATTGTTCCTTCGATTATATCAGAGTAATATGAGAAAAAAATAAAATTACAAAACTGCATTTCTGTTAAATAAACATTCATTGTATTTTAACAAATTCTCTCTATTTCAAGTTTATTTTAACATAACTCTTGAAAAGCACACTCTAGTCTGAAAATTTCCCTATAAAGCGTGAGTGCGCAGAAATTGTGATTTTGATATTGTCGAGTCTGGTCTAAATGTTATCTTTATATATTGTGGAATATTCCTTACATAATTGTCTAAATCTGAAATTAATTATCAATTTGTATAATAACTATTGGGGGTTATTCTAAAATCCACAATTTCAGTGTACATGTCTTAATGTTTGCGAGCAAGTCTTTAACCGTGAACGTGGTTAAATAATTCATCACTCCAAAGAACAGTTTTCAACTGCAGAATTGTAATCAATGCTTCACGTTCCATCGACTGCTGCTTGGTTTGTGAGTGACTGGAACCCCACACAATTTATTTAACTCTCCACTAAAGTTCCTGAGAAGAGAAGAACTCCTGAGGAATTTTCACCAACTAAAACTTGCGACTGTCTTCCTCTACCCATATCAGAATTCTGCGGCTGAATTTGTTAAGACTTTTTAACCCCGTCAGCTCATTTCCAGCCATTTCATTGTCTCAATGTCTATTTCACTTCAAAATATCAACCCTCACAATGGATTTAGTCTGCTGTGGAATGTCTGCAATCTCAGAAATTGATTTCTCAAAAAAAGTGACATCCCACTAAAATTCCACTATCAAACTCACAAAGCACACACAACTTTGAGTGACTCATTTTCTCACAAACGCATGAACAGAACCTGACAAACCACTAAAAAAGCTTAATTTTGGTTGCACATCTAATTGCGTCCCCCACCAGAAAAAAAATTTTTTGGAATGTATCCAGATACTTTTGGTCAGACAGTATAAAATATATTTATAAGATATTTTAAGAAAAGTGATATTTTGACGTAAATTATCAATAAAGAGAAAATGCAGGAGTTTTATTTCAGTTTGATGGCTTAAATCCATAAAAATACTTACATTATATTTAAGAGATTAGTCATTTTTTCCCCTTCATTTTCCAAGATCATTCTTTTCTTCCTCCATGTCCTTTTCTTTCGTAATTACCTCAAATCTTTTATTAACATTTTCTTGAAATCGTTCTCCCCAGAATCATTTTATTTCTTGACAGCTACCTCTTCGCAAAATCATTCCCTTGAGGGTCATTTGTCCATCACTAAGCTTCGAATGCTGGTGAAACAATGAACCGGAGTAAATGGCGCATTTTGTTGACATTGAATGGCACTTGAAATAAATGTTTACGATTTAAGCTTTCCAAGGTAATAAAACATTTCCCGAACTTAACTTTATGACAATAGGTAGAACATCATTTCTTGAATAAATTAAGAAATTTCTAATTTAATTAGAGTATATTTGAAACAATATTATATAAATTGTATTAACATCATAATACAATTTGTACCTTTTAAAGAATTTTCATTGAAGTTTCTAGATGACATTTTCTCGAACTTGTATTTTTAAAATTTCATTTCTTGAAATTTTCCATTGTTAACAAAATGTGCTTATTTAAACTCATGAAAACAATTAAATTAATAACCAATGTTAAGTCTGTATTTTTTAAGTCTTATTAAAATTGTAGAAAAAAATAAGTCAGTCATTAGAATATAAGAAAATTATAAATAAATATAAGATCAAAAATATAAAGGGTAGTAGTATATAGGCTTTAAATATGCTTATGTTATATAAACCTAGTTATTTGTTGTATTAAAAAGTTACCGTAACGAATTGTTTGGATAGGTCAAAGGAATAAAAGTGCGAGATTTCTGTTTGTTATAAAGTATAAAATTATTTCTATATTTATATCATGATTACAACAGACATATATTTTAAGTATGAAAAAAAAGTTTTAATATATTTAAGCTTTTTTAACTAGAAAACAAATTTTATCCATACTAAAAACAGAGTTGTCAGCCTTTCATAACATTTTGTGCCTAACGATCACTGTTTTAACTGTCAGCAAAAAGTTGCACTAGATAATAGGATTACAACCCTAAATATTTATTGAAATTTGCTGCTTTGCTTAAACAAAAAAAAAACTATAAAACTATGGAAATATTGAGTTTTCCCCAGGAAAATGATACAGTAAAACTCCAATTATCCGTATCACTGATTATCCGAATGGCTTTCAGAATTTCAGAAAATAAATTAGACTAAAGAAGAGAATGAAAGTTTGAAAAAGGAAAAGAACTCAAGAAAAGGGATAGTAAGAGAAGGGAGAATATGAGAATAAGAGAGAGAGAGAGAGACTTGTGTGTCACTATCGAGGAATTCATAAATATTTTTTTGAAAACTCCTGGATGCTCAGAAGTTAGTGCTGAGAATATAGAAGAATAGATTATGAGTGAGACCCTAGATTTTTTTTAAAAATTAATAAAGATGTTAAATTTATTTAATGCATTCATTAAAAATAATTTCAATACCAAAGTTGAAGCAGACACGAGACCGTCAGCTAGTGAAGCAGTTGCAGCCTTTGAAACTGCATTGAAGTGGATAGAGCATCAATCCTAGTGTGGGACCATGCAAATTCCCACTGTCAAACGAATGCGTGATTTGGCTGCCCTAAAACTGAAGGCATTGAAAAAGATGTTCAGCAAGCAGTGACTTTCATTTACAAGTTTGTTTATATAGGCTTTATAAATGTACAGCACTTCAGCACTTGTAAGTACCCTAATTTGTAAAAAGTATTGCATTTTATTTTAATTAATTAAAAATTCTTTCACTTTATAAATAAGTAGTTTCCCCCCCATTTTTAACGTATTATAATTAATGAAAATAGAATATTTTTCGAAAAATCCAAATTTTCACTATATTTGATTATTTAAATGGAGTCCAGTCCCGAATGATTTGGATAATTGGCGTTCTACTGTATTAGAAAAACTAAATATTTCCCCACCAATTGCTATATTTATATTTTTGAAATAATACTTTTTGGTCAACATATTTAAACTAGACATGAAACCCATGTTTTTATTCTCAATTCATTTAAGGTGTTTCTTTTTTCTTTTTTTAATTTAAAGTTTTTGTTCTTTTTTTAAATTTCTTTTCTAGAACTCAATTTTCAAATGCATATCATTTAGAATTAAGTACTATTATACTAAATATTGCATTGAAACAGTGGAACATTTTGGTAATACTCCTACATTAAAATATAATACATTGCTTCTCCGCGCGCGCGCGAACTAGTTCTTCAAGACTAGGGTTTTTGTAAATAATTCGGGTAATGCGTAACTCATAGGATTTCACTGTATATTTTGCATTAATCAATGTGGTGTATACCACATAGAAACAATTTATGCACATGTATTGAATACAGTAGGTTATAGAAATTTTTAGTCTTTTGTGCATTTTCCTGTAATAGTTTAAATTTTAATATGTTGACACATTTCGCAGATATTTATTTGAACAAAATATAAAAAAATCATCTTGAAATGAGTTATACTCCAAAAAAAAAATTTTTTGTAAAATATAAGTCAATATGTACAATAATAACATATTTTTCTGTTTTCAACGCATTATTTTCATGTACGTTTACTTTTTCTATGTATTTCATTGTTTACAAAAACTGTATTTTTGTCTTTTGGCATTTCAGCTGAAGTGAAGACACATTTTAGGTCGCAATTTATTGTTTCGGCTATCTTATTTTTTTCAATTTTCTCTTTCTATCTATCAAAGTTTCATTTTGTGAAAGATTCTTTTTACTGAATTCAATGCAATGAAAGCGCTTTCATAGTTTGTTGTGGATCCACGTATTTCTCAGTCTGAAAATTTGTCTGAATACAGGTTTTCTTTTTGTTTTTTTTTCTATTTATGAATATCCTTTTGAATTTTGAAATTCTTCATTGTATATGTCACATCATTTATCCATACATTATCTTGAATATTAATTAATTCAATATAATCAACCTTCTAAGAACTTATTAAAGATATAAATTGTTCATACCCATATGAGAAGGAAACGTTGTTTAAGTATGACTAATTGGCGTAATATATTTACCAACTGCATTTAAAACTTGCTGGAAGAAAGAATGGTACACTTATTTATTTTCGACAAAGCTCTATTTCCCTTTTAAAAATGAAAAATAAGAAGCAATTTTTTAGGCTTCGTATTATAAGTAAGATATGAGTAAATATCATTAAAAACAATTTTTCATCTTTATTTAATATGATTTATGTTCGAATTTGTTGTACTTATTCTGAACTGAATATATTTGGTTTGACGGAATACTGATTTTCATTGCTTTTATATAATTTTATTTTGAAAAAATATCTTGATATTTTTCAGTTATAATAGTTTTTCAAGTCAAAAAAATATCTGTCCTAGGAGAAACATTTTAAAAATGAAAGAAAAGCTTAAAATTTTCTTAATTTTAAGATGACTCAATTTTGTATTAAAAACATTTATCGACCAAATTTCGTATTTAATAAATTGAGATACAAATTTAACATTTTTTCTTACTCAAAATCAATACAAATATTTGCTTTTATATGCATAATTTAAAAGTTTATACTGATTA
Source organism: Latrodectus hesperus (assembly GCA_037975125.1). Classification (NCBI taxonomy): domain Eukaryota; kingdom Metazoa; phylum Arthropoda; class Arachnida; order Araneae; family Theridiidae; genus Latrodectus; species Latrodectus hesperus. The sequence goes on along the minus strand of CM075851.1, from coordinate 4,144,986 downwards.
TATGATGGTAACTATAACAACATTATGAAATGCAAATCATAGTATATATATAAATATATATATATATATATATATATATATATATATATATATATATATATATATATATATATATATATATATATATATATATATATATATATAGGAATGCTGAGGATTCTAAAATAATTCACTTAAATATTAAGTAAATTTCCATCGTTAAAAATGTTTTTAATACAATTTTCTTGCATGATTGAAAATATTATATTTTATAATTAAAACGCTAAAGTATACATTCATTCAAACAATCATTTATGGGACTTGTTACTAAATCAAAAGGTGAATGTATAAAATAAATCATTGATGAAATTTCATTTTAACTGCTTCAGTTTATCTAAGAGAATGATTTAAATAAATAAGGAATTAAATCTCAATTAGGAAAAAACCATGTATTATATCATGGAGTAAACAGTATTTTGAATTGAGTATAAATGCCATTCCCTTTGAATAATATTTAAAATGAGGTGTAAAAACATGTATCATAGTCATTTAAGCTTTATGAATGTAAGCGGAAATTGTTATTGAATTTTTTACTCCTTTAGTTGATCTAAGAGGGTAATTAAAAGAATTAGGAATTGAATCTAAATCAGAAAAATTCATGAATTATATCATGGAGGAAATAATATTTTGTCTGCTTCAGTTAATATAAGAGAATAATTAAATTAAACGAGGAATTATAAATCTAAATTTGAAAAATTCATGAATTATATTATGAACGAAATAATACTTTGTCTCCTTCAGCCAATTTGAAAAATTAGTTAAAATGAATAAGAAATTTAATCACAATCGGAAAAATGCTGGAATTTTATCATGGAGTAAATAGTATTTTGACTGCTTTAATTAATCTAAGAGAGTAGTTAAAAGGAATAAAGAATTAAATCAAAACCAAAAATATTCATATTTTAATACAATTTCTTAGAAAAATAATATCTCTTTAAAGCAGGATATATTTGAAAGTATAAATTCTAAAAATGAACAATACTTATAGAGAAAATAAAAAAATAAATAAAAAGATATAGCAAACTTATTTACTTAGTACAAAGTTCAAAACAGTTTATTGAATTGAATTTAAATAAAAATTTTCTTAATTATTGAAATAAATGATATTAATAGAAATATTTATTTAATGTGCTTTTATTTATGTTCAAATAAAGAGCAATACATTTTTGTAAAAGAAATTACGTTTCTATTTGAGATTTTTTTAGGTACAAGCAACAGAATGTTTAAAATGTATACATTTGTAATATGACAATATATATATTACACATTTGCCCTGTTAAAGTACAATGTTTATCAAATGTGTTTTAATGATTACCATAAAGAATAGTGAAAGCTAGGTTCTGGAATGAAATAGTAAATGTCGGCACCTAATGTTGTGCAAAATGATTCTCACTTTATTTAGTGGGAAAGCGTTAATGATTCCGAAGAATTGGAAAAGGACATTGGATTTCAGAGAGCATTAAATTCTACGCACGATTTACTCCATCGTAGTCTAAGACAGAATGATGCTTTATTTACATCAACTGACTTGGTAAGGCAGTTTACTTTAAATAGGCTACTTAGCAGCTACTGGGAGGAAATGAAATTTCCCCATAATGATGAGGAAATAGTTCATAAATTTTCATTAATGAGTTTGAAGAATGGGTAAATAAAGATATGGTGTCTATACATTGTTTCCAGTTAGGTAGAATAAATAGAACAATTTATTCTTAGTTGAAGATGTTATTGTTCTTCAACTTTAAATTTACTTTATCCTTAAAAATAAAGACAATTCAATAGTAGGCTATTAAGCTTTATAGTTGGATTTATTGTGACTAGGATTTGCTTTCTTATGCTTAATTTTACTGTTAATATATTAATCATTTTAATGGTAATTTTACATATGTGTTTGTAAATAGTTAAAATATGTTGATTATTTTATATAATATTATTGTGGTTTAAATAATCAATATTGGTGTAAATTAAAAATTAGCTTAATACCATTAAATTAAAATGAATAAAGTAATATTCAAATATATCATTATATAATTTGAGTAAATGTATAATGATAAATTCCATTAATGTATCATGGAATTGTACCAAGTACATCGTGTGCCACATTATTATTGTACTGTTTACAGGATAAAATCTTATTTAATAAGAATGTATCTTTATCAAAAGTCTTGCACCCCAAACTAATGATTTTTTTAAATTGTCTGTATTATATATCAAATAATTCATTAGATGTTAAATCAAAATTAAGTTCTATGGGTGCATATTATTTCATTCAGAGATCTCATAAATTTGAACTGATTCATTTCCAAATAAATTTATCCTAATAAATGTCTTATTTTGAGTCTACAATTATTTCATTTGCAGTTAATAATCTGTGACTGTACAACATTTTTGAGGTTTAACAAAGAAAGAATATTTAATCAAGCCTTTTGGAACAAAAGCTAGGGGCCGATCAAATTTTAGATGTACTGACTGCCTAGAAAGAGACCTCGCCAATATGAAAACCATGGCTGTAAATACAGAGGTTTGGAGGAAATTTTTTGAGAATGTAAAGGCCCAATCAGGGTTTGTGATGCCAATGAAGAAGGAAAAAAGGACAAATATTTTTCTTATCATCATTAGGAAAGTTAAATCGATAAAAATCGAAAATAAGATTTAAAATATTTATTCATTATTCATTAAATTTATTTCCTTTCAATATATTTTTCATTTGAGGTATAGTATAATATTGTTAATTCATTAGGATTGATGAAATGACTTTATTGCTTTTTATTGATAACATATATTTCGTGTATTGTTAATTGCTGTTTAAAGCAATAATAGTTGAAATGTTTGTTAATTCTTGTTGAAAGCTACCTCCCACTACATGTGGGTGTTCCTTCAGATAGGAAAACTACCATTTCCAATTAACTGTAGACCAAAAAACTTGGAAATCGCGAAATATTATGAAACCAATTAAAGAAATAAATCGTCGAATGAACCGTTATGTCTTAGGTAAGAAATTTTCAATTGATAGTCATGAGAACACAGCTTCATTTAGTATACTTTAGCGTTTGAGATTCTTTCAATGACGAATGAAATTGCCTTACAGTCACCATTCTTGTACAAAAATTTCCCAATCATAGTTGGATAATGTAGTGATACATATATATATATATATATATATATATATATATATATATATATATATATATATATATATATATATATATATATATATATATATATATATATATATATATATATATGTATGTATA
>CM075851.1:3814196-4139196 GCA_037975125.1 Latrodectus hesperus | reverse complement strand
CTATTTTAATTAAAATAATTATATACAAAATATCTGTATAAAAATGCAAAATATTAAGTTAATATTTTTAAACTGTATACATATATATATATATATATATATATATATATATATATATATATATATATATATATATATATATATATATATATATATATATATATATATATATATATATATATATATATATATATATATATATATATATATATATATATATATATATATAGTATATATATATATATATATATATATATATATATATATATATATGTATATATATATATAAAGACTGACAAATTTATTATAATAATTTCTTTAACTTATATGTTCATTTAAAATAAACTGATATTTTTTTTTAAATTTCTGAAAAATATTTCTCATTTGAAATTAGAAATAATTAGTTCATTAGAAATACTTTGAATATAGTAAAACTTCCCCTGTAAGCTATCTATAATTTAATGATTTCATTTCTTTTAAATAATATTACAATATATATTATATTAAAAAATTCCTATTAAGTATAGCAACTATATGTCATATGAAACTGAATATCTACATACTTTTTTCAAAGAATGTGTGAATTTTCATTTATTACTTGAAGAAATTATGCGAAAAATATTTTTTATTAAAATTTTAAATCTAACACCCAGTTTGGGTAATGACAATTACTTTGCCACAGATTCAAATACTAAGTATTCCTGAATAAAACACATTTACTTAAGGGTGAATTTGTTTCAAATTTCATTGTCAGCTAGCACATGTCAATAATCATTATCATATGTATTACATCATTACGTTAAGCTTTTGTCAGTAGTGAAACAGAAATCCTCAAAGTGAATCAACTGGTGGTTTCCACCCTAGCGCAATTATTTGAACTGTTTACAGTAAATTATTCTACAAGAAAACAGAGGGACGGAATGGATTCACGTTGAAAAGATGTATATCAAAGCACTTTAACATTTGCATCTGAATATAAATTTTCGCTTAGAACTTTCCTGCATTCTGTCAAGAGCGTTGGGGGCTTTAGAATGTTTCTCTATTAGTAATTTGAGTATTTGTATTGACCCCGTTCATCTAGACGTCCTTTAATTTACTTGAACAATAAGATTATTCTCAAAGTTAGTTTTCTATTTGTACAAAAGCATTACTATTATAAGGGACACAGAGTTAGAGTGTTAGTAGAAAAATTATATTTGAAACAAATGTGTTCATTTAGAAGAATGTTATACATTGCTTATAAATTCCATGGACATATTTGCTCCTATTACCTAAACTTAATTAAAAATGAGAAATGTTGTATCTTTTCTATGCTCCTATTCTCTACGAACATTTTTCATGTTTTATGTCGAAAGAAGAATGATATTTTTATGGACTATAAATTACATCCAATATATGAAATACTTTTTTAGTATCCTTGAATGTAAAAATTTCAATTTTATTTTAAACATTGAATATATATATATATATATATATATATATATATATATATATATATATATATATATATATATATATATATATATATATATATATATATATATATATATATATATATATATATATATATATATATATATATATATATATATATATATATATATATATATATATATATATATATATAGTATATATATATATATATATATATATTTATTTATTTATTTAAGTATAAATGTTTATTTATTTTTATATAATTTAGAGAAAATTAGAATTATCATCTGCTCGCAATTTCCCTGATATTAATAAAATTGAATGTTAAGCAAAAGTTTTGATTTTTTTGATTGTAATGAATTGAAATAAATAATTTAAATTATCGTAAGCAATTTATATATAAATGAATTAACAATGTTTTTCAAAAATTATTACAATACATATTGAATAATCAATCGATTTCAAAGTATTCATGCTTAAAATATTAAATAATCGTTCACTGTTGTAAATTGGAAATTTCTTTTCAATAGGATAAAATTTAGTTGTATATATTGACAAAAATTCTGCCAAATTTACTTCAATATCATTACGTAATGAAAAGCAAATGGCTCTTTCGTCTTGAAGCACAAAGTTTTAGTTAAATTACTCAAAACTCGACAGAAACTCGTGATTACATGTTTAAAGATATTCAAAAGACGTGCCTTTTGTCTAGATATTTATTGCTGTACTCCCTCGAGGAAAATAAAAAAAGAGCAAGAGCTTTCTCTAGACGCGAGAAAGAAGATAGATTATTGAGGTGGAAAATTACCTGACTTTACTTGTTTTATTTGCTTGTCTTTATATATTGAATGAGTGTCACAAAACATATCGAGTACTTGATAATCTCTTTTGGATGAAAGTTTTTGTATTTAGGATAAATTTAAAACTGGTTCAAGAAACTTTGAACTATAGCAGATACTTTATGTGGATATAGTTCAAAATATTTTCTTATATTTTTTTTAAAAAATGAATTATTTTAAAAATTATTTTTAAAAATTATAATATAATCAAATTATTTTAATAAATGATAAAATCCTTTAATTTTTAAAAGTTTTGTATGAGCTCTTAACTTATTTAATATTTCCATACAACATTATTTTTGCAGTGATTGACAAGAAGTTCAGTTACATTTTCATTTCTTTTATATATCATGAAATTGTTCACCCTAATTGTTCTACATCGACTGATTTCCTGTGTTTAAGTAGGCGAATCTTGGGTTAGTTAGTATGAATTTGAGTTATTTTTCCGGATATGAAACTCATAAAATTCTTTTGTTTGTTCCTTTTACAATTTTTTACAAATTAATGTAAATTATATGTGTAAGTAAAACTTTTTAATTTCTAACATTTGGAACTGTTGCAATTTATAGGAATCGGTATGATAACATAATGCCATCTTTTTGTTTCTCCGAACTGAAAAATGATCAGCCGAACAGAACATTTTCTTGGCAAATTTCTAAAGATGCTTTTGTTCATCATGCAACGTTAAACTTTCAGCAGGGTTTTTTAGGAGATAAATTTTTACTTTAAGGCCTTTTTTTCCAAAAAACATGATATTATTTCACACATTTCAGATTTTATAAATAGCTGAAATATTTGTTCCATTTAGAGCATCGTATAAACTTGGTACATCCAAAGGAATATTATTTGATATACTTTTGGAATTAAAGTTGAGTTTTTATTTTTAAAAATAATTTAAAAAATGTAGAATATTATGCAAATAGTGGCACAATATAGTATTTTTGAAAAATATTTTTAAAATTTATTTTTATGTCATTAGTAATTTTTACTAGTAAATCCTATCTCTAAAGCAATTTTTCATATAAATACTGAATTTTACTTTAAATGATACGTTAAAAGCAATTGCTTGAAAAAGTTACACGTGATTCCAGTTTTACTCTGAATATAAAATAAACGCATATTTGTAATGTCTTGGTGCGTATATGGTCAGACTCACTTCTTATTCATTCCCTTGATTAAATTCTTCCACTCATCTAAACTATTCAGCAGCAGAGCTTACGAAGCACACTCGGTGCAGCCTCTCATATCATTTGTCCTGGTGAATGCTAATTAATTCTTCAGGACACGTCGTCTTCCTAACTATTTGCCGACTCTTCTGGATTTAGTGTCACCCAAGACATAAGGAATTTCCTCTTCTAAATGATAATATACGGCTATGTGAAAAAGTAATTCTTAAGAATGATGGCATTTCAGACTATGCCTGACATTTAATCTGGAATTTCTGGTAGAATGTTCTTTCTGATGTGCTCAACAAAAGTGAATTTTCGTAAGAACATAAAACTTGCAAGCAATATAGAAAGAAAAAAATACAATTTTACCTTAATTCTAATTTTTGTATTTTATACAAAAACTGCAAATTTCTCAAAGATAATTTTTACTACGTATCAAATTATATATATGATTTAATGTGTACGGTCGTGTTTACTAAGTCCACTAATTTAAATGAAAAATAACTTTGGTAACTCAAAACTTATAATGCTATGTACCCTTTCACGAATTTTAGGTAACATTTATTTTTATATTTATGTGATTTTTTTCAAAATTTAAATTTTTATAATTATAAAGTGTTTTTTTACAAATCATTCAAAAGTAAAATTTTGCTGAAATGATCCTCAAGTGTGTCTGAATACCGATATTGCATGTTACAATATCAAATTTAGGAAAGATATAAGTTTAGAAATGAAAATTATACTATATATATATATATATATATATATATATATATATATATATATATATATATATATATATATATATATATATATATATATATATATATATATATATATATATATATATATATATATATATATTACCATTTTCTAATTAGAAACTAAGCCTATGGTTTAAAGTGACTAAAAAGGTTTAAAGTGACTAATCGTTATGCATTTTAAAAGTGTTAGAGCTTTCCATTAAAATATTTACAAAATCGCTTATAGTCACAAAAGGAATTTAAAAAAAACAATCACATCTCTGTAGCAGTAAAGTCTTCATCAGTGAACTGTTAAAGTACTATATTTTTGCGACACGCGATTTTGAAAAATGCAAACTTTTCTATTTGATGGATATTTCAAGTCCACAGTGAAAGCTTTAAATGGTTGTGTGAACATTTTCGTATTTAATTTTTCTTGATTTCCCGGATTCATGAAGAGATCGATTTTCTGTTCGTAATAGCCCAGTTTCTCTTGTTTGCAATGTCTAAAAACACTTCAGAACCAGGTATAGCACGAGTTTAAAAGATTCACTAGCTCGAAATTACAAAATTTTAGCATCAATAGGTGTACAATGTCGCAATCTAAAGAAACTTTCGCAAACACAAAAAAGTTGTACTGTTCATCTGTTTTGATAAAAATCTTTAAAATGCATTACTCTTTGTAGTATTCAGGAAAACTAAATTGTGCATCTGTGTTAGCGGACACAACTAAAGCCATTTACTTATCAATGATGATAGTATGTATTTCCGATTTTGAATAGATAGTGCAGCTGATGCTAGTTACATTCCTCGAAAATTAAGAACTCAGACTAGCCCTCAAACCCTTACATTGTATTGAACCGCAAAGACTTCCAGTTTATTCTAAGCTGAAAAGATTAAATCCTGAAAAACTTAAGTTTCTAAAAATGGATTTCGCACTTCACTGGAATAATATATTTTTAGATCTTCAAAAAGTCTAAAACGTTTATTAATGATTTCTCACACTGTCTTTTTGGTAAAATTGCTTTTACTAAAATTGACTTAATTCTATCACCAAATCCCTATCAGAACTATTGACCAATTACAGCTGTCACTACATCAATCAAGTTGTATGAATACACAAACATGATATTAGGTTTAAGAAATATAGCTCAAACTTTTCAACTATTTTAGACCTGGATTTACTGGGTTTAGATTCCTGTTATGCATGTATTGAAGACATTTAAATTGCTTCAAGTGATGCAGAAAAGCACAAGTCTGATTTAGAGAGTGTGTTTCAGATATTTAAAAATTATGTGTTAATAATAAATATTGATAAATGTGTATATTCCTTAAAGATAAATTTAACTTTTTAGGTTTTCAAATTCAATTCGGACAGTATGTCCTCTTTTGGATTTTGCGCCAGGAAAAAAACACTCACTCCCTCCAGAAAAAGTAATAGCTTTGGTTGAATTTCGTTTACCAAATACTATTGTCGAGTCTTGCAGGTTTCTTCTGTGTTAAATTTTTCCGAAGCATTTTCAGAAATGTAGAGTGTGTACAAGCCTGCCTGCAAGTTTTGGTTAATGGTAAAATAAAAGAAGGCAAAAAGTTTATCATTTGACTCACAGAAATAAAAAATGCAGTTGAGGATATCCAAAAATCAATTAGCTGAAGCAACAGTTATAGCATATCCCAAACATGAAGCAAAATTGTCATACTTGCATCAGCTCTGTGCTTCAGCTAAATATATGTATCTAACTGGAATCGCTGGGATTTTCTCGAGAAAAGTAAGACCTACTGAATGCTAAAATAGTCCTACAACCGAGAGTGGTAAGGGATTTATTTTGCAATTTAATTTTCCAGACATTTTGTTGAGGGTCGAAATTTCGTGGATTTCACAGCCCCTAACAATTGCATTTCAGCAAAGTCTTGATAAAAATTCCCCGGGGAAGATAAGATATATAGAGTTTATTGGTCAATTTATAACTATATATTAGTTATAAATTATATATATATATACGATTCATATCAGGATATATGGAAACAGTATTCTGGTCTTCCTTCAGTAAACACGTTTGTCTGATTGGATACTTGAGAACATTCAAGACTTCCCCTTGTGACATGTGATAACTGCTCACTCTCTGAAAGTGTTTTTAGGAATGCAAATTACGTGGTGTTATTATTTATTAGCATACATTTTTTACTATTATCTTAATTACATGTCTTACATTTACTTACATTCGTTGCCAGGGTGTCCAATACACAATGTCGTAATAAAGACCCAACCTTGATTTTAGAAGATAATATAGCCTACTAACGCATTTGTTCATGAATTCATTTTTATTAATATTTGAAAGCTAAAACTTCGCTTTTATGCCTTACAACGTTCTGGATGCTAAACCATCGTTATTAATACTTTCAACGTTCTGGATGCTAAACCTTTGTTATTACTACTTTCAATGCTCTGGGTGCTAAACCTCGTTATTACTACTTTCACCGTTTTGGATGCTAAACCTTCGTTATTACTACTTACAATGTTATGGATGCTAAACCTTCGTTATTACGCCTTTCCACGTTCTGGATGCTAAACCTTCGTTATTACTACTTTCAGCATTCTGAATGCTAAACCTTCGTTATTACTAATTACAATGTTCTGGATGCTAAACCTTCGTTATTACTACTTACAATGTTCTGGATGCTAAACCTTCGTTATTACTACTTATAACGTTCTGGATGCAAAACCTTCGTTATTAATACTTTCAACGTTCTGGATGCTAAACCTTCGTTATTACTACTTTCAGCATTCTGAATGCTAAACCTTCGTTATTACTAATTACAATGTTCTGAATGCTAAACCTTCGTTATTACTACTTACAATGTTCTGGATGCTAAACCTTCGTTATTACTACTTATAACGTTCTGGATGCAAAACCTTCGTTATTAATACTTTCAACGTTCTGGATGCTAAACCTTCGTTATTACTACTTTCAGCATTCTGGATGCTAAACCTTCGTTATTACTACTTTCAATGTTCTGGATGCTAAACCTTCGTTATTACTACTTTCAGCGTTCTGGATGCTAAACCTTCGTTATTACTACTTTCAATGTTTTGGATGCTAAACCTTCGTTATTACTACTTACAACGTTCTGGATGCTAAACCTTCGTTATTACTATTTTCAGCGTTCTGGATGCTAAACCCTCGTTATTACCACTTACAATGTTCTGGAAGCTAAACCTTCGTTATTACGCCTTACCACGTTCTGGATGCTAAACCTTCGTTATTACTACTTTCAGCATTCTGAATGCTAAACCTTCTTTATTATTACTTACAATTTTCTGGATGCTAAACCTTCGTTATTATGTCTTAGAATGGCGTTTGGCTTCCACGCTCTCCACAACGAGTCGAACTAAACATCCAAACTTAAATTTCAGAGATAATATGGCCTTATATCAAAAATGTATTTTTATTCTCAGCGCAAAGCTTTGGAATAAGCTAATAAAGAAAGTAAGTGTACCAAAGAAATTGAGATTTTATGTGATACCGTGATATGAAATAGAAAAGTAGAATCAAAAATTGAACTTGTTTTTTTTTTTTTTTTTTTTTTTTTTTTTTAATTAGGAATGATCACACTATCTCAGCTAAATATATTTTGATCAGCACTAACATTAGCTTTCAGCTTCAATTTAAAAAGAAACGGTTTATTGAATAAATAATTTATATAAAAAATTTTAGTGCAAATGAATAACTCTCGAAAATTTATTTTATAATGAAATAAACATTTGCAAGAAACTCAGTATCTCAGAATTTTACTTTGTTGTTAGTAATTTGCCCTGTTCTTCATATAATTTTATGCATTAAATTCTAACTCTGTTCTGAACACATTTTTAAATAGTTTTGATTGTTCATTAATTTGTGTAGCTTTTAATAGGTGTCTAAGTAAATAAGTAGGTTTAATAGGATTTTAAGTAAGTAATTTTTAAGACTTTTAAAGATTTTTTGTAAAGTTACTTTTCATAACAGCAATTTTGAAAAATGAAGCTATCAAAAGTTAAATAAATTATAGGAAAACTTATATTTCTTGTGTTTAAGATCATATTATTATCTATCGATTCTTAATATAGCGTATCGATGGATAAATGGATGAATGTCTGTCGTAGTTAAGAGTATACTTCAAACAACGTGTACTTGATTAAGTGAGTGATTGGCGTGCCTGCTGTTTCATGCTAATTTTACAGTCATCATAACCCCTGCGTTACTTAATTCTTGATAAAATATGCATAAATATTGCTAACAAAATGAAAAATGATGAAAATAAATGTTATATGGTAAAACTGACCTGAAAATGACGCTAATTAAAACAAAATCATCGTCGATTTTAATAAAATAATAAAGAATCAATTCACTTTTATTAGTAATAAAAGTCTTATAAAAATGTAAACTTTAGTGTATAACTTTTATGTAACACATATAACAATAAAACATAAAATATATTTTAACTTGTTCCTCATTATTTGATTAATATTTGTATACATTAATAAATGTTATGATTATCAAAAAATATGACTTTTGTTTGTGTTCCCTCTGACTTGTTGGTGTACACCACTCTTAACAGTGTATATAAATGTATATATATAAAATATATATATATATATATATATATATATATATATATATATATATATATATATATATATATATATATATATATATATATATATATATATATATATATATATATAATCTTGGGTATATAGTATATATATTTAATATATATTTATATATATACCCAAGATTTCATCCCAACAACTTCTACAGCCATGACTGTCGGATGGGTGCTCGGGAGCTTTCTGGGCTTTCTTCCTTACTGCAGAACTTGAATGCTGTCTATTTGTAAACATTCCACTAATAAGGAAATCACGCAGTTTACGACCCAATGATTTATGATAAGCTTGACAAACACATAATGCGGTGGCAAAGTGTTCTAATATTAAAAAATTACATTTTTAGCTATTGAGTTTTTGATTTTATTCAATTATTTATAAGAAAATTGGAAATTCAAGTTCATTGAGAGAGTTGAAAGAATTACGCCAACGTTAATATGGGTTCCAGAATCTCAAAGTGAAAATAAAAGCCATTGTTTGAAGTAGGCCACCACTTTTGCATCTATAGAAAGCTTTGATTTTTAAGTCTTATACGATTAGGCGTTTGAGTCTATTGCGCATCTTCAGTTATTACAAGAATCTTATAATATCAACACATTTGGAATACATCCCTTCTTCTTATTAAAATAATAAGTAATCAAAACATATTGCTAACTTAATAAGTTTCCTTAAAATTCTAACATCACTGTAGTTAATAAGAAAAATCAGAATATCTGGCATATAATAAAATATACTCTAACCAATGTTATATTTTTTATCAAACAATTTCATGATAATCAAACTTTTTACCATTTCCCTACGAATACATATGTTATGAAAAAAATTTAAAAGACAAAATGTAATGGTCTTATTTATTTTCGAAAGGAATGTTTTAAGTCTTATCAAAATCTGCTTCATTGTTAACTAATGTATAAGGAATCTTTTGTGGGGAGTATATAATAAAGTAAAGAGAAACTTAATAAAATAAATTATTTAAAATAATTTTTTCAACTTTATGACTGACAACAATTAAATGATCTTAATATATAATCCAATGGATTTTAATAACAAAGTACTGCATAACAGATTTATTTTCAAATTGTTGCTAAAATATCGTTTTATTCAAAAAGAACTCTGCTTAATAGAAGCAGTTCAACTTACTTTTCAATGTGTCCAAAAACAAATTATATCACAAATTTTGTCTTTTATTTGTGCCTCATTCCTTTTCAAATTTAAATTTTAAATAGTTTTTTATAATGAAATATGTTTATAAATTTCTCTTAATAAATTTGTGTGTGTGTATATATATATATATATATATATATATATATATATATATATATATATATATATATATATATATATATATATATATATATATATATATATATATATATATATATATATATATATATATGCATGTATATATATATATTATAATTCATTTACCCGTAATTTTATTCATGATATAAATATATATATTGTATTAGCAAATTTCGAAAATTGTTATCATTAGTTTCTTAAAGATTTGAAGGCATTTATTTTAGTTTATTGTTCAACAGTTATCAAATCTTCATATTATCAATACTTAAAAATCTGTGTTTTTTGACTTATATCGAATAATTTAACTGTGTATAATATGAAATGCATATACTTCACATACGTAATTATATTATGTGATATTAAGTTGTATAAGATTACATATATTTTATTATGGTATATATATATATATACCGGGTGATCCAAAAGTCAGGACGAACTTTAAAAATGAATAATTCGAAAACGAATCACGATACAAAGATGCGGTTTGCACCAAACGGATGGAAAAGAAACCGGGTTTTGTGTAACAATGAAAAAAATTAGTTCTGTTGGCGACCAACAGATGGCGCTATAGTGTTTTATTGAAACAAAAGATGGTTTACAAATGAAACAATGATTAATCAAGTCAGATTAATTACAGTTAATTAGTACTTACTACAGTAAATATTCAATGTGCTGTCCATCATTCAGAAGTAAAGCTGTGAGACGAGTCACCACACCATTCACAACATTTAGTAGCATTTCTTGCGTTATGGCAGACACATTTTGGCGGATGGCATTTTTCCGTGCCGCTAGTGATGCCGGTTGGTCGCTGTACACTTTTGACTTCAAGAAGCCCCACAGCCGAAAGTCACAGGGTGTGAGATCGGGAGATCTTGGAGGCCATGCGTGGTTAAAGTAGCGGCTGATAATGCGATCCTCCCCAAATGTTGAGCGTAGCAGGCGTTGCACAGGCAGAGAAATATGAGGTGGTGCTCCATCTTGCATAAAGGTGACTGTTTGGAGTGCCTGTCGCGCTTGCAGTTCAGGAATAATGCTGTTCTGTAGCAGTGCTAGATATCGCTTACCGATGACAGAAACTGTTTGGAAACCTGACTGTGTAACTTCCTCGAAAAAAAATGGACCAATTATGAAATCAGCAGAGAAGCCACACCAGACTGTCTCTTTAGGCTGTTGCAAGGGTACCTCAACAAATGCATGTGGATTTTCTGTGGTCCACACTCGACAATTGTGGGTGTTAACAGCGCCAGAGAGTGTGAAATGTGCTTTATCTGTCCAAAGCACAGTGTGAAGCCAGTTGTGCTGCTCTTTCATCTTATTGAAGACTAAATTCGCAAAATGTCGGCGAGAGTCGAAGTCAGGAGGTTTCAGTTTTTTAGTTGTGTTGCAACTTGTAGGGATACCGTTGCAAAGTTACTCGCAGCGCTCTCCAGACACTTCCGTACGACACTCCTGTCTGCCTCGAAACTTCTCGAGCACTGCACTCCCCATGTGCAGCAACCGCCGACATGGCTTGCACCGTCTGCTCCACTGTCGTGGCAACAGCAGCTGCAGTTGAGGAACGTCCACTTCTTTGACGTGATGCCAAAGAACCTGTAGCTTCAAATTTTTTCACAATTTTGTTCAATGCAGAAGACGTTATTGGTCCTTTGTTATCTCGCATACCCATCATGTAGCGATATGCTCGCAATGCCGCAATGGCACTTTCCAAATTCTTATAAAACAGTTTAACTAAGAGGGCTTTCTCAACTATGGACAGCATTTCAATGCATACCAGCTTCGACTACCACTACCTGTTGCACTTGCTTCTTTTTATATCGTTTGTTGCTTTGCATAATCCTACATCAGAAATCTGACAGTGCCATCTGTCGGTCGCCAACAGAACTATTTTTTGTCATTGCCACACAAAACCCGGTTTCTTTTCCATCCGTTTGGTGCAAACCGCATCTTTGTATCGTGATTCGTTTTCGAATTATTCATTTTTAAAGTTCGTCCTGACTTTTGGATCACCCTGTATATACATAACATAGAAAACAAAATAATAATTCTTCCCATATTATCATGACTCATAATTATGTATCGAAACGCAGAAATTAAATATCTGATTTAATTAAATTCATATATATATATATATATATATATATATATATATATATATATATATATATATATATATATATATATATATATATATATATATATATATATATATATATATATATATATATATATATATATATATATATATAACTTTCTTTTCCATTTTTCTCTCTCATTCTTTCACGCACAGTAACTACAGTTAAAACAAAAGAATAACAAAAAGAAACAAAAAAAATGTTCAAAAAGTATTTCGTTCTTATAGAACAGAACTTCTGAAACACTGCAACAAACTTTTCAACAACTGCATAACATTTATTTGTTGGACTGGTTTCAAAATTCTCCAATGATTTGGGTAGAGAAAGAAATTTATCCATTTTTCCAAGAGTTAAATTATTGTAATAAAACCTGGAAGAGGGTAAAAGACAAAATATATTTGGGAAAGAATCTATATATCGATAAGTATCCCAAGAGTTTATAGAATCGATGAAGAGAAACGAAGTTATTTCCACCGTTATGCATCGATAAAGTTGCCTAAGTAGTTTACACATCCTTTTACAATAACATACTCACAGCGTTATCTCTCTCTCCAAGAATAAATACCTCATCACCGGCCCTTGTAGCCTACGTTACGCAGGCTGGAGAAAAATTGTTTTATTCATGTTTTTTCGTTTCTTTGTAAAATAAAAACTTGTAAGCCTTAGACCAGGAAATGTTTCAGCAGTATCACGTGAGAAGAGCCATATTTCGAGAAAATAAGTATAGGGCAGCATGAATTTTCGCCTTTCTTACTCCCAGTTCGTTTTATTACTTGGCAAAAAATGTTTTTTCTCCGGTAAGTTTCGTTGTAGATATGGCATCAAGATTGTTTTTCAAAAAGCAGCATTATTTGAACTGTTCTGGAATTTTTTTATTAGCTTACAAAGAATTTGAAGCAAAGTTTGTTTCTGGAACTTTGTAACCAATTATATTCACTGTTATTAAGTGGTTTTCTTAAAATTTTAAATGATTTGTCAGTGGTTTTTAAGAGAACAGGATGCAAACTTTTTTCAGTTATTTAGTATCCGATTACATAAACTAATATCAAATTTGTTTATCAGAATCATTAGTAAATTTTATTCCTAATATGAGTGGTTTGCATTGAAAATTCATAATTGTTATTTTATTATATCCATAATAAATTATTACATTGTTGATTTTTTCATTATTATTTCCAATTTTTCTCATTGAAGACTTTTAGCTTATATTCTTGTATAAGTAAATATCATTTTAGCGTGGGAACATTATTTCTCTACAATTATTTTTTAATGATTAGATATCAAATATCTCTAGAAAATTTATTTCATGAAATGAAATTATGGTTCTAGTTTATATTATTTTAAGGGACCACACAATTTTCACAATTACAATTACACTTTTCAAGTAAAATATAAATAAAATTAGGAAACAAAAAATTAATTTGGAAGATTTTTAGTACATTTTAATATTATTTTAGATAACGCCTTATGTTGGGGGGCGTAATTTAAGAAAAACTTAGTTTTATAAACCACACTTTATCAGTGTCGTTCACATTTATGTTTAAATTTTTTTGCATTTGATTTAATTTATATACTGCAAATGAAATGTGTGCTCATATATGTGACACATTAAACAAATTGTTAATTTTAAACCACAAAAAGTACTTTCGGCGAAAAAGGGCTTTTAAAAAATGTATCAAATGAACATTTGTTTTTAGGATTTCAGAACAATAAAGTAAACTAGTATCCTTCTCATCATAAATTTTCTTTTATTATCATTTTATTTACACGTTCACTCAGAAAAGTTTCATCATGCTAAAATAAGAAAACATTTTTAATAAATTATTTTGTGCAGAAAATTAATTTTCGTATAAAATCAAATCAATTATCTAACAAGATTTCTTATGAAAATTTCTTAAAATACTTATTATGTTACAAATTCTTTGCAAAATATTATTAAAAGAATATTAGAAATGATGTGTTGTTGAGAAAGTGAAATAAAAGATATGTTGGAAAAATCACGTATTGTAAGCTTAGTAAAAACACAACAGAATGTATTTCGAAATATTCTGTGAAAGATTTTTACATCAAAATATTTTTTAATAAATTATTTTGAATAAAAATTACAGGGCATACATTGCAAAATGGTAATCTTCTTAAGAGTTGGTAATAAATTTTACATATATTTCAAGTTTCAAATCATTAAATATTTAATTATTATTCTATTTAATAAGTCCGTAGGTATCATAATATTTTGCACTCTGCTTAATATTGATAAAATATTTAAGATGAAGATGAATTGTATGCTATTTTTTACTAAAGCCAATGTATTTGTATTTCGACATAAATAAAGCGAAGCATTGCTAAGTCCTAATTACATTCAAAAGTTTTTTTTTACTTATTATCATGTTTAATTTTAAGCATTACATTATTCATTTTACATTAAGATGTAGAAAAATTTATTTTGCATGAAATAAATTTGAATATAATAACAAAAATAATTGAAAAAATAGCAATATTTGGTTGTATTTTTATAAGATTAATAAAGTTATTATTAAGATATCTGGTGATTAAGATATTTAATCATTACTATAATTATGACACCCCTTATTAAAAGCACAAATGAGCTGATTACACATTTATAGAAATCATTTTAGAAACATAAATTAATTTACACTATTGAACTTTTTGTTTGAGAAAGCTTTTAAAACTGATTTAAAAGGTATGCGAAATGTTTCCTGAATACATTTTGAATTCAGTAGTACTTACTTAAAAAATAAACTAATTGCCACCTCGTGTTATATTCATGGAACATAATTAATATTTAGTTACAAAAAGCAAAATCATAAATGATTAGGAAATAAACGCCCTCATTACGTCAAATAAAACATTCTGTATACAATTTATCAGAACTTGAACCTATTTCACGCACATTAAACTTAAACATGCCAATTTAAAATCAATTCGAAACCTTCTTGTATTTAGAATAGTCAGCAAGGAAAAGTAAGTATGTATATATGAAAATTGGAATCAAGCGTTTTGACGTCATTCTACTTCAAAAGACAAAATAAATACCACAACCCTTGGAAAAGGTATTTCTATTCGTGTAAGTTTTTTTCCTCCTCTGTTTTTCATGTTTAGTACTCAAGCGAATCTCTGGATCCCACATCCTTTTTTTCCTTACTGGATAAAAATGAGGAACATCTGGAGTTGGATCACGTCTCGCCAAAGTCCCGGAGCTTGTAATCACGTCCGTGAGCCTGGCTCTTTCGCGCATAAGAGGACACGATGTTCGACATCTTAGGTCGGTCCTTTATTTTATCACCTATTATGTTCCCCAAGTGGAGTGGGTGAAGAATATCGTCGCACGTGATTTGGATTATGTTTCACAAACCGCACGAATAGTAGGATTTAACTTTAACTTTTTTTGCATGGAGGTCCATTTTATGTCTTATTTGCACATTTTCAAATCTGATTTCGTTTTAAAGTTGAAACGTTTACCAACTGTTTTTTGAAAGTTTTGGAAAAGTAAAGAAATCATATAATGAAATTACATCAGGATATTTTAATTTTGATATAATATTTTGTTTAAATGTTTCTATTGGTCACATGTATCTCTCTCTCTCAATAGTTGGTATTAAATGAGACAGATGTATTTTCTAATTTTATTCTAAAACAAATGATATACTATTAGGTTAGGGACTAAGTTCGTAACGTTTTTACCAGACTTTTATTTAAACAAAAAACAATTATTATATCAATAAGTTAATCAATTATATATTCGCCTTTGCTGTTTACAACCTCTTCCCACCTTTCAACCAGTTTATTGATGCCATTCGGCCAAAAATCGCCTGGTCTGGTGTCAAAAATGTTTTTCAGTCAGATTTTAAGGACTTCTTGGTGCACTGGGAAATGCTCGATAAAGAATGCCACAATGAACAAAGAGTTCTACACTGCCGAGCTACACCGCGTAAATGAGGCTATTCGACTGATAAGACCCAATCGACATGGTCAAACCATAACTCCTTCACGACAACGCCAGGGCTCATATTGCACAAGTTGTTACTCCAAAAGCTTGAAGGGGAGGTCCCTCAGCATCCGCCGTATTCTCCGGACCTTGCCCCGACCGATAACCATCTTTTCCGCTCTTCGTCAAACAATATGAAGGGCGTTACTTTCAATAACATAAAGGTCCTTAAAAACTGGCTCAACAACTTTAACACCAGACCAGGGGATTTTTGGCAGAACGGCATCAACAAATGGTTCGAGAGGTGGGAAGAGGTTGTAAACAGCAACGGTGAATATATAATTGATTAACTTATTGATATACTTATTGTTTTTTGTTTAAATAAAAATCTTTGGTAAAAACGCTATGAATTATTCCCCAACCTAATAAAATCGTTTGGTTTAATATTTTCAATTTTTTGCAGTTTTATTTCTTACAATGTATAAAAGGTACAGGATTTAACCCCTGTTGCTATTCTAAAACATTTTTTTAATTACAATAATTGTTTTTATAGTATGCACGAGTCATTATTTATTATTTGAAATATCTTTTCTTAAATCATGCATCGCTTATAAATTTAGATTTCTTTGAAATTATTTCACTTTACAGAAAGCTTGCAAGACTAGCAAATATAAAGATACTTCCACTGTATTCTGGAATTACTTTCAAACATACTAATTTTATAAAATGACATTTTCTCAAACATTTAATGTTTGGTAGCATATATGTTGAAAATAAACCTGCATTGTAGAGTACGTTCTACAAAAATTATTTAAATAAATCAAAAACCAAATATTGGAATACCAAATCAAATATTGGAATACCAAAAGAGATACGAATAAAACACGTGTTTTTAATTTAGACAGAATATTGAGACTTATCTAGGGCTTGCTTTGAATGAGATGAAAGGATGGTTACTACAAGAAAACTATCGCTATCATAACATTCTTTATGAATACAATGACAAAATTGTTGTTAGGTTATTGAATGTTTACAAATTTATAGAAATATAATTGCAATTGACTTTTGATGTCATTAATTAGTTCATGCGTGATCCAATATAAAACGAAAATCCACAAGAGCTGTTTCAAATCAAATGAATAAATTGAAGTTAGAATAATTCATATTGTTCATGGGTATTCACAAATATTACACATTTATATAACTTACGTCGCTAGGTGTTGGCGAATAAAAGTGTATGCCACTATATAGTGTAAGCAAATATTAAATATTTTTTCAAGAGTTTATTTTTACAAAATTTGTGCATTGTAGAAAAACAATCATAACATTTATTTTTCTTTTATGGCTTTCCAAAAAATAAATAATTAGACTTGAGAATTGAAATAAATAAAATAATTCATATATTATTATAGTTTCCAGCAACTAGGACTCTTCTCCTGCATTTTGAGTATTACACGGAGCAACAATGATGGCACACTTTGTCTGGTGAGTATGACCTATCACGAATCCCAAAAAGAAGGAGATACCTAAGCAATTTAGAAGTAGGGACCACACAGAAGGTCTATACAGACTGTAATCCCCAGTGGTATCATTTCACATGGAAGTCATTGCACCCACTCTATATTTCATAAGCCTTTGCAATCATTAATGAACACGACGGATATTCATTTGGATTGGGATGCGAACTCACAAGCTTCCGATAGCGAGAACAAAAGCTCGAACAAACCAGTTCATAGCAGTTCTATAGAGTAAAATTAAAGATAATTTTTTCATTCTTCCTAAAATTTTATAAATATAAATATTTAGCCAATCTAAATATTTAAATATAGAACTTTATATAAAACTTTATTTAGCAAAACTAAATAAGACAATAATTAATTTATTGAATATTTTTTTAAAAAGTCATTTGAATTTATTATTTTTTTGTTATCCTGTTAGTTTTTTAAAATATATAAAATATCCTTATTGTTCTGAAATAAAAGAATTAATCTCGTTTGTGTGGAAAAATATGAAGTTATAAAATGATATGTAGTTAAATTTCATTAGTAAAGGATTTTTGGAAAATATATAAAGGACCATGATTGGACCAAATATATGAAGGATCCATTTTAAGACCATGATTTCAATCACAAAATAATTTAATGAATAAAAAAACAGTCTAATATTAATTTCAATAAGTTAATATATTAAATTTTTTAATAAAAATTATATATAAAAATTATATAAAAATATTATATAAAAATTTTCATATTTTATGGAATATGTGATAATTATTAATAGATTAGCTTTATATATATATATATATATATATATATATATATATATATATATATATATATATATATATATATATATATATATATATATATAATTTATTCAATAAATACATCAATGTTTTGCATAACAATATACTAGACATTTTAAATAATGAATGTAAAAAAAGAAACCGATTGCCTGTTAAAGAATAAGTGCAATCAGTAAAAACTTGAATTATTAATGTGTCGACACTTTGTGATTACTTTCAAATTAAATATTTAAACCAATGCATTTAAAAATTTTATTTCATTCACATCGAACAAAGTTCTTTCGAACTGAAAAGGATTCTTTTTATTTGAGTAATAAGTTTTGTCTTTTTTATAAGATAATCCTTTGAGAAAAATATTTCAACCAAAGAAAACTTTGATGAACTAACTCTTTTAAACATAATCCTTACAATGATTTAAAATGTGCCTTTGAAAATCTGATATTCTAAAGCACTATTGTTAACAGATTTTTAAAAATGGTATACCGTTTCATCGGTTACATTTCTTTTTGTTGTAATTCCTTTCAGTTCAACAATTCAGGCAAATAATTAGGAAAGAAAATCACTGTAAAATATCTAATTTTTATTCTAAACTCTATACGAATATAGAATTTGCAATAAAAGTTGAAATATAACAAATAGAAAGCTATTTTAATTTCCAATACAATAGAATATTTTCAGAACAATGTGTTCAGCACATTTTTTCTTAATTTCTCTGCACATTAAATCACTCTGCACATTTTTTCTTAATTACTTGCATAAACTCTATTTATTATAAAGCGTCATAATCATTTATAGTTAAGGGTTATTATATTTGAATTACCCACCATTTTAAGGAATTACTGTTATTTATGACATTATTTTCAATACTTATTTATTTTATATTTATTTTTATTCCATATATATTTATTATTATATATGACCAGAAAATTGGTTATGGGGTTATTAATTTTCTGTCCTCTCAGTACCTCTGAACAGTAGATAGTAAAAATACAAGTGCAGGGCACGAGTGAAGATGATTAGAATAAAGAATTTGATCTTGTTTACACAAAGAGCGTAAGTTTAAATCGATACTAATATGCCATCTAGAAAGGCAAAAAAAGCCACACTTGTACTTCTATAAAAATCTGAAATAACTTTCCACCCAATAATCAGGAAATCCCAGTTGTAGAACCATACAATGAATTATGCTTTATCATGGCAGCATGCCATCTCCTAATCAGCGATTTCACTGAATAATAAGAAAGGCTGTTCAAAGGTCTGTGAAAAACAATTACAGATTTCTTCGGTACAAAGTCAGCAGATTTTTGTTCAGGAAACTCATAATGAGCTGGAATCCACTGGACAGAAACAGATATTGACTTTGTAATGCCTCTGCGCAGCAAAATGCGGATATTATCTGTGTTTGGTCTATTTGTAATAGATTAGAGAGAAGATGTAAAGACAGGCAGGATAACAGCTCAGTGGAAAACGGACTACTGGACCGGCAGAATAACAGCTCAATGGAAGAGGGACTACTGGACAGGCAGGATAACCGCTCAATGGAAGGAGGACTACTGAACAGGCAGGATAACCGCTCAATGGAAGAGGGACTACTGCACAGGCAGGATAACCGCTCAATAGAAGAAGGACTACTGGACAGGGAGGATAATCGCTCAATGGAAGAGGACTACGGAACAGACAGGATAACCGCTCAATGGAAGAAGGACTACAGGACAGGCATGATAACCGCTCAATGGAAGCACTACTGGACAGGCAGGATAACCGCTCAACGGAAGAAGGACTACTGGACAATCAGCTGCTTTAATGCGATGAAATATCCTCAATTTTACCGTCGTATTGTGTAGAGTGTGTTCCGATAAGAGCATAAGAAGAAAAAATAATCGATATACTCTCCAGCTGTCATCTGTCTTCATCATCAAGCATGGATCCATCTGTGAGGATCATGAATCTGTTTTCATTTGTAGATAAAGCAGTTCCACGAATATTTTTTATTTCAAATGATGCTTTATTTTTAAATTTTTTTTTATCATTTATATGCTACATGTGCATTTGCGTTTAAAATACAAGCCAAAAATTGCTTAGAATCGCGGGTAATTTTATAAATATTTTGTATTTTATGTTAATTTTTTTTCAAAATCAAAGATAAATATTCCAATCAAACATTTTCATCTTACTAATTTCTACTTCAAGGAATTTTCTTGAATTCAATTCAAACAAATAAACGTTGAACAAAATACAAATAATTGCATTACATAGAATCAAAAAAGAGGAAGGAAATTAATAATGGATATTAACTAAGCGTATATACTTACGATATTAGATTTATTCTAAAATAAATAATTTTTTTCCAATACATTGTTTAATCTATTGACAGACGTATTTTTTACGTATAGTTCAAAAGATTTAATCCTACCACAAAAGCTTGTTTAAAGTTTTAAGTTTTTTTGTAGTATGCTATATTTACCTTGAATATTTTTAAAAAGTGTTTTATAAAAATAGTTCTTAATAGAATATAGTTTATTTGTATTTGGTAGGATATTTTGACAATTACGTTTCTAGGTTAATTAGAATGAAAAATAGAAATATTTTTATTGCATAAAACGTATTGTCCTATTTTTTCTGTTTTCATGTTACAATGTATCAGCAATGTTCTAAAATATGCGTGAGATATTTGGTATTTAGACCATATAGAAATTTATCGGAAACAGATTCATTTCAATGTCATGAAAGTCATAATGATATTAATAAATCATTTTGAGGTAAAATATACTTAATTTAATGTAATCAAAAAAAAATTTTATTGTATTTGTAAGACATTTTGAACGAGAAAAAGAGAATGCTTATTATATGAACACTAAAAATATTTAAAGTAAAAAATATTTTAGTTATTTAAAAATATTTTATTTGAAGTTACTTATACTGACTGATTGCTTAAAATAGGTATATGGTAAATGGAAAAAGTATGCTTAGACAAAGTACATACAATATAGAAAAAATAAGAAAATAATTTTTTTTTATTTTATATAATTCTTTAAACTTTACTCCATAATTTAAAAGACATTGGAATATTGAGTAATTAAAATTACACCTTAGAACTAAAATAAATTAAAGAAACTAAAATGGCTTTTCATTTTGAACCTGTACTTGTATATATTATATAATTATTTATAAAGTATTCATTTCCTAAGAAATAGTTTTTCATGATGTTAGATTTTAATTCTTCAATGCTAAAAAAAGAGACTGTTTTATTCATACCTTTTACACCGGTATACCTATTTCATAACTTAAGAAATATATTTAATGTTTGAAATCAATCTTTTTGATTAAGTTTTGAAATTGATGAAGTATAAAAATCGTTTCCATTCAACCAGATTAAAAAAGCAAGTGCAAAAAGTAGTTATACACAGTGAGCTCATTACAAAAATCAATAAAGTTTTCGGATCTCTGATTTTATAGAATTTAACTTGAATCAGAAGTAAATTGAAAGGAAGAAAAATAAAGCGACTCAAAGAAAAAAAGCAATTCGGAGATTCGTAAGTCTCATAATAAATATTGGAGTTAAATATGAACTTTTTCTATGAGAGATCACTTTAATGTGTGTATAAGATTAAAGATATTTCTGAGTTCTTAAATTTTGGTACTTGCTTAATGTAATTTTTTTATTTTAATTTGTTATGTATAAAACATATTACACATGTTAATATATAATAAAACATAATAGTTAATAGATTATGTTAACATGTATAAACAAGTTAATATGTAATAAACAAGTTAATACATAACAAACACATGTTAATATATAAAACATATTTTGGTCCAAATAAAAATAAAAATATATAAAATTTCTTATAGATAATATAGATCAATTACTCACACACACAAGCGCGCACACACACACATGTATATGTATATATACACACACATATATATGTGTGTGTTTGTAAATGTATAATCTATGTATGTATACACACTAACACACACACACACACAAACACACACATACATAAATACATATTATATATTCACAAATATTGTTTTATTGGTATAGACTAAATTTCATGCATGATATAGTAATCTAATATGAAATATGTCTTCTTCTTACTTGAATTCCTCTAGAATAAACCTGTTGCACACTGCATTAATTCCACTAAAATAGAACATAAATATTTGGTCTCGTCATCACGAAACTAAACTTTTATAACATTCTCAATCAATGTATTCGTTATTGCTAAGCTCATTTTACTCACACGTCTCTTCACAAATTTTCGATGGGATTTACATCAAGAGAATTACCAGGTAATTAAAAAAATTCAGTTCTGTTCTTGAAAAAAAAATCTTTTTTGCTTAGAAGTATAGCATGGGGACATATTTTTTTGAAATATACTAACAGCATCAGCGAACGTTTGCATTATATGCGAAATTTTTCTTTTTATTATAGAAATGTGTTTTGTACAGTACATGATCCTTTTAACTGGTACTAAGCTGCCAGGATTTCTAGAAGTGAAATGACACTGATTGAAGAGAAGTAACATCTAATTTATTTCAGAGACTTAACTGTTTGTATAAGATGTTGTTTTATGATGGGTTCTCGATCACATCGCTTGGTAAGCCGTAGTTCAGTCCCTGGCACAAAAAAACGCATTTCTTCGCTGAACACATCCTAGTTCCAGTGTTTGTACGATTATTGATATTTCTTGGCGAATACAATCGTTATCTCTTCACTCCAGATATTAATAATTGTATTTTGATTGATGTTCTTAAAAATCTTTAAGAATCAATTCGCTTTCGTAGAACTATCATTGAAACCACACTCACAATGTAGCTAATGATTCTGTCAGAAGAGCTGTACTCCAGAAGTTTTATAACTGAAGGGAAAAACTTACGGCATGTCATGAACATGTAATCATATCGATTTACACAAGTCAAGAGCAGTTGTGCGTGGGATAAACATGCGGTTGAAGCTAGTTTGAGGCAGAAAATTTTCGAGAAAGAAATGATTTTCTTAAAAAATGTGTTTTCAATTAATGGTATAATTTAATTCCCATATCATGTATATTGGACTGGAATGGTTGAGCTTGGACAGGACTAGCTGATCTGGGACTGGAATGGCTTTGGAAATGCTGCTGTCCATGCCAGCAGCATTTCGCCATTTCCACAGAAACATTCATTTCATATCAATCTGAATCATCTACCAATCAGCATTGCAAAGATCTTTAATTTGTCTCTTTGCAAAGAAGCGATCCCGACTTGAAACGAAATTTCATTTAAAATGTCATTTCTTATTTTTATTTTCATCCTAATTCTGTATTTCGTGAAGTTACATCCTGTGAGCACTTTTTTCTGATTGTAATTATGGTTAAAATTGTTTCACAATTTACACAGATCTACGATGAAAATTACATTTTTACATAAAAATAAATATTTCTACATAAATATTTTCTATATAATTTTGCTCATTGCATATATAATGAAATATTGCTATTATGAAAAAAAATATGAACACTCTGAAATAAGTTTTTATTTTTAATTTTATCCAACATTCTTACTTTTCATTCATTCTCATTTATTCTTTCTCATTTTTTTCCCACAAAAAGAATTTTCTTCAAAACAGCACGTTCAATATTAATAAAAGATATCTTCTTATAAATTATTTTTCATTTGTTAGTTCTTTCTAAGGAAATTTATGAGGCTTTATTGTAAATACATTTTAGAATCTTTAATTTATTACAAGAAAAGTGAT
Organism: Latrodectus hesperus; assembly: GCA_037975125.1. Lineage (NCBI taxonomy): Eukaryota > Metazoa > Arthropoda > Arachnida > Araneae > Theridiidae > Latrodectus > Latrodectus hesperus. Next base: position 4,114,941 of record CM075851.1, on the reverse strand, counting down.
ATGATAGCAACAAATGTTAGAATGAGCAGCGACAGAAATATTTTATAATAGTGTATTTTTGTTTATATCTCCCAAGAGGTTACACACCTTAAATTATTTCTGACGGGAGAGGCACTATTTTTCTGTTGAGTAATTTTTGTCTGGGTATTTTTCGGCGAATCATAAACGCTTCCGTTAAAAAAATTTTAAGGGAAATATATTTGGTTTCAATGCTACTAAAACATAATATTTTTAAAAATTTGGGGATTTATTTTTAAATGTAGATTTTTCAAGTTTAAAAATCTGTTATTTCAATATCTCTTTAAAATTCTGAATTTTCAAATAAAGGAATCTTTTAAAAATGCCAATGATAAAAACATAGTAATTAAAATACACATATATGTGAACATTAAATTTGTGACAAAAGTTTAAAATATGTGTATTTTTTCTCAGATAGGAAATGTAAGAATTTTATTTTGATTTTAAAAAAGAAAAATATTAGTATCTTAGAATTTTATTACATTCGTGTTTTGGGAAGCAAAGGTCTTAAAACTTATTTTTAAATTAAGTAATAAAAACGTGAGATTTTTCTCTTTTTTGTATTAATACATTATATTAGGTAAAATTAATGACTAATTGTATTCTAACTTTCTTTGTTAGAGAACCATAATATACCCTTCTTAATTATGAAACATCATAATGAGAACATCATTAAGACTATAAAACAACTTGTTAGGTCTTTGCAAATCAAAAATAATCCTTATGAACTTGCATAATACTAGATAATGTTTGACATTTGCAACTTTTTGATACATCTCTAATAAGTTACGCTCCATATTTCTAATTAAATAAAACATTTTAATGTTATTTGTATTTTCATTTAATAAGATAAGTGAATTTGTTACACGAATCATTATGTTTGTATAAATTATATTTAGAAAACTTTATTTAGTTAAAAAATTTATACTACTTAAAAAGTTAAAAATATTCTTAAAATTTCTTTTACGATATAAAACTTTTTAGAACAAAATATTAAAATTGATTTTCTTTTATACTTAAATATTTGTTTTACTCTTTAGCTTTCCTTTTACGAAAACATACGTCTACAATTTGTGAGTAGTAATTAATACGAAAAAGTGAAAAATAAATAAACTTGTATTACTAAATGCAAAATAAATTTCTTGTATTCACTTAAAATAAGCAACTTGCATTTCAATCTTAAATAAAAGGAGTATAACCTTAATCTGTGGACTTCGAATTCGAAATTTTCTTGCCTTCAGGGGAAAATGAATAGCTACTAGCTTATATGCTACTCATTTCGAAGCAATTGGAACAGAATTGGTGGCATCATATGACGCTCATCACGTTGCAATACGCAATCATAGACTACTAATAAGGTGGGGGCGGTAAGCTTCCAAGATCAAATGTCTATTTCGTCACTTCAAGGGCACTGGTCATGATGTCTATAATGGAAGATCTCTTAGCCCAATTGGTAATGTTCCTTTACTAAAACATGTGTTTGCAGCTAATTAATTCTCTTAAAACATGATGCCAAATATTTTTAATTAAATTTATCTTTAGTTAAATTAAAAGTTTAATTTAAATTCCAAGAAGAATCAAATTGTGCTGGAAGATATTTAACTGTTGTTATCATATTAACTGAACATTCATTGTAACAAATAATATGATTTTAAAATTTGTTTTAAATTTTTGATTATCTCACATATTTTACACATTTTATGAGCAATGAAAGTAAAAAAATACCAGTTTATATATATATATATCATTGACTGAATGTCTTAAATCTGTATTTCATGTGAAATTGTGATTCCAAAGTTTGATAAAATTTAGCGGAACCAAAAATATTTTAGTAATATTTTTAAAGATGAATTTCATAAAAAATAATAAAAGTGGTATTCTATCTTATTGTTGTGAAATTCAATATTTTTCTTATTATTTTCTCATTTACCTTGTTCCACCTTGGAATACTAAGTACAGCCCCACTGTCTTAGTGGGGCAAAAATATGTACATAGAAGAAAAACGCTCTTCTACAAAGCTATCAGTCACCCGACTAAAGCGGTGATTAATAATTTTTCCATTTTTAAAAATGAGATAATTACTTGCAAGTACGTCATAACTCAATTAAAACTAGTCCACAAACAAAGATAGAAAATTTATATTCGTCAAAGAACACTTATACGATTAAATATTTTTAAATTTAAACGAAATTTTAAATACAGCTCCTTGTGTTTGAAATTATTTAATGCTTCCACTTGATATTTCTTCCTTTTTTGTGACCATATTTTGTAGGATAACGCTCTTCTGAAGGAGAGATCTCGACCTGAATTTTTTGCTATTGATGAATATGGAGGTATCAGGTTAATTATTTAGGAATCATCTGAGCGATTCCAATTTATAAATAACGAAGATTCCCTCCAGGTTGATTCCACCCACTGGCGGAATCCAGTTCAGGGCAAAGTGCAGGGACGTTTGCTGGTATGACAAACACAACTTAATTATGATAAAGGTATTGTGCATTTATTAAAATAAAAAAGTATCCTACTTTATATTCGAGATTTAAAATACAGATACTGATAAAGTTGAAATTTATTTTCGTAAAAGTATTTAAATGTGAATTGTTACAAAAGATAGCTTCCCATATCAATTATTGTGTGTGTGCGTGAATTACATTACATTTATTTATTTTATTATTACCTCAATCTATTTCAGTTTTAAAAAATACTTTGCCAAATGTGATTATAAAGAATAATATTAAGTCCAAAATTACAAAAGATTAAATATATTTTTTTCTAAGATCACAAGAAAAATCTTACTAATGAGACAATAAGCAATCAAAATAAAAATAATATATTTACAAAGGAAATTTTTCCAATGAAATACCACAGTGTCTTAAAAGCTATTGAATAGTTAAAAGGTATAAATATTAATTTATGATATTAAGAAGCATATTACTGAATTACAGGGCTGTAGATATTACACGATACATGTGGGATTTATTAGGAAAAAGGGTTCTTCATTCGAAGTAACTCCTAATGGTTCTGCAGAGAATCATTCTGAAAAGGTATAAATAAATAGAATACTAAATGAGAGAAAGAAAATCCAAATCCATAAGTGAAACGGTTGCTTTAAAAGGTAAAGTATGTGGCAAAATATATTATGTCAGGGATTCAGAAACAGGAAACTAAAATAAATCCAGGACATTGGTAAATAAAATTTAAAATGTAAATGAGATGATTTCAACAAATGATTCGCAGAATATATCAAATTATACAGTATCGTTTTCCTATATATATATATAGTATAAGTCAATATATGAATATTCATCAATATAATTATCAAGCTATATATATATTATATTCATATATATATATATATATATATATATATATATATATATATATATATATATATATATATATATATATATATATATATATATATATATAAACTCTATCGTAGAGAAATATATATATATATATATATATATATATATATATATATATTTCTCTACGATACAGTTTGTTATATAATATTCCAGCAAGTGATTTGAAATTAATGACTTTAATATGCATAATATAATTTTATTAGTGTTTGCTAAGTTAAATTTATTTCCATTAAAAGCGCAAATATTGATAATCAATATAATTTAATGTTTTCTGTAAGAAGATAATATGATCATAGTTTAGATTTATTTTCTAAAGAATACTTTAGATATTCTAAGAGCTGATTTTACTGTCAGTAAATCTTTCTGTGTGAACAAGATTATTATTCATATTTAGTAGTACACTTATTTAAATGTGAAAGCTGGTTTATATGATTTATAAGGTTAAATTTACTTAATTTCATATCCACTTATATTTTCATTATTAATTATTTATAAATAAATATTGAAAAGATGAAAAACAATTTATAAACAATTGAAATTTTAAATTTATAGTTTGATCTTTTTGAAGCAACACAATGATTTTTGCTTATTAAAATGCCATGTTTTCAATAATATTAAGGTGACTTAAATATACAAGTAATATTACCTCACACACAGCAATATTGTTTTTCCTTTATGAAGGCTCTAACATATTAAGAAGTTGTTAACAAATACTACTTTGCATTTGTAAAAGAAGCTATGATGAGATTTACTCCTATGAAAAATATTTTTAAACTCGAAGCTATACATCGTATAGTTAGTAGAAATACAACTGCCCAATCTGTCTAGTGGTCAGTGTGCCTGACTGCGAATTGGGAGGGCCTGGGTTCCAATACCGGTTCGGGAATGGATGTGCTTCCTATCTCTATCTATTCCGTTTTTGTCCTTTCCTTGTATGAATGGGTTTTAAATGGTTGCCTACCCTGTAAACGGGTACCTATGGCATGTGTGTACTGAGGAAGTCGGATTTCACTCCTAAAAATGGTTCAGTTTGAAAAATGGAGCAGCGCACCCCATAACGCCAGCCTAACTGGCACACGACAACAACAGTAGAAATACTGTTGTATAAATTTTTACGAATCATAATAAAAAATTGAGAAATAGCTGATGATCAAATATTGTGAGTTCCAGAGGCTCAGTAGCTTCACGCTGGTTCCTATTCAGATAGCAAAGTGAAGTATCATTTGCTACGGCAGTGGTTGGGATGGTTACCGCATTCACCCTCACTAGGTTACAGTAGCTCCCTGGGTTGCGAACGTGTCCACATTAATCTCCGCCATGCAATGTCCTTCTGCTGGTATGGAAAGAAGAAAGCTTCAGCAGCAGTGAAATTGGCACCTGACTGTTGTTCAAAATTAATAGGCATTTGGGGATGGCTGAATATTCCAAACCCACTAACCCTAGATCTGGGCTCGCCTGCACCGCAATGTATGTAGGTATGATTTCGTAATTGATGGAATTTCGTAATAAATTGATTAAGTAGTAATTTGTCCATTGTTCAAATGACCAAGCGAATGGGGGATGTTCATTGATATAAGGGAAAAAAGCTAGTTTACTTTTTCTTAAAAGTACTTCGGAAACTGCTAACCACAATTTTCGCTTTTTGGTAAATAAATAATCTGCTTCTTTTTTAAAAATATATTTTTAATGTTTATATATTTATATATAAATGAAATCTCAGAAATTCGCTAAGAAAAAGATTTTATTTGAAATTTAATAAAATTTGTTCTCAAAAAGATTTTATGTGAACAAAACCTCTAAATAAGGCGAAAGTCATACCAATGCAGTTTATGAAAAGCGGTTTGTTATCTGTAAATGCGCTTTGATTTAGTAAGTTTCAAAAATAAGTTTTATTATCTGAAAATATTCATTAATATGCTTAATAAGAAATTGTAGGAAAAAATGAAAGCAATATTTAAATATGCTTTACAGAATTGCAAATTTCTGTAAACATATTTGAAAGACCATTCAAATGTATGCTTTTAATGCAGTAAAAGGTAATAATGATTTTGTAGTAAATTGTACTTTACTACATGTTAAGAAAGCATTTCTTAAACGATATATAAATAAAACACTTGTTATTATGATGTTTTTTTTTTCCATTTTAAAAACATTTGTTACAATTTTCTTTTATTTTTTTAAACATTGAAATGATTTTCACATACTTTTCAATACTAAATTCCGTTTATTGAATATTATTTGTTAGAGAATGAAGAAGCAATCAGTGATATTGAGTTCCTGGAAATATTTCTCCTGAGAAACAAATCGAGTGAAACGTGATTACATGTCCTGGGCTCTTGGTAGGACGTGCATCTATTCTTAATGATCCTCTTTTCCTCTGCAATTGGCAGGATGGATAGCAAATGTTTTTATAGAATCTCTGAAGGAGACATTATTTGGAATATATATGTATTGCATCAATGAAAAAATCCTATTTCTCAACCTTCACTTCTTATTGCCCTGTTTCTTGATGGGAAACACCAGATTGCTTACAGTTAAATTGTCAACCATATCCCTAAAAAGGAATTTGTAGGATCTTTCTTAATCGCTTTACATCATTTTACTTAGTTAACACGTTTTGTTTTATGCTAATCATCACGATAGTTTATTTATGGCTGGTTGATATGAAATATATGTTATGTCTGTTATTATTTAATGTAGAAGATGTTTTGAAATCCTTTTGTGTAAAATTAATTATTTAAATAATTAACTTATATCAAAATGTAAAAACGTATCGCATGTGTGTGCTACGTTGTTGTAATATATGTTTAAAATAATTTATTTAAATGTTGATGTTGTTTAAAAATGTTATTTCAAATCTGAAACATTTTGTAATAAATAATGGGTTTATAATGTGGCAGATGAAATAAACATGGGAGAGAAATGGAAATAAAATTTTTTAACCCGCATGTGCAATAAAGAAGATCGTTATTTATTTTCCAATGCTCTTTTCTTGCTTATGGGTTTCAAAGTAAATCTACACTGTTTATAAACTTTATTAGAAGAATGTCATACATAAAGATGTCGGTAAAAAGTTAAATAATGATCAAGATATTAATATTTGAACTTTTACCGTCATCAAGAGGAAATTCATCTTAAGTCCTTATTGAATCAGCTCTTGTATTTGGTGAACTTAGATTTAGAAACAAACCAAATCACACTATCATCAAAAATATTTAATAATGAATATTATTTAACCAAATAACAGTAAATATTTGTTAATATTTCTATAAATCTGTTGTATTTCTTCAAAAACAGTTTCTCATAACGTTTGACCAATAATCACATATTTTAAGAATTGAAATATGAAAGCGGATAACTCCTAAGCTTAGTGACAACTTCTATTAAATATCTAAATTTCTTTTATTAGTATTCTTAGTTACGCCTTACCATGGAATTTATTATATAATCTATAATAGGCATAGCTACGATTCTCCTAACATTGTGAGAAATTATATTTTTGGAAGTTTAAATTTAACTTTCGATGGGAAGATGTTAATCTTAATAAAGCTTATATAATTTTTACTGAAATCACCTCACAATATCATGTTGTTATTATTTTTTATTTATTTCTATGCTATTGCAAGTTATAAATCAAATTCATAAAGTATTTTATAAGTACATATAGGTGTATATATGTGTGTGTATATGTATACTGTAGCGTACTCAGTCTGGAAAGGCTGAACTGTAGGTAGGTAAAGGCCGTTAATGAATCGGGCTCACATTATTTAATATTCTTGACTAAATATTTATTTACAACTGTACAAAATAATTTACAAGGAAATTTCATAAGTTGTGGGCTCCTGGCAAACAGATGCATTCCATTTTTCTGGAAAGTTTTGCTGCACTTTCTGTTGAGGAAAACTCGTATGTACTAGGAAACGGACTCCTAAATTCCGCACTCGGGAAACAATCTCGGAATGTCACCCTATAATGTCGATGATCCTCTCTGGAGAGTGTTAGAAGTTTGTAGTATTCATGCTTGACGCTTGACGTCACTCCGTGATCAAGAGCTAAAAACTGAGCTCACTCTTCTGTTTTGATTGCTTAGACTTGTCCAGCCAGTGTGTTTTGTGGTTTCCCGGATACTCTCTTGGGAGCAGTATCCGGGAAACCACACACAGATTGAAGATCTCCCAGTTCCTACAAGAGGACCTGCTATTTACATCCAAGCTTTCCTTTCTACATCTGGACTCCCTGTTCCCGTGATTTACATTTGTCTACAGTCATTAAATTACTGTAGATAGTACAAAATAGTAGATATTTCTGTAATAATGATTGAAAATCCTGATCATCGCCTTTTGGAGAGTTTTTGAAATAGTTTCTTACTTTATCCATTTTTGTTTCAAATATTTAATTTAATATATTTAGTTTCTAATTATAAAATAATAAATTTATTTCCAAATTAAAATTATTAAAGTACAATTTGATGTAAAGAACAAGTAGGAAATAAATCGAACATTCTATTAAGGGAAAAAATGGTTATTATAGGAAACGCCACATTATTTAATTTTTGTTAGTATTTGTTGCGAAAATAGTTCCATTTGAGCAAAATTTCTTTTAATGGAATCAAAAAATTTCATACTTTCACATGAATGGAAATTTCTTTTAAATTCAATTCATTCATTGTCGTGTGCCAGCTAGGTTGGCAACATGGGGTGCGCTGCTCTACTTTTCCAACTGAACCATATTTTGGTGTGGAGTCCGACTTCCTCAGTACAAACATGCCATAGGGACCCGTTTACAGGGTAGGCAACCATTCACACCTCATTCATACAAGGAAAGGACAAAGACAGGATAGATAGAGAGAGAAAGTACATCACTGCCCGAACCGACATTCGAACCCAGGACCTCCCTTATCCGTAGTCAGGAACGCTGACCAGTAGAGAAGTTGGACGGCTTTTAATACATATATATATATACATACATATATATATATATATATATATATATATATATATATATATATATATATATATATATATATATATATATATATATATATATATATATCATACTATTATGATATATATATAATACATATATGTATATCATAATATGATTATGATATATATCATATATATCATAATCATACATACATATATATATATATATATATATATATATATATATATATATATATATATATATATATATATATATATATATATATATATATATATGTATATATATATGTATATATATATATATATATATATATATATATATATATATATATATATATATATATATTTTAAATGTACTGCTTTAAAATTTAAATTTGCTTTTATCTGAAAGTGAATATCGTATTTTAACTACATTCCTGTTCTTTGCCTACGAATCTCACTGGAAAAAAATAAAGACATTTAATTTGTTCAAAATTCAATAAATTATACGCACGTATTTATTCCAAATCTACCACTGCTCCCTTCCTGCTCATTCTGGAGCAGAACAAAAGAAAGAGGAATAAAACGAGTGAAAAAAAGAACTTTTCAATTTTGGAACTCTTATTCAAAGAATCTTTTTCTCCCTTGAGTGAACTAACAAGAAGTTGGCGTTAAATGTGTTTCAAACTTTTTATAAAAAAAAAAAAAAAAAAAAAAAAAAAAAAACGTAGTTCACTGAAGCAATTTTTTAAGTTGTTAGTTTGAAAGGAATGTAAATGTCAATGATACTGAATTGTATCTATTTTATTATAAATTGATACAAAGTTTTAGGAATGCATCTTTATTTTTAATCAGAACTAAGTACAAATAAAAGCAAGTGCAATCACAAAACAGAATAATTAAGTATAATCAAACGCACCCCATCAGTATTTATCCGAAAAATATTCTTAACGAGACTTATTTCGATTGTATGCATTCAAATCTTAATTCTATTCATTTTTATTTAGACAATATTTTACGTAAATCAACGAATTTCAGATATCCATCCTGTTAAAAATACAGTTTTAAGACATTATATCATTCATGTGAAAGGAATAATATTCCTAGTGAAGATATTACAGGAAAATTCATTATATTCACATAAATTACTGTGTTTAAAATATTCATATTAAAGATTTGCTAAAAATTACATTACTCTATCATATTTTAGCATAACAACATTTTTAGCCTGTCAAAAGAAAGCTTCTCAAATTACATTTCTATAATGTTTGTTTATCTTCCACAAGAAACTGAATGTTAAAGGAATTAATTTTAACTAATTTATTTTATATTCATCTTTAGTTTATGTAAAGATTAAAAAAATATTATCTCAATCAAATACTTTAATTTTTTTAAATAAATTAATTATTTTTAAAAAATCTAGAAACTTATCTTTCACTTTGATGCATTACAATTAGAATATTTTATTTTTATATTAGATGAATTTAGAAATTCTTAATGAAGAAAAATATAATAATTTATCTTTAATTTAAATTGAGGTGGAATTTTCATTAACCTCTGTGCCAAGACTCTGGGCCTAGATGTGTTGCTTCGTTTATCGTCGTCCACAGTAGTCCTACATCTTACTGACCCAACCCTTTTCTCACTCTGTATTACGCTTTCAATTTCGAAATAAGAACCAGTTATTGCTCGTTGCTGTCTCTACCTGTTTGGATGTTTCATAACCGTCTGGTAACTTTCTCTTGGTGTTGTATTTTTAATATCGGGCAGAGAGAGTATATTAATTTTATGAACCACTTCTTAATAAGATATCTTGAATAATCCATTAAATATTACTTGCTGAGAAATTATTTTGGATTTCTTGAATTCTCTAGAATAATATATAATCTATGAAAATATTTAGAATAATAGTGAATATTTTGTTTCTTTTTATATTTTTCTTTAAAATTAATATTTTTCAAATCAAGTTATGTAGATTTCGATGAAATGTTAATTAAGTTATTAATAGTATATGTGAGCCATCCACCCTGTCTAGTGGTCAGAGTCCCTGACTACGGATAGGAAGGTCCTGGGTTCAATTCCCGGTTCGGGCATGGATGTACTTTCTCTCTCTATCTATCCTGTCCTTTCCTTGTATGAATGAGGTGTGAATGGTTGCCTACCCTATAAACGGGTCCCTATGGCATGTGTGTACTGAAGAAGTCGGATTCCACACTAAAATATGGTTCAGTTGAAAAAGTGGAGCAGCGCACCCCATATTGCAGCCTAGCTGGCACATGACAACAACAATAGAATATGTTTTTTATAACCAAGTAAATATGTTGATTTTGCAAGAATTTTTATATTTATATTTACACATGCATTTCTAATAAACGAGTGTTGAATTCATTTGTCAGCCATATTTAACAACACTTTTTTAACATATAAATGTCAAAGATATTGTTACAACCATTTTCATGGCGAATAAAATATAAGTTTTTATTCATTCTTATTTAGGATTTAATTATACTTACTCATAAAGACGTGTATATTCAAGAAGAATATTATTATATTTGAAATTCAAGAAATTATGTTTCAAAACTGGGATCAAAAACTCATCTGTGTCAGAGAATAATGGGATTTAATTTTATGTAACTTTTTTTATTATGAAATTTGAAAAAAAAACATTCTTCTAATTTTATAATTCTTGAAATTATGTTTAAATTCATTATTTTTAATAAAAAGACCCTTGTACAAAAATCGTCCTGAATACTGTCTTTTTATTTATTTCGAATGAAAACACGTGTCTCCAAACATTTAATTTAATAGTAATTCTTTAAAGTATTAGAATTTTTAAATTTTTCAGTGAAAATGTATAAAGATATTTAAATAAATTTAAATGAAAGTAGTTATATACTAAAGGAAGCTTAAATTTACTTTAAACAAATAATGTATATCTATCCAAATTGAAGCATTTTATTTAACGCTATACATTAAATTATTCATTAACATTTAATCTAGAATTTGGTTTTGTGCATGTATCGAGTCTTTTACACGCTATTTTGTAGCATAAAATTGGCAAAAGCTGAGAGAGGTAGACACTTTGATAACTGAATATTTAATGTTCGGAAGTGCATGAAATGCGGTAGCTGAACACGACGTAATTCTGTCGCACGAGAATATCCAATTACTCTTCTCTTCCACCGATGGATCTCATTTAAAAACACGCAATTTTCTGAGCAACATTCAGTAACGCAGTAATAATGTATAACGGTAACATTCAGTAATAACGTCTAGCTTTGTGTGAATCTGTACTTAAATCTTTTATAAGGTGTAAAAATCGGAGATGAATAATCTTGGCAAACAAGATTAAAATTATTCAACTCAAAATTGTAAATTAATGTATGCATTGCATGAAACTGTAATGTATGAAATTGTAAATGAATGTGGTAAATTAATGTATTTCCTTATTGTGTAATAAACAACATGTGGTGGCTAACTTAAGGAAATTACATAAGTAACAATAAATTTGTTGAAAAAAATGATTATAAAATTTTTGGGAAATTCCGGAAGTATGAGAATCTTATATATTTTTTTACCAAAATTTTTACTTTTCTTAAGAAAATCAAACATTTTTCAATTTTGTGACAAATATAAGGTTTGAGATCAATCATGAATTAAATGATTTTCTAGATGAGATGGTAATGTTATACCTTAGTAAAAAGTATTGTCTTCATGTGTATGATCTCCTTAAAGTGTTTGTTAAAACGTTAATGTTGAAACTTCGTGTAATGAAAGTGTGATTGAAATTATAGTTGGATAAACAGGAGACGTTTACAGTGGATTTCTGCTATCTGAATCAGCAATTTTATATATAATGCTGCTTTCTGATGTTCATCATTTAAGCAGAGCGTTGTGTTGTATTGTTGTTACTACTGACACTTGGGCAAGCCAAGCTCGCTATGTCTGGCTATGTGAATTTAAGTCAATTGGGAGCGTTTTTCGTTTAATCAGAGCACCATGATGGTGAAAGTACGATTTTTTTGGTCCTCAAACCCTCCCATAAATGGCAGCACCAGAGGATCTACTCCCTCAATTTTGGCATTGATCTGAAGGGGGAGTAAATTTCTCCAGACCATTGCACCCATGGTAACTGCTCAACGACCGACCACAGGAGTTTCGATTCCACAGATTTAATGAGCACGTATATCGCATGTATTCGGTGGGTCTTTGGAAGAATTGGGAATCGAACCCCACCCTTCCGGATGGAAGGCCGATACCCTAACCACTAGGCTACCACGGCCCAAGTAAAACATAAAACAATTTCGTAGTCGGCAGGATTCGAACCTGCGCGGGAATATCCCAATGGATTCATTGAACCAAAGAGTACACCCACATATGCCGGAAGATTCCCATAGAGCTCAGAAAGATCCGTTGCTTACCCTCTTCGAGACGGACGGTGCATATATGCATTTCGTAAGGACGAAAGTGAGGGCCGGGCGGTGCATATATGCATTTCGTACGGACGAAAGTGAGGGCCGGGCGGTGCATATATGCATTTCGTACGGACGAAAGTGAGAGCCGGGCGGTGCATATATGCATTTCGTACGGACGAAAGTGAGGGCCGGGCGGTGCATATATGCATTTCGTACGGACGAAAGTGAGAGCCGGACGGTGCATATATGCATTTCGTACGGACGAAAGTGAGGGCCGGGCGGTGCATATATGCATTTTAAGCTGGAACAATTTTTAATAATCGCTAGATGGCACTATGTGTCCATTATATTTAAACTGAACGTAGTTTTAGTGTTCTGACCTTCATTTTTTTCGTATTCCTGCTTTTTTTGGTATTTTGATTATCAGCTGTGGCTGGGGGGAGAGGAATTTGCAATGTAAACAAACACAGCTCGGTTCTTCAACTTTCCACGTGATTTAAGAATTCTCGCTTCTGATAGCTCTCCGAACACTTTTTTTTATTTTGTTTTCGCTACTATGGGAAGTCTTTTAGGGGTTTTAGCGTCAGTTTCGTTACAGTTTTTACTGCTTTCGGTTTTATTTTCTCACTTTTCTTGCCATTTCGAAAATTCTCGACTACTGATTATTATGGCGAGGAAGCGTTATTTAACAGAGAATGAATATACCCCTATGGTAAATGAACCATTCAGTGATATAGATGAAAGTGATGATTCATTTGTTAAAGAGTTAGAAAATGATATTTCTAGCGATTCTGACACAGATGCAATGTCGGACTTGGCGTTTATCCGTGCTTTGAGAGTTTCCATACTCAGTCTTCATTTTAAATTTTGTTATTTTTTCTTGTAAATAGCCCTTGTATAGTTTTTATTAATTTGAAAATATGTTGAAGTGTTTTGTCAATTAAAATTTTGGGAAAACAAGAATTGGACTGTCGAAAATTATTTCCCAAGGTAATCAACTTTCTTATATATATATTTTCATATAAATTGAAGGAAAAACATTATTAAAGTCTAGTTTTAATGTTATAAGATAGATTATGTGATAATATAAAATGGTACCAAAAATCATGGTGGTAGGACTTTAACTTTATTTCTTACGAATTTTTTTCTAAAGTTAGGCTTAGCGGAGAAAACCCCCCGTCCTGTAACATCATTCCTTTCGCTTCTGCTTCGTCCTGAACGCGCGTCTTAAACAGAGGCACCCCGTCCTGAAAAGGTTAAATAAGGAGAGCTCTTAAATCTATTATTGTCAGTTGTTGAAAATCCAATTTATAGCCTTTATTTTTCCGGTTCTCCTGATTCTAATACCTAGTAATGAAGAGCAAACCACTTAGTGAACATATTATTATAAAACTAATTCAACATTTTACATTCTAGGATGAACTGTTCAAGTTTGGGGTTCTTTTTTACTGTATCGCACGTGAGGAAAACTGAATAATTTGTGAAACAAATAAGATTGCAAGTAAAATTATAAATTTCAACTTCAATACATTTATAAAACGGATGAATTGATTCGATAGCATTTTTCCTTGACAACAAATTAAATAAACTATGCAATGATAAGCAATAAAACTGTGCGATGAAAGCTATACAAGACATACTGATTCTATAGCATATTTCCTTGACTATAGAGTAAATAAAGCTTTGCAATGATAAGCAATAAAACTAATCAATGAAAATACAAGACATGCTGATTCTATAGCGTATTTCCTTGACAATAGTATAATATGAAACTATGCAATAATAAGCAATAAGAATATACAATGATATGCAATGAAAACTATATCAAGACAAACTAATTTTATAGCATATTTCCTCGACAATAAATTAATATAAAACTTTGCAATAATGGATAAAACTAATCAATGATATGCAATGAAAACCATACAAGACATACTGATTCAATAGCATATTTCTTTGACAATAGTGTTAGGTAAAACTATGCAATGACAAGCAATAAAACTATCCAATGATATGCAATGAAAACTGTGCAAGGTATGCCTGCTGAACAGGCATCCCCTGAGCATATCTTGAGCTGCTTGAATTTTGACTTAGAAACGACCCTTATGCTTTTGAATTTCCTGGCTGCTTATGTATTTGCGGATTTGGTCTAGTATTGGAATTGGTCCATCTGGGTTTAGTAACAACAACAATACAAAGTGATGAACACCATTTCAGTTTTTTCTTCTTCACAACTGGTTTAATAGTTTAAAACAAGTACGTAATTTATTCAAAATTAAATAATCTTAAAGCCTTTTTGGCTCCTCGAAAAGTTTTCCCTAAAATGTTGCCATGCTTGCAAATCCCAATAGAAGAAGCCAATGTTTAACAAAACAAGCCTGTAGAACTGATCTATAGGACTCAGGTTGCTCAATAATGGATTGAATTGAAAGCTGCGTGCAGAATTCGATAGGGTGTACACGCATTAAACCAGTCATGTCAGCTATCTAGACTTATTTTGCACATAAATTACAAATTGTATTCACTTAAAGTTCGCTGACATTAATCAATTTAAAATTGTTTTTAAAATCCTTTCTAATCATAAACTTTGTGCAATTTTAAACATCAAAAATATTAAAGAATCATAAACAGTAATATTAAATATTTATAACTACAGATTATTTAAGATTGACACAATTTTCATTCATCAATTAATAAATTAAATTTTTTTACTAACTAAACTAACGAATTTTAAAAAATGATAAAAAAAAACAGAATATAATTATTTATAAAAAACCTTTATATGAAAGTTTTTAAATATGAAATGAATGATATTATGGTGTAAGTCAGTTGAGGTTTAACTTTTTTCGCAGAAGGCATTTTTTAAAATAAATAACATTTATTGCAGACAACACATCTTACATAGAAACAAAGAAATTTAGGAGGACTGAAACAGCGCATCCTCTTAGCATGAGATTTAGAGAGCAAGTGTTCTGTGTTCGGTTAAGATCTCACAGAGAGAATATATAAACCGCGCCTACAAAGTGTGCTGATTGGTTGGGTACATTTCATGAAATTAATACCATTGGCACAGAAATTTGATAGACAAGCTTTTAGTTTCACTTCGCAATTTTCAGTTTTACTTCGCGAATTCAAGTGTTTTGTAAAAGATCAAGAGTTTCTCAGAAAAAATGTGATGAGTCACCTCAATTTCTTAGAGAAGTCGTGATGAGTCACCATAGTATATACCCTTAACTCAAAATAATTTTACTTCTAGTCTTCGTACATACATTTACTTCCATATTCTATTTTTATGGTAGAAACAAATTAAATTTTTAATGGGAATGTAAATAAATTTTTTAATAAGTTTTCTTAGTTAGCAGTTATTTTTCACAAACAGTTAAAACTTTAAGTTTATTATTAATTTAAATCATTAAAAATTTTAAAATTCATGACTAAGAAATCAAATTCCTACAATATATTAGTTGTAAAATTTAGCTTGTGCTAACCATGTGTTTTCAAATAAAACGACGCTCAATACGTTTAATAAAAATTTTATGATTTATTATTTTTTGTAGTAAAAGTCGATTGCTATTCGAAGAATTTTGCAGAAACAAAAGAGTAGCAAAAATTGCAAACGGAAATGTTGAATGAATTGAAACAACAAACTTTAAGGGAGAATGTGATCATAGAAACTTTTGACTGCTTAACATCTTTGTCCGAAATTGAATATATTTGAAGCTGCTTTAATTGTGAAGAAGAAGATATCATGATGGGTATAAATATATTTTATTTCCATGTTTTTTAGCACTCTAGAAATTTTTATGTATGATAATTAAATCACTGAATACTATACAAAACCAATATTGTTATAGCATATATTTTAACTCATTAATATCAACTTTTTGTGAATTGTAAGAAAAGAACCACTCTTATCCCACTTATATATCGTTTTGCTATCAATATTTTTTCACAAAATTCTCATCTTTATTAAAATTTGGGATTTAAATTATCATAAATTTAAAATTGTGTACATTAAAACACTTAAAATTTAAACATTATAATTTTTTTCATGAAATTAGCAGTATATTGTACGCATAATTTTGTTCACATTTTTGAAAAATATATGCATATCCTAAATTATTTTTTCCCTCTAGTTTATAAATTTCCAATAACAGGATGCTTATTGATTAGACACACTGGGCTTTTTAAATCGACAGTTCGTGTTTTTAACTACATTTCAGACGAGTAGTCAGAATACAATCAAAATTTTAGTTGTCGGTCTAATTATCCTACACATGGAAAATGTTTCACTTGAGTGCTATCAACCAAATTCAATCCATTCAAATTATACAACGCCTATAAATGTAACTGTACAGATCAAACTTAGTAACATCAAATAAGAGTGTCATTGATTTTTTTATTAGTGATGGCTTTCAATTGCCTTTTTATTTGCTTGGTTGCCAAAAAATTGCATTACGACAGAATATTTGCTTATATTTATGTGTATATATAAACTCTGGATTTCATTTTTTATTTTTGCCGGTAAAATAGTTCAGCTGTTTATGTGGTAAAAATGGAAAAAAAAGCTGTAAGAAAAATTCTACAAAAAGTATTTCCCAATAAATGTGCTCTAACCATGAGCTGGAATGGAGGAAATTGAAAAATTCCATTTAAGACGTTTCCCAATGCATTACAATTTATAACAGGTATTTATTTTTATATTTTAATGTTTAAATATTATATTGAGTGTAAAAGTATTTTAAACATTGATTTCAATGCTTAAATAACAATATTCAAGTCCTCAATTTTTTTAAACATGAGAGTAAGAAATGATTATTGAATATATAAGTTACAGGCTGTTGTAAAAATATACTTTAGCCTTGTATGTTTCTTAGAAGAATTTTCAAGGCAGACAAACACCTAGTAGTTATTGAGAACACCTTGGATAATTCATTACCAAATTATCTTCTGAGAAGGCATTCCGTAGATGATCAACTGTATATTTGCATTGGAAGGAAAATACTACTGATAATAGAACAAACGCTCATTCAGGAGACAGAAACAGGTCTCACGTCTTTTTCCAACAATGGTTAGAATTGAACTTGAGATCTTAAAGTTACAAAGTCTACCACTAGGGCACAGCAAACCTCTTAAAGAGTAATTTACAATTTTAAAGATAATCTACATTTGAATTTAAAATAATTCAAGTATTTGGTGAAAAATATTTCTTACGATGAAAAATTGAATTTAAGTATATATTTTAGAAAAACGAGTGTAATACACCCATTTAAAATGGCAACTGTATCAATGTGATGAAAAATATTTTATCTTTCATTATTCAGATATTTTAAGAATAAATAAAATTTGGCTGGAAATAAATTTATTAAATATTGATTACAAAATAAAATATCTATGTCATATATATATATATATATATATATATATATATATATATATATATATATATATATATATATATATATATATATATATATATATATATATATATATATACTTGTATAGAAATTTTAAGACTTGAAATTTTATATATTCTTGTGATTTTGGTTATATGTCTAACTTTACATATATTTCAATGCTTTAATATTTCAATATATTGCCTTCCATTTAATATTCTACTTTTGGCATTTAATTTTTCAATGTACTATTTTCCATTTGGCATTTTTCATTGTATTTTGTTTCATTATATTCATTGCATTTTATATTTTATAAATTATACTATTAACTATATATATATATACATATATATATAATATATATATATATATATATATATATATATATATATATATATATATATATATATATATATATATATATATATATATATATAAAGAAAGAACGTAGAAGAAATCAGTAGATGAACGAACATTTTGAGGTACTGAGCAAAGAATTTCAAAATGGTATATTATCCCGGTATTTCCATTTATTTATTTATTGAAATAATGTGCTTTCAGTGATAAAAATTGTTAATATTCCATTTGTAGTTCATTTTTTAATTATTTAGTCGATTTAACACGTTATGATGTTGAATATTTTTAGACAGAAATCATAGTTTTAACCTTATATTTATATGAGCAATCCTAATAGTCAAAGTTTTTATAAAAGAAAAATTAGGTACCCTGCAAATTCTTATTGCATTTCTAACGATTTGAAGTTTATAACCACATGCTAAGGTTACATTGTGATTTGGTGAAAACAATACTTATTTTTCTGATGACTTCAAACTTTATTTAAACACAAAATTATGCGTAGAACATATTTTAGAGCTTAAATAAACATTGATAGTTAAAAAAATAATTGTATCGTTTTTTGACTAAGTCATTGAATAATTTACTTTTTAAACGCAAACGATCCATTTTTTATATGTTTACAATAATGTCAAATATACTGTAGTTAATTCATTGATCTTGTAGTTAATTTATAATCTTTTTAAGGGGCTGTTAAACTGTTAATTATATAGTTTGCTGTTTATATATAACTTGTTTATGGTTTAAGATGTTAATTACATAGAACATATGGTCTTTTAGACTGCAGAACACAAATTACCAAAATTTTATTAAGATATTTAAATAGAAAAGGTAAAAAACAATAAAAATAAGGAATAAGGAAATAAAACTTATTGTAAAAAAACGTAAACAATTTTTCATTGTAAACATTTAAGGATGTAAAAAATTTTTTATTCAAAAACTGTTTTAGAACATATTTAGATAAAGAAAATATCTATTTTATAAAAAC
Organism: Latrodectus hesperus; assembly: GCA_037975125.1. Classification (NCBI taxonomy): domain Eukaryota; kingdom Metazoa; phylum Arthropoda; class Arachnida; order Araneae; family Theridiidae; genus Latrodectus; species Latrodectus hesperus. The sequence goes on along the minus strand of CM075851.1, from coordinate 4,095,477 downwards.
TTAAGATGTAAATATTACAAATTATTCTGCATATGACGAGAATGAAAAAGATAAAAAATCAGCTAGCAAGATAAAAATCTGATTTTATAGCACTTTTATTTCATTAACTTAGATGTAAGTCTTTATATAAAAGTTGTATCAATATCTTTTTTTAGTATATTAGTATGTTAAATTTTATAGTATATTTGCTTTACAAAATATAATTATAGAAAGTTAATTATTGTGAATTGAAAATTAAGATAGAAAAACTAAAATAAGTATTTTTAAATAACAATGTTTTAAGTTCAAATTAAAGCATTCAGTTTTAATATTAATGTTAACATTATCAACAAAATATAAACTTAAAATGACGTAAATATCTTCAAATAGTATTAATATATAATCATTATAACTTATAAATAATGTATTTAATATACATTCTGTATAATCCTGAAACAATATATTTTAAATACTGGTACATAAAAAGAAGTTCAATAAAAAGCAGTGAAATATAACTCATATTCTAAAAGTGCTCTGTGATCGCTTGTAAGATTTATAAGGGTGCCAACCTGTGGAAAGATCACGACCACCTGCTGTAGATTGTCTTCCACGAAATAATCCTTATCTCTTAAGACAGCCACCTTTCTGCCATCCAATGGCCACTCAGCCCTGCATTTCTGGAGCGTTGAATCTTTTATTTACAGTTATTCCAAATAGTTCTCCGCAGAACCATTACGTCCATGGACAACAATCATTCCTCCAAATAACTCCCAGGTGTGTCGTTCACCCTCAGCCATACTTTAAACAATGGTAAAAACAATGATTGCAATAAACGCTGCTTTTTGGTGACATAAAACGGTACTTCAATAAAACTCACGCTTATTTTCTTTAAGCGGAATGAGGCGTCTAAACAAAGGAAGAATTATTTATCTCTATTTTCGTGAAATTTTATTGCAACCATAAAAGTGCTGTAAAAAAAAAAAAAAAAAAAAAAACACTATGATTTTGTTTAAGAACGTATTATTTAAATTTGCATAAATAAGTATTTGAAATTACTTTTCACCATTTCTTAATTATTATGTGATTTAATTAATGTAAAGAAATTAAATACAATTTCAAAATAAAGTTATTATTCAAGCTATATTTCTTAATATAATAAGATACCAAACTACATAGAGTTAGAAAGAAATATGTTAATTCGTACTAGATACGTTTTAGGAAATTTTTCTCATTTTAAGGTGTAAAGATGACTGTACCTTATATATATATATATATATATATATATATATATATATATATATATATATATATATATATATATATATATATATATATATATATATATATATATAATATAACTAGTGGAAATTATTTACATATCACTACGCATTGGTATTAGCAAACATTTATTTATTTTAGATTATTTTGATAATTTATTTATCAAACAGTTATCAGTCAAGCAAATATGGTGACTGGAAATTGAAAACTAATTTTGATTAATTGATTATGTGAATTTCTTTGCAAAAGCGAGTTGTCAGTATCCTTGAACTTGAAAATAATACAAAAAGGAGCGAAAAGAGAGTTAGTTCTTCGACAAATGCAACAACTATAGTTATGATATGTCGTCATCGTGTGAAATTCATGTTTAATTAAATTGCTAATAAATATGTTTACTAAAATGGACTACATTATAACTACAGACCCAAAGATATTTGTTATCTGGACGGAATTAGAGTCTCAAATAAGGAAGTTGATATTATTTACATCAAAAATATAAAAATATCCAAATTCGTTGCTGGTATATTTTTCACGTAAAAAAGCAGCTAAGTGTGAAATTGTAAACTGCAATCGGATGTATTTCTACTAAAATTATTGATGGCTTATGTATCAAAACAAACTTATAATATTTTTGAGAGTAATATATATGTTTCTACTTCATCACACTTTTGCAATTGGTATCGTAAAAGAAAATTGATCATTTTAGTAAATTTATTATACTTAATAAAGAATTAAATTCCATAAGAGGTTTGTATCGAAATTCCTTATTCTTCATTTTATCTAAAGAAAGCTATTGGATTGTGATAATAATGTCTCTTACCAGAATAGAATTAAGAAAATCAATGCTTTAAGAAAATAACTTTTTTGCTTCCTGAATTATACTTATAAGTGGGTTACATTCAAGTCTTTTGACAATCGGGGAATCCAACAAATTAATAAACACTAATTCCGACTGGTATGGGTTTAGAAAGTACACGATTAACATTCCATTTTTTTGCTACATAATAATAGTTAGAGAATTTAACACAAGACATTTCAATCCAAAGATCATTTTCATACTTGTTACTTGTTTGGAACGAAGAGCACGTTCAACCAACCCATTTAAATTTCCATTTAAACTTGTTTTTTATTGAAATTTTCATAAAAACGCAGTTTTAATTTCTAATTGATCAGAACTCGAATCAAGTTATAATCTAAAATATCAAGGAATATATTCCCCATAATTCATTTCCAAACTCTTATCATTAAGAATTTTGTATCTTACTTGAGATTGTTTGGAAATTACGCTAGGTAAAGTATGTTGGTTAAAAATATAGAAAAGTTTGATGTCGAAATAAATAGGATAACATATTTTGATAAATGAAATATAGGCTGTGTATATTTTAACTATGAAAAACATAGACATCAAATATATTTTAGTTGTAGACAATATGGATGGTGAGATTAGTTTTTGTAGGCTCGGGTATGTTGTTTTTCCAAAATTCAATAAATAATCAGTCGAATAATTATTATATGCTATATATGGTGACATTATTTTTATATAAGCAACTTAAGCATCCACCAACGTTCCTGCCAATTTTTAAAAAAAATAATAATTTTAACTCTTTTTTATCTTATTTTCAGATAAATTATAATATAAAAACAAAAAATTATTCAAAATTTTAATTATAAATAGTATACCTTTTGTGAAATTAATTATTTTCTGGCAAATTTTAATAAAATTTTAAATGGCTTAGACTACAGTAAATTCTAATGCACAAATCTTAATTTAACTTGGGTATAAGTTTAACATGACAATTTTCTTTGAATTGAACAAAATCTAAGAAAAACACTGAGAGATCAAGAGAACATGGTCGAAAATCCATAGAAATATTGAGTTTTTCATGATATTTTATTGAACCTTATCCTTTAAAAATAGCTGTAAATGTAAACGTTCTCTGCATATATCCAAACTTTTAAATCATTTCATACATAATAGCTGTTAAAACTTGTAGGCCAAGTTTCATTGAAACATCATAATTATTTGAGATAGCGAGTAAGCGGTTTTGAGATTTTTTTTTAATAAACAAACTTATAAGAGAAAAGCTCTTTTAATGTGATAATTTCACTTGTTATAGCAATGATGCTACCCCTTCTTTCCGAATATAAGCCAAATAACACCTTCATGCTTATGGCAAGCAATCAACACATTATATCCAAACATAAACTTTAAATTTAGTAATAAAAAAAGCAAAATACCACAATTTTTAAAAATTTCCGTTTGAAAATGCAACTAATGATTTCGTTTTTCAAAGACAACTTATTTTAAAATTAATGTAACTTAATATTTTTTCGATATACATTAAAAAAGAAAACTTTTGAAAAACTGGAAATTTCTGAGTATGAGATTCACAAATGTTAAAAAAACAACAGGTGCAGTCAAAAATCAAATTTAAACGAAGGTGGATACCCTAACATTTTCATTTGGGTACAAATTTTCTTATATTGGACAAACTCAAAACATTCTCATTGTTGCTACGTGTGCATTTATTTCAGTATATTAGAGGAAAAAATAGTAACTACAAATCGAAATCTGTGAGCATTTATGCATTGAAGTAAAGTAACACAATATGCTTATGATGGGAAGTCATGAAATCTAAATGATTTTTTTATTAGTCTCATCAATAAATTTGCATTTATAAAATTACTTTATTCCCTTAAAGGCTATTAACTATTAAATTGCGTTATGAAGAAATCTCGCTGAACGGAACTCTCATTCCAAAGAATAATCCAACAAAACTGTCTTTCACATAATAGGATTTCAAAGAAGTCAACTGCTTTGTTAAACAATGCTTAGGATATTGTTTGAAAGCTGGAAGTTGTTATAAATATGTTGAGTAACACTATTCACTGCTTTTTGGAGAAACATTCTACACATATAACAGGCCGTTTTCTCACAACAATTCTAAAGTTTCGAAAATCTTCCAAGCACCTATTTCGATATATGTGCTACAAAATTCCTTTTCCATTTTGCAAAAACAGTTTCAAATAAAATAAAATTTTCAGAAATTGCAGATGCTGATTTCACAGTTAACTAATGAAAAATATTTTAAAAGTGAATTATTTCGTCGTAAAGGCTTCTCTAATTTACCTCCTACTTCTTCATATAATTAAGAAATAAAATATTTTTTCCAGATAATTTATTCACAGATTTTGACTTAGAAACATATTTACTCCACTTTTTTTTAGTATTCAATTTCTATACATGCGTCATGTCCATTTAAGTTTTAAAAATATTAACATGCTTCAATGTACAATGAAAAAAGATTTATATTTCTAATAGATTGATCATTTTCAGTCCATGTTTCATTACTGCTTATTTGGTATATATATATATATATATATATATATATATATATATATATATATATATATATATATATATATAGATGTATATATATATATATATATATTTGATAATTTGATATTAGATACAATAAGAGATAAAAAAATAATTAGAATAATATGGACGATATTTTTAGTTTTTGGATACCACACATGAATTAAAGTTATACTTTAGAAATTTTATTGTAAAATAAAAACATTTTTTATAATATAGTATTCGTAATTAGGGCGTTATAAATAGCCCTCCACATGATATTTACAATTAATAACAAATATTATTAGCAACATATTTGACATAACTTATATAAACTAAAACATGTATTTTATATATTTTATATGATTATCATGAGATAAGAATAACGTTACTAGTGGAAAAAAACCAATAATGAGAAATTTTTCCTTTAATCTTTTATCATATTTACAGAACTGCTATGAAATTTCTTGTTTGATAGATAAATATCTTTTATCTTCCAAGGAGATCAAAAAGAAAATATGTAATGGCAAGAAAAAACGTATTCCATTTATTTATGGATTTTACTCTTTTATTTCTTAGGCTGTTTCATCACGTTAATAGTACATTTCTTACCAATTGAGGCATTTCTCTAGTGATATGAAAAAAACTAAAAGATTTATATCGTATCCTTGCTTGCATTAAGTGCAAACATATGTTTAAATTTGTTTTGTAAAATAGTGTCTCTCTTTTACGCCAACCTCTGATGACTATCAAAGTTTTTAATATTTTAGCAAAGAAAGTAGATAAAAAGATATCAAATCATTTTTTTATAATTTTTCAAAACACTAAATGTATATAAATATATTTCTGAAAGAACAAATATCCTATTTAGAAAAATAATAATTTAAATAATAATTGTAATTGTGATTCTAGATAAAACTATCCCGTCATATGGTTTCTTAACCATTACCATTTACAGAAAGTGAATAAAATTTTGTCATGAGGTATTTTGACGTTTGGGTTCAAGACTGGTATGAAAAACAATAGTGTTGATAGCTACGGTTAGAGTGAGACAAGTTATAAAATACCAAATGCCGAAAACAAGTTCTTAGTATTGGAATGTTATCTCTAATGCTACAAACTCTAAATAGAGCGTTCAAATGTCAACTGTAACATGAAAATCACCGGTGGTAGATAAGCTAAAAGTGATGACAAGCAATGAAGACAGCGAGGCAGAGTAAGATAAAATTATTTCTTGTGTTTCTCAAATTCTCCACATGACCTCCTTCACACACGATGAAACTTTGCACGTGACAGGTGGTGGATAACACGGCAGCACGTACCAAAAGCAATCTGTTGAATCATAATTTTGATGACATCTTTCAAATCAGATGCAATTTGCGGATGAATCTGATACACTTTGAATTTCGGATATCAACACTGTCAAAACTCCATTGGTGTCAGATTGGGAGAATTTGGATACCACATAAACGGGAAATGACAGGAAATTAAATCTGTCACCAAACTGTTGACTTCAGACACATTTCTGAGGACTCTACATGTAGAGATGGGCCATATATAGATTCCACTCAACTTCAGTAAGAGCATTTTGCCGTTGCAATGCAGGAACCGCGTAAAGAGTTAACATGTCTAAATATCAAGTACTCTTTATTGTGCACGTCTGCAGACCACTGGCCGTAACATCTTCAGATAAGTAAGTGCCGAGGATGAATGTACTCATTATATCATTCCGCACAGTCACTTTTATCTCATGTAATGGACTTGCAAGCACATCATGTAGATTATTCTCTTCCCAGTGCACACAAGTTTTCGAATTCACGTAACCAGTTAACAAAAAAATACGCTTCATTAATCTACAGAATGCGTAAAGGCCACCTGCTATCTTCATCGTACCGGATAAGGAATCCAGCCGTTATTGATAATTTCCCATTTCCAACATCTGAATACGCTGGAATAAATACGGAAACATGTTTAGAACAGACCGTGGAGTTTTACGGAGAGTAGAAGTTGGTAGATTCATAGAACATGTGAAACACTACGTGCACTTGCGGGAAGAACCGTGTTTATCATCAGATATACTTCAGCCACAGCTACACAGGAACGGTCATCTAGACCGACGCCAATCTCATGTGCAATTAGTTTCTTCAAATTTATGAATCAAATCCCGTCTAGCTTTGCCAGTGCATGGGTTTCTGTGATAAACACGCAATGTCTCTTCCGCATTTTATCCATTCAGTTTAATCTTTACGATTTCCCACTCGTCCTTTCCTGGAAAGCGGCATCTAGTTCGGAATGGCAGAAAGCAACATATGCGGCTCGTATTTCGCTGTGCTTTTTCTTTCACTTATGATTACTATATATATATATATATATATATATATATATATATATATATATATATATATATATATATATATATATATATATATATATATATATATATATATATATATATATAAATTTCGTGTCACGATGTTTGTTCCCGATAAACCCCGAAACTACTGAACGGATTTTGATAAAATTTTGTAACCATTTATAATATAGTCCAACTTAAAAGATAGAATAGTTTTTATCTCTTAATTATTATTTTCAATATTTATTATACGACATTAATGTTTATTTATTGTTTAGTTCTGTAAGTTCCTAATAGATGGCGGTTTAGCATCTAAGTTGCACAGGTATTTGGCAGATTGCGACGTGTTTATTTATCTGGATTATACATCTTCGAGAAAATTAACGTGCACGCGCAATCGCGTGGTTAAATATAGAATTTACATATATTTTTATAGTTATATTTTCATGATGTACATATATTTTCAAATATTTTCATGATACATATATTTTCATGATGTATAATCATACTATTACAATTTTTTGTGAATCACTTTCATAATTATACTTTGTATTGTGTTATTATTGTGCGTGTTCAGTTTGAATATTTTTAATATTATAAATAGTAAAATAAAATTTTATTTATTGCTGTTTTTCTCTACTAATTTTCATACCACCTCCAAAACATGTAAGTATTTCTTGACATCCTTTTGTTTTTTTTTATTTTTATTTTATAATTTGATAATTATTAATTTATTCAGCAGAACATTTTGATCTAATTTATTTATTCAAATGATAAATTCTTTTAATTTTTTTATTTCAGTATAATACCGCGGAAAAAATTTTTTAGTTTTAATAATTAAAAATTGAAAAAATAATAGTTCGATGTCAATGTTATCTACCTCATTTATAACAATTTATTTTTAGATGTTTTTAATTTATATAGTATATTTTATAAGTAAGTCACTGACTACTAACTATAATTTAATATAAGATGAATAAAATGTAAATTCAGAAAGTATATGTTGATTTGTGCTTAATTTCAAAATTTCGATACTTTACCTATTACTTTTAAATTTTTGCGAAACGTTTTATTTTTAATCTCATATGAATGAACCTATTTTAAATTTTTTTAGAAAATATTAATTTGATTGTACCCAAGAATTTGTAAAAAATTGATTCAATGTATTATAAAAACTCAGCCACTGGAACGCGTGGCTGGGTCAGCTTGTATATATATATATATATATATATATATATATATATATATATATATATATATATATATATATATATATATATATATATATATATATATATATATATATATATATATATATATATATATATATATATATATATATATATATATATATATATATATATATATATATGTATAATGCAAAAAATGCAAAATAATGTTAATTACGTAGACTTTTAGTGATTTCCCACTAACATTTAATGATTTGAAAATGCAGGTATGGGCACAGATTTTCTCACACTATTTAAAATGTTTAGTCTTTCCCAACGTTATTCCCTAGGGCACCTTAGTTTTCAGAGTAAAATAAATAATTTTTAGATACATAAAATTAAAGATAATATAAATAAAGCTTGTGTTATCTCTCATATATATATATATATATATATATATATATATATATATATATATATATATATATATATATATATATATATATATATATATATATATATATATATATATATATATATATATATATATATTGCTATACTTCTTAAAATGTTGAATGTATCAGAAAATGCTGGAAGAAAAAAGACTAGTTTGTATTATGTAATAAGAAATGGAATGTTCAGATGAATATGTAAAATTATTTATTTGAGTTCAAAATGTCATTTTTTATTTTTTAACTTTAATTACAATGATATGAACTGCATGTTATTTTGTTAGAATAACAAGAACTGGAAGCTTCTTTAAATATTTTTAACTTAATGAAACAAATTAATTTTAATTTATAATTTCAATACAAGAAATGCACTGCCCTGAATCTAAAAGTTAAAAAATAGCTTCATTAATTAAAAATGATTTTTAATCCAATTTTAATTTATATAGTCATTCTAGGAGTTCTATGCCTTTCGTTAATATTAGTTTATGGATTGAATTACCAGCTCAACTATGGATGTTTGCAATGGTTTGGATTTCACTTTATTTAAAGAATTTGGTCAAACTAACTCTCGTATGAACTAAATAATTTTTGTGCTTCTTCCAAACTCTGAATATTGTTTTAAAAAAATCTTTTATTGTTTTCCTCATAAATGTTTTCATGATAAAAGTTAATTTGAAAAAAATGGTTTAGGAAAGTATTTAGTAATGGAAAACGGTTATTCGTGAAGATATTTGTTGTTGTTGCTTATCTCCAAACTAGTCTGACAAAATCTCAGACCAGATCTATAAAACTGGTGATTTTCAAAAAGTCGAAGACAAGAGGAATAAAATAATTTTTTCTCAAAGGAACTGGAAACATTTCAAGACGTGTTAGCCGGACTTTGGCATTTTGTACAAAGAGAGTATCCCTCCCAGAACTGCTGGTTACTTCATTCGCAATACTGGATACTAGGGGATGTCTCTTGAGCAGAATGTGAGAAGTACAAACGGAGCTTGCTGCTGGTAGGGTGCCCTTAAGCTTGAACGCATTGCATAATGGCCAGCTACAATCCACTGACGTAATGTGGAGCGAAGACAATCTTTTATATCCAGTGCTCCAGTATTTGGTCTTAACGAAAGCTGTGCATATTCCTTCCTTATGAATCAGCTGACTGATGATATTTATACAAAATCATCCATCACACAGCCTGTAAGATATTTAACACAGCCCATGCGCAAAAGTCCTAACAGTTTTTTATTTTATTTTCTAGTTTATATAAATAATTTTCCAAATCTATTTAACATATTCCTTAGTTTTATTATACTTAATTATGTCTAGTGTTTCAAGACACTTTCATCTCAAATGTTTAGACCTATCCATTTAGCTGCTAAGCTCATTTCGTCAAAAATATCCAAATAGTCATATAAGCAATGGAATATTTGAAACTCCATCAAAAATTATGTTTTGTTACTAAAATCTACTATCTATAAATTAATACTTGCAATATTTTTTTCAAAAAATCTGATTGAGTTTACACAAAAGAATTTATTATGAAGACTGATTCCAAGTTGTTGAGAAAAATTTTTTATGATGTCATAAACATTTCAAGCAATATGAATAGTTTTAATAAGTAAAGTTACTTTGAAAAGAATTCATGATCCTATTGGGGAATGATTTAAGAATATTTTAATATTATTTTCTATTATATTTTATAAACATTTGATTTATATATTATTATTTCTCTGGAATTGCTCATATGGATGCAATATGTATTGCTGGCAATGGGCTCGTATATAATAACAATAACAAGTTGACACATCTAAGAGGTCTTATTTTGTAGACAATAACGATAGAAGGTTAAAAGCTTTAACATTTTTATACCACTGTGTGCATATCATGAGATCACGCGGAGTAACCATAAATTTTACCGGAAGTATTAATAATAAATCACACTATAAACGTAATGGTATGTTTGTGCGATCCTCCAAAATTTTTTTTAAATCTTAAGGTGATTGTCCACGTTAAAGCTTGAAAAAATAAGCATTGAGTTAATCAAATTCAAAAGTGCTAAATATATGTATATATATATATTACTAATTTGTTATGGTTATTCTATATTTGTATTTGTTCACAAGATCAATTTTTTAATGTTCCTCATGCTATTAATTCTTAAATTCTCTGCATACTTTGGATGCAAATCGTTGCAGTTAATTTCAAAATAATGAATATAAGTAAGAAATTATATAAGTTAACATAAACCTTTTACACATAAAAAATTACATATTTTTGGCGAATAAATAAATTACCGGTTTGTTTATGAATCATACCAACATGCTTCTTCAAATTTCAAACTATTATTTGATATTGTCTTTAAGCCATTTTAATCTGCTAAGCAGCCTCTATTGTAATTCATGGGCTTCATTAGCTTCTGAATTTAACTTGAATGCCAAAAACTTCGAGATTATCAAAATAAAATATTATACATATTTTGTTATTATTGGCTGGAGATTGATTGGTTAAGGACTTTTGTGTAGCTGAACAAAAAATTCTTTGAAGTATTAGTTTAAATTCGTTTTAATAATGCAACAAAAACATTTGGATATATAATTACTGAGATTTATTAGAAGTTGTAAGCAAAAAAAAAAAAAAAAATCAGAAATGTTTTAATAAACAATCACATCGTTGCGGAACATTTATTTCCATTGTACAGTGATGACCATTGAAATTGCAACATAAGGAAGGTAGAATTAGCAATCTTATAAAATGATCAAATTTACATGAAAAGAAGAAGTAATTAGGAGATGCATACGATTTAGTGCATAATCGAATAACGATCAATTTATTTTCTAGAGACGTAAGTGTGTTTAATATTTTCACTCCCTCTTACCTCCTAAACAGCCGGTAAATTTAATTATTTTATCTTCCTTCAATATATAATATAATGCGTACGTATCTTTTTAGAATAATTTTATAATTATATAAAATATAATGATTATATAAAGGTCTAAGCAATCTTCGGTAACTTGTGATTCCCGTCACAATTCCCATCATCACTATCCAAAATTCCTTATATTTAATTATACTTAGCTACTATATAAATATATCTTTAAATGTCATCTAATTCAACTCTAAATTAGTATTTCTGACTCTTAATCCATATCTCTGCTTCTATTGTTACAATAATTGTGTCTCTAAATTGTTTTAAAATCAAAATGAATCTAACGATATGGTTAAGGATTCCGAGAATAAGGAATCCTTAATTATATCGATAGATTCATTTGATGCAGATGCGACTGCGAAGTTACCGATCCCAGAGACAGATAACAATCATCCAATTTAAGAAATTTTGCAACTTTGAAATATAAAAGACATTGAACATAACATTTTCATGTCATCGAAAAGCCCTATTTGGTTTTATCCTTTTGTTTGGTTTTCTTAAGACTCCACGTCAGAAAAACTATACCCGTGGGAACAATTCAATGAAAAGATGTCTGATGAAAAAAGCCGTAATTCTTTCGCCTACCATTTCACGCCAAGTGTAAGTACGGAATTTCAATTGCTAAGAAGCAGCATAATATCAACCACCGGATAGTACTTAAGAACGAAAAAGTGTTTGGTTTGAAGATAAAGAATACATTAAGACGACATTTGTAATCAACGATGAAAGTATGGATCATTAGAAATATTTTAGATATGTTGTTGCCGGATTTTATTTGCTTTCCTATTAGTGAAATAATTTGATAAATTGTACATTTAAATATATTTAGTAATGATTAATACTTCAGAAAATACGTGAGTTTCAATAAAACGAAAGAATGTATTTCAAAAAGCAAATTACAAACTTACTTCGAGTTATTTTCATACATATCATTTTTTATATTAATAATCAATTAGTTGCTCTAGCCACATTGATACGGTTTTGTAAATACAATTTGCGAAACCATAATTAGTTTGAAAGGTTCTACATAAAAAAGTATGCTTCTGAGTATGAAATAGTCAGAAAGAAAAATTAGATAATTTCCTTTGCAAATGGCTTAATTGAATGGTATATCGTACCTGTATACCGTTTGGTAAAAATAATTCTAAAATAAAGACTAAAATGATATGAGAAACAAACTATGTGTTATCTTAATTTAACTAAGGAACCTATATTTATATTATAATCTGACCTTTTTTATTTATATTTATTTTAAAGTTCAAGTCATCCTTACTTACCAATTATGTATAAATTAATGCTTTCTCTGGAAATGGAAAACGAAGCTCATCCCCAAATAACTCAACCATTTTAAGAAATATTTCAAATATTTTTTCTCAGAATGTAATTTGTTGCAAACTAAAAGAAAATATCAGGTTATGAATTATTTTATCCCTTTTAAACATGATGTCCTAGGACCCAGAGAGTTTAACCCAGAGAGGGATAACTGTTGACGATGATTTTAAGGCGAGTTCTTGAATGACAAACATTGGAAACTAAATCAATAGAATTAGAATGGATGGAAATGGGAATAAAGTCTCTACAAGAATCAAATATTTTGTAGGAGTATTTAATCTAAGATATATATTTAAATACTTAACTTTAATTTTAAATAAAATGATATAATCCACGTTTGTTTTCGATAATACAAAGAAAACCTTTTAGGTAAAGTTTAGGTTTTATAATCTTTTTATCATGGAATTCCAATTTATATTAAATAAATTTTTATGCTTTTAATTTATATAAATAAAACTGAATCAGTCTACTTATTAACAAAAATGAATTTAAAGCATACAGAAAGTTTTATATATTTTTATTTTTTAGTATATAAAATCTTTAAGTTTATACTAAACCCAAGCCATCAATTGAAAAATGATTTATAAATACTTAGATTGGAGATGATAATTTGAAAACTAGAAATTTATTTTATTTGAGAAAACAAAAATATCCCTCATCACCAAGGTAATGTTTGAGATTTTTCACTAATATAATTTCTTCAACTTACTCCTAATTAAATGCGGTATTTGATAAAAGGTTATTATAGTTGAATATACCATATATGTTTTAGCGGATCATGTAAATAAATAATCACAATTTAATTATATTTATTTCCTTACTTTAACAATAGAAATGCACTATTTAATATTTCACCTCAAAATAAGCTTTTTTTAATCTACTCACATTTGACTATTTTAGCAACTATAAACTCATAGCGTGACTAAAATTAAGTCTAATTTCGTACAGTGAAAAAAAGATTTCTTTCTTAAATATAGTCATATTTTTAATGAGACTGGAGTACTTGATGAATTGGCAGCCAACTATCAATATTTGGCTTTAGTTTTGTAAGAAGTTATCTCAAATCTCTCTGTTCTGTGATGTGCAATCTGCTCCTTCTTTTGTAAACAGGTGGGTAACGGCACTAAAACCTCTTTCGACAAGATATGACGAGAGAAACGCTATCAAAAACTTTCTAACAATTTCCCACAGCCCAGGATACTTTTTGGGGATTTATGCCTGCAGCCAAAATGTTTGATAGCCTTTTTAAGTTCATCGTTGGTTCTGAGCTCAAGTAGCTCTTCTTGTAATACCACATTCGCCTCTTCCGTTTTATCAAATAGGGTTATGAACCATGGTAGTGTTTCCATCAACAGAATATCTTCAAATCTATTTTTGAAGTCATCATGCAGGGTAGTTGAATATTGAGTGTAAGTCTGACTATCCTCATCAAGACATTATATCTGTGACAAGTGTGGAAACTGGGAGAATTTGAGCCCAATGTAGATGGCAAGAACTGCGCAAGTCGCATTTCATCCCTTTGCAGGTCTAAACAAGCATCCCGGACGAGAGGGCGCTGGGCGGCACTTTGCAAATCACGACATGTGGTGTACACTTGTACTATTATCTGATTGTTCTATTTAATTCTGTTTTTGAACTGAGTCTCGAATATTTTTAAGTATCTACCTAGTGAATGATGCTACATGCCTACGTTGATAAATAAATCAAAGTCAAAATTTTTGTTCCTTATTATGAAAACCTGATAATTTTTTGTGAATCTCCACTTACAACTTGTGAACCCCTGTATTCTTTTCACGTTCTACTTGGACCCCTATGAACCCCTGAGGTCCACCTGGACTACTTTGGGAACCTATGCTCTACACGTATTTCTGTTCTCTGTATACCATTTCCCTCATGAAAAGGAAGACATGTCTCTCTTATTTCTAATGGAGCAACAATAAGGGACATCAAGACCTAGAGCATACTTTAACAAATTCTTGCTCCTTGTAACCAAACTCTGCAGCTGCTTTTCGTACAAGAGGGCATGATATTTCACGTCGTAGGTGGCTCTATTATTTTGTCACTAATGATGTTTCTCATATTTAAGACAGTCGATCACGTGATTGGAGCACCATTCATAAGTGAGGATCGATATAACTTTAGCGGTTCCTTGTTGCGTTTAGTTGAGGGTAATTTAACTTCATGTTTTTTGTAAAGTGTATTTTGTTCTTTTATAAAAGCACCCACCTAAGTATTTTAATTCAAGAGCTTTTATATTCTTGTTAAAAATTATTAATCATAGTAATGGTCGATAACTTATGATCTAAGAAAAAAGTTAGATTGATTTAAATGCAAGTTCTTATATAGAATTGATATATAAAGTCTCCTTTGGATTCTAAATAATAAATGTGTATGTTTTCAAATATAATATATAGGATGCTTTATTATAAACATAATTTATATTTACATGATACAACAAAACATTATATATTTTAATAGTTATTTTTTACAAATGACATTAATCCTTTGAACAATTAAACATACATCTTTACTTTTAAGTTAGTTTTATGTAGAAACATTTATTTTACTTTATCATAAAAATCACAAAAAGTTATTCTATAATCATATTTAATTTTTCTAAAGGAGCATTTACCTAAGTGTGAAAATTAATCATGATGTAATTGTGCAGTTTTCTTATCATAATTTATTTGTGGTTGTTGCTTATTGAATTATTAAAAGTTGCTTCTTAGAATATGTATTATTATTAGAAATTTAAGTAATGAAGAAAAATTTCTGTGTGCTGAAACAATTATAGGAAATAATAAATATCAAATATTTAAGATATTAATAATTATTCTTGGATGAAAAATTAAGCATGGCAACAAGGGCAATCTGTTGATGTAACATTAATCGTAATATATGAATAAAGTAGTCTCATGTACTTATATTATAATGTTTGAATTTTCAACTTTTTAAGTCTTATGGGTTAAAATATGAAATATATCGCTGATCATTATGAAATATTCTTAACAGGAATTTTTTTCATAAGAAAAGGTTGTATTATTTTTCTAATCATAGATATTGGTGTCTTTTTTGTGTAGAGTTTTACATTTGCAGAAACTTTAGAATTTTAACAATATTCTTTGGCCTATCTTTAAAATATCATTGAGATGAGAATTCCTTTTCTGTAAGGAAGTTTAATATTTTGCATAATCAAATAGATGGGTTTTGTTGTTGTTGCATATCTTCTGTGTTTAGCAATGCTAAATCAGGTCAATGAAATTTGCACGAAAATGTTCAATGAAATTTGCAATGAAAAAAGAAAATATAACACTGAAATTGGACTTGTGAAAAGATCCATTGTGGGGAGCCCCAGATAATCCAGAATACGATTAGGAATGGTTTGATAGTCAGTACACTTCAAACAGCTGGAAAAATCATTGTTTCATAAGAATAGGACATAAATCTCAAATGTCCACTAATACGACTGTTGATGGCCGTGTGGTGGTTCGTGTGGTTAAATGATAATGCGATTTCTGGGCACTTCCCCTTGTACTATCGGTGAACCGGTAGAGTTGTACGAAAAGCATTAACAGCTTTTTCACTCTTGATAATAGCTCCAAATGAGTTAGTGACTCAGGAATGCCTAACTGTCCGTTAGTACCCGCTTTTACCAGAATATCTGCAGTCTCATTGTTATATATACGAGAAAGTTACAAACAGCTCTTTCTTGCTTCATTGGTGGACATATTAAAGTTCTCGTTTTTAATTAAGGACAAAAGAACTACCCGGATTGCCACTAGTGCGGAGTCGTGCAACTCCTCCCTTGCCCATATTCTGGATTGCTTGGATTTTGCCAAAAGTGACATTCTTAAAGACTCTTACACTATTTTTGGACTTGTTGGAAATAATGAGTTTTATGGAGATGGTCTGAGATGGTCTAACATTGTTTGATCATCTGGGATTAGCAACAACAACACTAATATGGGAAGGTATCCATTAAAAGTACACCTCACCCTCTTTATGCCAAGTATTAAGTTTCTTAATAGAGCTTCGGTTGTCAGACAAGGTCCAAACGGTAGACGAGTTGATGGAGGACAGAGTCAAATCGAGCCCAGCACATCAAACGCCAATCAGATCACTTCTGAAAGCTGAACAATTGTCTAGATTTCTCCAATTAATTTTGCTGAGCATTCTTGGGGTAAGATTTAAATTTCACTTACTGATTAGTCACATTCATTTTTCTTTCCGTCAGTAAATAATGCAGTGGAAACTTCAAGAAATTTTGTTGAGGATTTCAAGGATATTGTTCAAGATTCTTTACTCTATAGGTCAAGGAATTCCATCGAAGTCAATTTTGAGTACCACTCTAAAAATACCCTTGAGACAATTAAGCTATCAAAAATGAAGATAAGATAAATATTCCAATTTTCGGACATTTTCATTATGAGTAGAAAAGAAATTAAATAACTTAAAAGTCGGAGATATAAGATATGTGAATCAAATACTTAACAGACTATATATCAAATTGGTGAATTAATCAGCAAACCATTAGGTTAATTTTGACGATGGATGAGAGAAAAAGATATATATATATATATATATATATATATATATATATATATATATATATATATATATATATATATATATATATATATATATATATATATATATATATATATATAATTAGGAAAGGTTCTGCATTATTTATTGAAAAAAAGATTAATTATAAAGAGAAAATGATATTAAAAAGGAAATGTTAAAATACAATGAAATTTCAGTATGGAATATTAAGTCTAAACTCGTCCTTTTGGTCCAGAACATCAGAAATCAAAACTTTCGCTAGATCAGGGTTATCTAATTATACTTGTTAACTATTACAAAGGGTTAAACAAGGGTAACCTCAGGAATAAATCCGTTTCAGCCCTCTGCAGCTAAATGTAACATGTGCAATGTTAGGCGCTCTATGTATCTATATATCTATCTATCGATCTGCATATATATATATATATATATATATATATATATATATATATATATATATATATACTTAATCAATTCAGTGATCTTTCATAAAATCTGAAAACCAAATTTTGGACATGGCGTAACATTATTGAATACAATGAGAAAAAATCATTAAGCACTTTGAAATCTTGATTTTTATTTAAAAATTTTGAATTTTTTGATTTTTTGAGATCTTGATTGAAATTTTGACAGAGAATCTCGTTTCATGCATAAAAACTTTTTTTAATTAATTAAACTTATTCAATGTATATATAATTTACTTATTCAGGTAATTAAACTGACTCATATTAGACATTTAAGGTGCATTATTTTAATGTTTCCCTTTTGAAATGCAGCATAATTTTTATTTTTTTAAACCAAGCATATTTGTATATCTTCCCCACAGGCTTATGTTTCTATCTTCTTATGATTAGAGTGCAAACGCTATGCTATTTCACTCAATTTTAAAACCTTAAAAAAAGAAAAAAAACATTTTTATATTTAGCTTCTAGCTTTATTTTGCTTATTATTAGAGGACTTCTTTGAAATACTTACTAGATTGCAGTAAAACATCATAATAAAATAATTCTCTAAGAACAGCAAGAAATTTTTTAATTGAATTTAATATTTCATATGAAAGACTAACTGTCAAGGAATTATTAACGAAAGTGACTTAAGAAATCTAAAATACAACAAAATATAAGGATAAGAGAAGGTCTCCGCTGATAATGTTTGCTATTTTAAAGGAAGACATCATTATGAAGGCCCTGAGGAAGTGTAAGTCAATAAATTACGAGAGCGTAAACACGAGACATTGATGGTTGAGAGGCATAATTGCATATTCTCGTGTTCTGAGGACATGTTGTCGAACAGCTCTAAGTGCACTTCCCTCCCAAATTGAATATAAAGGCATCAACCGAGAGAAAATCTTGACAAATCAATGAGAATTCTAGAATCCGAATGGAGCTGGTTACGGGTTCTCATATTTAATGCAAGTTGAATATTTAGTTGACTCTAGAGAAAATATGCCTTGCGGTCTCACAATTAAATGAGATAAGTGGTGCTTCAGATGAAAGCTGAAAGAAAATGTTTCCTTCTTGAGCATTAATGTTTATGCTCTTGTCATAGGAAAATGGAATGGCTCAAAATTAATTATATTCTTTTTGAAGATTAGAGAAAAGGTAAGATGATTGGGGAATAGATGAAAACAGATGAGCAATATGATTTGTATATCTTATTAAAAAATATGTCCTTGATAGGTAGAATTATTTTATTATCACAAAAATAGAATATATAAAAATTATAAATGATATTATTTCTAAATTTTGCTTAATATTAGTTATTCCTTAAAATTATTGCTTGAAATATTGTAATTTATATTGCCCATTATTGATATTGAATGGGAAATCATATTAGGCACATATAAATTTGGATTATTATTGTCATGTTAATTTTACAACACTTTTGCAGGAAAAATAAAATAAATTTTTTGAACATTATAAAATATAACAAAAAATGCGTGTGCCAACAAATATGTAATATTCTGTTAAGAATTACACATTTGTGTTAAATAAATGTAATAGATTGACACTTAACTTCAACTTATTTTTCTGAAGAAATATAAAAGGAATTTTAAAATTGAATAAATTTTGTGTTAAAATCATAGAATATATTATCCTGTTTCAGACACAAATGATATATAATTATCTTAATGAAGATTAATACATCAAATATTTGAAGGTTTAAATAAAACTGTCCTCTGATTTTTAAAATGAAAATCAAGACAGAGTTTTCTTTCCTGCGAGAAATCTTTTTAGCAGGTAAATTCATAAAAATATCAAAAAGTTCGAACTTACAAAATTTTTTATTTATTTATAAATGTTTGTGTTAAAATTATTGGATTCAATGTCATTATTTAAAAATACCATTTTCATTTGAAAATTGTTTTCTTTTGCATTGTAGTTTTCATTTGAATTTCAACCATTATAATCACAAATAACTTTCGATAGATATTATCATATTCGTTTGCGTTTTATACTTACTTAGAGCTTAAAATTTTCAAATGCATTTTTTTATGAACAAACTAAACTCATATACACTGCTGGACAATTGCTAAGGACGGATAACACTATCATCCATTGCAACCACAAAATGAAAGGAAGCAAGATGTGGGAAATTAGAATAATTGTGGAATATAGTAAGAAGAAGTATGCGCATGCAAATTTTTTTTCACGTCTGTTCATCACGTGATAGCGTTCATAAGAGCTTTAAAGGTTTTGACGCGTGTGTACAGTTGTTGTTTTAAGTCATAGTTTTGCAGGAATGATCTAATAGACAAACTTGAAATTTTTGGCATGTCTTCCCGACATCACTTAGATGATTTCTTGCGTGGCCGAATTATTGGAAAAATCAAAGAAGGGCGAAAAATAACAAATGTTGCCAGTGAGTTCGACATCGCTCACAGCGTTGTTTCACGGCTGTGGAAGTCATTTAAAATTACTGGAATGTGTAGTAGGCGACACGGGGGAGGTCGTGTTAGAAGTACGACGCCTGCTGAAGACAGATACATCGCCCTATCAGCAAAAAGGAACATGCACACCACAGCTCAGCAGGTGGCAAATCAGTTTCTTGCTGCCCAGGAAAGCAGATCTCCCGAAAAACTGTTGCCAGCCGTTTGAAGGGAGGAGGACTATACGCCCACAGACCTGTTGTGTATGCCCCATTGACCAGACCGCACCGTACTAGCCGTTTGCAATGGTGTCGTGAGCATCGCAATTGGACTGAACAGGACTGGGCATGCCTTATTCTCAGATGAGAGTAGGCTCAGTCTGTCATAGGATTGTAGACACCAACTGATCTGGCGCGAGAGTGACACTGTTTATCGTCCAGAAAATATCCAGGAAAGGGACCGATATCCGACATGCAGTGTCATGGTGTAGGCCGGTATCATGATCAATGGCCGCCCGCACCTACACGTGGTTGCGAATGGGACTATGACGGGAGAAACGATACATTAATGAAGTTATACTTCCTCATGTTCGTCTTTTCCGTAGTGCTGTCGGTGATAAATTTGTTTTTATGGACGACAACGCAACATGTCATCAAACATTCGCTGTTCAGGATTGTCTAGACAGCAAGGGTATTCAACACGTCCTTTGGCCATCACGTTCTCCAAATCTAAACCCCATTGAAAATGTGTGGGATGCTTTGGGGAGGCAAGTTGATGGTCGAAACTATCCTCCGACAAACAAGAAAACCCTCATCCGTGCACTCCCAGAGGAATAGGATAAATTGCTTGAACAGCTGCTGGATAATGTTGTGCAAAGTATGATACGACGTGTGGAATGTTGCATCACACCCCACTGTGGACATATCCCGTACTGATACCTTTCTTCAAAGTGCCTGCTGACTTTTAGATGCATTGTTCCATTTTCCCGTATGCAGCATCAAATGAAATTTTTTTCTTTCAGATGTTTCATAGCTTCTGTACTTTCCAGAACAATAAATATTCTTTATTCTAATATCGGAACAGTGTGGCACTATATTTTATTCTACTGGGTTTCAGCATTTTAGTGATCAACAACAAAAACTTTTTTATAAAATTTAATATTAAAGCTACAATTTAATGATAAAATTTAAAGCTAGTTTTGTTGCTGATCTATAATTTTAACAACATAGAAATGAAAAAGAATAAATACAAAGTATAATATATAGTTATTTTAATGGCTCTTTAAAACTTTTAGAAAAATTTCAGTCAATTAAATTTGAAACATTTTTGAGAAGATATTTCCTAGTTAAATATTTTTAGTGATTTTAATAACAAATTATATTAAGTTTCAAAACCAAAATACGTTTTTTGTAATGTTATAAAGGAAAATAATTTAAATGTGGTAATTTTATAATTTTAAACTGAACCAAGAAATTTTTGCATCAAAAAATATTTCAAAGTCATTAAGAAAAAGAAATTTATATTCTTCAATTTGAGTTGAAAATGTCCTTAGCTGTAGTAGTATATTGTTGACTTAAAATAGATAGAGATAAGATGAAAAGGACAAAAGAGAATAAATATTTCCGTCTCCACCTATAATATTTCTTCCATGTCATTTTGGAGGAAAGAAATAGATATTTTGGAACAAATCCCATGATTCCTAATTGAAAATATTGGCAAACAAGACTCAGAATTCAAACAAAAGTGTAGCACAGTCTCTTTTATTGCAATCTTTTTCTGTGAAGAGATTCAATAAAATACTTGTTGCAAGTCATATTTGACTTGCTTAACTTTATATCAAATTCTATGAGAGCATAGTTGTATCAAACTTCTTCAACATAGCAAATAAAAGATTCCACACTTAATCCAAGTTTGTATTGAAAATTTATCTCTATTTTGTGAAACTACCATCTTTTGTTCCCCAAACTTACTTCCGTTGTACATTTCCAGCACTTATTTATTGAAGAATAATAAATTGCTTTTAAAGAAGTTAACTAAAAATGCATGACAAACATGTATTAATATACTAAATATGTATTATTTTGTCTTATTTAACAATAAATAACCAGATATATTTAAAAATGGTAATGCTCTTTATTTTCTGATAAATTTTAAATGCAAATCATTTTACATAATTGTTATTTTTTAGAATGTTTTAATTAGGAATTAAGTTTTACTTCATCCAAAATTTTCCTTTGAACTACATTGATATGGACTGTAAAATAACAATTAAAGCTGAT
Source organism: Latrodectus hesperus (assembly GCA_037975125.1). Classification (NCBI taxonomy): domain Eukaryota; kingdom Metazoa; phylum Arthropoda; class Arachnida; order Araneae; family Theridiidae; genus Latrodectus; species Latrodectus hesperus. The sequence continues at coordinate 4,072,925 of CM075851.1, read as the reverse complement.
TTTTATCAATATATCATAATAAATGTCAACCGTAGTTTGAAAAATATTACAAAGGCTAATGTTTTTTAACGAAACCTTCATGAAAAACAAAAACACATACAAAAATACAAACAAAAAAAATTTATTCTGAAAATCTAAAAAGAAGACATTATATAAATAATAGTCATAAAATTGTGTTTCATCATTCAAAAATCAATGTTTTGAAGGCAGCACTGTATATATTATTATAACTTGGAGAATATATATATATATATATATATATATATATATATATATATATATATATATATATATATATATATATATATATATATATATATATATATATATATATATATATATATATATATATATATATATATATATATATATATATATATATATATCGTGTGTGTGTGTGCGTTCACAAGATGTATTCTTAATGGAACACCGACCCACCCGAAGGTATGCGGTGAGTGAACGTCGTTGCGTAATCCAGTCAAGAGATTCAAGATGTCAAGACAAGGCGGACATCAGCACAACCGACGATGTCCTCAGTTTGATATAGCTTTTTATTTTGCTAAAATTGCATAAATTTAGCTTGAATTTTAATTTTCATTGAAATTTAAGAAATCTCTTGATTTCATTTTGCTCATTTTTTTATCTAAATTATACATTTTATGTTTTAACTGTCATTTTTATTGAAATTTGAAAATACCCTCGTTGTCCTTCTTTTATATTAGACTTGTGTATCGTGAATCAAAAGCGGATATTTTGTAGAATGTGACGTTCTCGGTGGTTCGGAAAAACCTAGGTTTTGTGTTCGTCCTCAGCTAAGTGATAAAATATACATTGCGTATACGAAATCGATTTCTAATAATATCGTTCATTGTGATAACTTTAAAATGACTCGTGTGGCAACGGCATTTTGAAGACATCACTGCGATGAAGTTGCCTGGGCTGTATACTAAATAAGAGCTCTGATTTGCTGTCTTCAGCTCTAGTTTTCCATCTAAATTGTATTGTTCAGATTGCGTATTCCTTTCGTTATTTTTTTATTTATTGTTAAAATATTGTAGCTTTTTAAACTGTTATTTTTGTATTAAAACAATTTATAAAATTCATTTGTGTCACGAAATAAAAATGAATTATAAAAATTTCAATCCGGCTGCAGTACATATTTCACTTGTATATTTATTTCTTTGGTGCATGATTAGATAGGTAACTTAATGGAACCCCGACCCACCCGAAGGTATGCGGTGAGTGAACGTCGTTGCGTAATCCAGTCAAGAGGTGCACCACAAGGCCGAAGCCAAGGTTCAGGTGGTCGCAAAGGTCAAATGACTGAAAGAACTCCCAGCAAGTGGTGGGGTGACCCAAACCACTATAAATAAAGGCTCAAAGTGATGGGGCGAGAGAGACGTTCATTGGAACTCGCTCTGACTGGAAGATGAGGGCCAATGTGGCCTATAAAACTTAAAAAACAGACAATGTTACAAAACAGTATGATACAAGATAAAATACAAACAAGGTTACAATACAGTATGATACCAGATTAAATACAGATAAGAAATTTTACATATGTACAGAGAACAGAAGAGGTGGAGTCAGCCAGTGAATTGGTAGTGCATCTCTTGCAGTAGAATCTCCTGGATCCCCTTCCGGAATCCTTTGTTGGAGAGGAATTGTGGGGCTCTATCAGCTCTGGCAGAACTTGGGAAATGGCGTGTCCTGACATCAGTGTAGTGCTCACAGTCGAATATGAGGTGATTGACGTCTTGAGTCTCTCCATCATGTGGGCAGATGTCATCCTGTCCATGGAATCGTCTTCTGTAGGTTCCAAAGCAACCATGACCAGTGAGGAACTGGTTGAAGTAGAAGTCTGCAGAGATTCTTTTTCTAGATACTTTAGGAAAGAATGAGTAGAGTCTCCTGGTCTTGGTGGAGCACTCCCAGAGATGTTGCCATCTGTGCCGTTCGTCTATATTGGTAAGGGTGATAAGCTGTTGCCTGCTGAGTCGGACTGTGATTCCAATATCCTCATTTGTGGTTGCGTCTTTGGCGGCTATATCCGCTTCCTCATTGAAACGGATGATTTTTAATTATAATTATTATTTAATTAAGTAAATTAAAAAATATTATATTAAATTAAAAAATATTATAAATGTTAAGCATAACTAGAAAAAATTATTATTGGAAAATTTTCTTATTTAAAAATTCACTTGTGTTGAAAAAAATTCCTGATGATAAAATCAGAAGTATAATTTTGATTTTGCATAGTTGGATTTGTATTTTTAATTAACTTTTTAAAATTAATCACTGTGTTAAATTTTATTCTAATTACGTTTTCAAAAATAAAAAGTAAATGTATTTATATTTTCCTGCGACTTCAATAAGAGTTTTTATTTAAATTATTTATTATTTTCTTATTTAATTTCAAATTATTTATTTAAAAATAAACTATTTGAAAAATTAAAATTAATGTGAATTGAAAATTTAGAAAAAGGTTTTAATTAAACTTGTCCAGAAATTTAAATCTTCAGTATAATATTGCGTTATACTCATATTATACACCGTTATGAAAGAACTGCACTGTGTATTTATTAGCTCACTGAATTATTTTTATCTCAGAGTACATGATATACATACCAGCAATCGAGGAATTCATTAGAATATCTAGAAAAAATAAACAAGCATTTTTATTTAATATAAATCTCATTCATCTTAATTAAATTGAATAAAAAATTAATTGAATATTTATTTTTGTATTTAAGATTTCATACATTCAACTGATTGTTTATTTTTATATACACAGTCAGTCAATACAATAAATTGATTCATAAGGTAATCTCCAAACAAATATTTAATTAAAAGAAGCTTGATAAAGCTGAGCGCCACAGTAGTTTGAATGCTATTAGAAAATATTAGTACACTCAATTTTGATTTTTATTTCTATTTAAAAAATAATTCCTTTTTTTCTTATATATTTTACTGACAAATAATTATTTCATTTAAATTTGAATCTTTAAGTATAAATACTTTTATGTTCATTTTCATTTCCATTTATATTTGAAAATTAATTTTTGCTTACACCAATATTGTCTTTTTAATCTTCTAAAATACAAGATAATTTTTGTTAAATCATATTAATTTCTTCATTTGATTCGTAATTTTATTATTCCAATCATCTTTTCTCAATTTAATTTCCAAATCATATTCATCAGTTATAATAAAGAATATATATTATATTTTTGAAAGTGTAAGTACTTTACCATACCTATTTTACTATTTAAGATAATTTTCGATACAAATACACAAAACTAAAGATCAATAATTGTTCAAATAGGAAAAAAATTTTCCATATTCGAGCAATCCAAATCTTTTGATGATAATAAAATCCTCAGCTTTTGTATATTTTAAGTATCCTCAGAGAGGAAAGATAGATTCGATATTGTTTGATTACTTCCTGTAAGTAATTCTAAATCATTGAGGATGTAGAGCGGGAATTAAAAAACCATTTGACGACAACATGATGTATAGAAAAATTTGTAAGAAGGGCAATTTTAAGAGATCTTGTTTCCAAGGAGAAACAAAAGAAGTCGTTTTCTTAAATTTAGGGTTAGAATTAAATATTTAAAATGAAATTTAAATAAATATTCAAATCCAATTGCTTAGAAGTTATTGAACCCCAATCACAAAGTCAAAAAATTTATGAAAATATTTCAGAATTTGTTTTTCACTCTTTAATCTGAATTTAAGAATTTTTATTTACTAATAAAAGCATAATAAATATAAATTTTTAATCAATGAAACAAAGAAAAATATTGAACAAAAACTATAAACATTGAAATGGTGATAAAATAACATTGCGAGAGAACAGAATACTGAACAATAATAAATAAGTGTTTACTCAGTTTTTCTATAATTTGTGCATATATTAGATTGTAATTTTTTTAATTGTAAATTAAAAACTTAAAATCATATTTAATTGATTTTATGTGCTTTAACAATTTTTTTATTAAATTGATTTTTTAATATATATGTTGTAATGTTGTGTATGGAGTTGTAATACAATATTTTTCCGAATCTATTTTCAGAATGCTGATATAATTATCATACTGAAAGATGTGCCTTATCCTGTTTGTGCATAAATGTGCGATTTAAATCATTGCCTGCAATGGGAAAAATTCTTGGAATCAAATCTCACACACACACATATATATATATATATATATATATATATATATATATATATATATATATATATATATATATATATATATATACATAGATACATACTATATATATATGTATATAAATATATATATATATATATATATATATATATTTATATATATATAAATATATATATATATATATATATATATATATATATATATATATATATATATAAATTTATTTATAAATCTCATAAAACTGCAGTATTTTTAAGAATATTTTTCCTGTAAATAATTATATTTTCTTAACTAGATTAACAATATTTGTGTTTAATTGAAAATTAGACATTTATATTACAATAAACTTACAAAACATTTTTAAAAGGAAACATACTAGTTTTTGCTTTTATCATACTTCTAAATTTTGTTTTAAATTAAAACTTATCAGTAAAGGCTTGCATGCACTCATATATGTGATCGGCACAGGTGCCGTATAGTCCATGCGCCAAATTTTGAGATTGGCGATTTTTTGGCAGACTTTCTTATGTATCTTGCACCATTGTTTTTGTTACGTCATGCATATGGAGACCTATAAGAATTATGCAGAAAATACTATTTTGGTAACCCTAGTATTTACGTCATCGCGCACGTCACGTCATCTTGGCAACATTTCTTCATCGCCAAAAAAATTCAGAATTTGGAATCATGGATAATACGGTACCTGTGCCTATGTGATCATGCTTTCACAAGTTATTATATCAAAATTCTTTCCAAATAGCTAATACTAAAATTTAGAAATTTATATTAATAAATTTTCAGGTATGCGCCTTTTTTTCGTTGATTAACAAAATCTCAGAGTTGTTGAGATTATAATTGCTAGGCATGGGTGCCACACAATTTAACTAGAAAACAAATGTTTGACTCTTCTTTCTTCCTTCAACTTTTCCAATTACACACACAATGAATTATAATATTCAATTATTATTTTTTCTTAATTCGTTAGAGCCTATATTTTAAATATGTTTATATTGTCTAAAATATTACTACTGAAATTAAAACACCAGAATCGGTATTCTCAAATTTAGAACAATTTGAAAAATATTATGAATTTGTTCATTTTTTATTGCACAATAATTTTGAAACACTTAAAAAGGCATCGAATTTGAGAAGTTTTTAAAATATGAGTTCGTGATTATGTATATTAATGATCTTAACTACATATAATAATTGCGCGTGGTGGCCTGCTTGGTTAGGGAGTCGTCCTTATTATCGGAAGGTAGAGAGTTCGAATGCCGGCTTAACCGAATATCGGTCGTGTTCGCTAAAAGCGTCTTGGGCAGGTTTAGCATGTTGTGGTCGCAATGTCCTCTAAGTGAGAGAAATGTACCTTATTGGGGGTTGCAGACCAAGTATTGATTATTTTCTGCTTAGTCGCTGCTTCAAAATCACTAAGACTCCACCAGGCTGCTTCTATTTAAGTGGCAGAGCCAAATTCAGGGCAAGGTACAATGAAGCATGCTGGTGCAACAACTACCTACAATAAAATCTGTTTTGTACATAGCTTACATTAGAGTAATTCTGTATCGTGAAGAAAATTAAGATCAATTTTGTATTAAATACAAACATGTATTTTTCAACCTTGATACAATTTGTTCTGTAAATGACATAATAATTTAATATTACATTAATAAGTTTCATTACCATTGCATTATTTATTAATCATTAAAACAAATTATGTGTGTGTTGTTTTCAAGTTTTTCATAATCCATTTATTCAGTTACCTTTTATAATTCTTGACTATATTGATACTTAAATTATTTCTTATTTAATGAAATCTGGAATTTACTAACATGAGATGAAATTTTATTGTAATGAAGTTTAAATATTAGCGTTGTTGGCTATTCAATTATGGATTATAACAATTGTGTGTGTGTTATTATGTAACAAAATTATAAAAAAGCCATTATTGTTTTGAAAAATTGGTGATCAAACACTGTTCAGTTTTGGTTTTGAATTTAAAAATTCCACAAAACCTTAAATTGTAACTTATAATAAAAATTCCTTTTAGTAAAAAAATTGTACATGAATTTTTCAAAAGATAGCTTCAAAATCTCTTAATTTCAAAGAATTCATGAACACACAAAACACAAAAAGAAAATAGCTCATTACACCTAGCAGTTCATTACACAATTTATCATTACGTGATGAAAAAATATTACCCATTTTACTGACTTTTCCCGTTCTGTATTCATATGAAATATCTCAACATATCTGGAGAATAGAACAGGGTATTTCTTTACTTAATACGCGCGCGTATGGCATATAATTTGCTTCACAAATAATTCAGTAGTCATTCGAAATAAGCAAATACAGAAACAGATGAAGTGAAACTAGAGCTTTTGTTCCAAAAAGCAAAATCACTTTTTGCTTTGTTGGTACATTTTCTTTCCGAAGTAAACTACAGGTTTTGTTATGAAACACTTAAAAAACAGTGGATAATTATATGAACTGGATTCTCAGAAACGAACAGAATAAAATGTTCCATTTTACGATCATTAAATGTTAGAAGTTTGTGTGGGCAAAAAGTTAACCTACATCAAGGGGTTAACTTTTCTTCTCATCCTTTTGAAAGTCCCTGCTGCAATTCTTAAAGCCACAAAACCTCTTCAAATTACTCATTATTAGTCGGCTGCGGGATTTTCAATGGATCTACTTTAAAATTCTGACGTGTGTCTTCTTGGCATTGAATCTGCATTTCTCCCATCAGGAAAAGAAAGATGATCAAAGTCACACAAGAAGGGAATGCAGATTCTTCATTATAATATTCCCTAAGAAATGTTAATACTTTTTGAGGGCACTCCTATGAACTCTAATTTCTACGTAAAACAATGACGCCTGAATGTCATATGGTGTTCTTACGTGAAAAATGGTAAGGTCATTAGATAATGTCACAAGTGAATTACATCATATAAGTATTTACGTATGGAGCCAATTTTTATTATTTTGCACTTTTTATTTTGTAATCAGTTTGATATTTTAATTCATATATAGAATTTGATAGATTCAATAGATTTGACTTCACTGGCTATGATTTAAATTTATTACTTAACTCTAGGTTTAATATTAATGATATTTTATTTGACATCAAGAATACGTAATATTTGAAATGATCAATGACCATCCATCCGGTAGTAAAGCTGAAATGGTTTGCATTGATATTTGGATTCATCTCAGAACCATTAAAAAATTTAACTGTTACATCCTATCAGATAATACTTAGTTAAACTTTGATAACATCCAGTTTTTGAATAAAAAAATTATGTTGAGACTTCAGTGCTCATAATCTACACTGGAATCATGCCGATACAAACAGTGCAATTAGAGATATGGATGAACTCTTATATTTCAATACTTTTGAATTAATCTATAAAAGTTCTGATAGGCTTTCTTGCTTGCACTATAACGGAAGCAATACAAACCCTAATTTGACTTCAGCTTCATTTGAAATTGCAGATGAAAAAAGTGAGCAGATATATAAAATTTATGATTTTGGCTCTGGCCACCGTATTACTTCTTTTTCGAGAGAAACCCTGAACAATACTATTTCAGCAATAACTGAAATTTTAAAACAGCCTACTTAGAATGCTTACTAGCATAATTTAGTGGTTCTTTTTAGCAATACAATAAATTAGAGAAACAAGTTTATATATCTCTATGTCATATCAATGCATTACGAACTTTTTGGTGGCCAAACGTTGCATACCTAGAGGTAAACAAGTGCAAACTTTTTTGAATGATGAACATAAGCAGTTAAAAGATGAATTATGCCAGACTCATTATAAGGCTGAACATTCTAAAAAAGCAGATGCTAGAAATTGGAAAAGAACATATTTATCTTCTCTGTAAAAAATTCAAGTTAACGATTCGTCTGGAGAGAGAAAGAAATTTTAGAGTTGCATACTTCGCCATTTGAAAATGATTTGAAATTTCATCACGCTTGCGGGTGTTCTCGAACAACCAATATTTTTGTTTACAGCAGAGTATGCAAATTGATTGCGCTAAGGAGCCACATCACAGCTGCGATATGTATTTATTAAGTGAATACTATCATTAATGAATTTTTAAATCAAGCTTTCATAGTAAAACGAATAATCTTCTGCATTGTACATGAGTATAATAAGCTATCAAACTTATTTCATTCGTGGGTTAAAAGTACCTTGTGTAACAAATTATTTTTAACCCGAAAAGCAGAACCATGGATTCCGATTTTCTGGCGGGAAATCGAGTAATGCATATAGTAAAATTAATACGTCTTTTTATTGCGATTTAAATAATGAACGCACTGTTGTTTTGGTAGAACATACATGGCCAAATTTTAAAACTGTTAGTAGTGGGCAGCGATAGAGACAAAAGGTTGAGATTCACTGCATTAAAGGTTCGTTAGGAAAACATTTACCTATCGTGACAAATTTTATTTTTAAATTAGCTTATATTAAAGTACGGCGAATACGTATTATTTAGAAATTGAATTTACTGTATATTTTTCATTCCTCTTTTCCCAATTTTATACAACTATGCTGAAACTCACAAAAAATGTCTTAATCACAAATATAAATAATAGTGATAAACACTATATGAGGCACTCAATGCACTTATTTTATTAATTGAAACACCAATATTACTTTTATATTCTCATATGTTAATATGCAATTACTTTCATTTATTTTAATCGATAATGAATTAATGTTACACAAGTAAAACTTGTTTGTAAGCAAAATATGGACTCCTCATTAAATGAATACTAATCCAGATTTTAATTATACTTTTAATAAAATTTTATATGTATTTATTATATAACTATATATAATAAATATGATACTTGAACAAATTATTAAAATGTATAAAAAATTAGTTCGTAAAAAAAAGAAAACACTGAAATTTTTTTATTCTACTGAATTGTAAAACTTTATCCCATTATTAACAAAATGAAAGATACATAAAGTCAGTATGAGTATTTTATGTAAATGTAGCATTGATATATTTTTGTCATAAATCGTTTATATACTTATATATTTTTTTTGGCTACACTCGAATGTTGAGGGATTGTCTCTCAATGTTCAATTTATACACGAGTTTTAGTTAAATTCGGGCCAACAATTTCAAGTGTATTCTAAACCACTATCCATACCCATTTTGGAACGTTACAGATCACCAAATTTCGTCCGCGCGCGTGGTCTTGATGTATCATATGACCTAATTTACCCAACATCTATTAGTAAATACGGCAGTTCTTTGAGTATAGAATCGGCTACTTTCCCGGAACGACGCCTTTTCAAACAAAAAAACTGGCAGACATTTGCAATGTAGGACGTATCAACTAGAGAGTCTGAAAGGTTTGTTTTATTTTCATTAAACTTTCGAAATTAACTTTAAAGTATACTAAACGCACTTTTGAGGGAATGCATTAGACTCCATATGTGAATATCATAAAAAATGTAATATATTTTTGTATTCATGTTTAAACATTCCGATTGCATACATTCCATTTTCAAATTGCATAAGAGAATTTATAAAATGGAGTTTGACATGCAATACATTGAAGAATCTTTGTAAAATACCAGCAAAATAATAACCATTTAATATCAAGGAAAAATCTATTTTATTTTTTATCAATTTATTATAAAAATCTTGGAGACACGCTAATCGCTAAATATTTCGGAGCTGCTGAATGGTTCGTTTTGTTTGCGAGTTCGATTAATACTTGGGACATAGATAGTTGTAAAGATTCGTAACTTTAATTTTTAAGTTACGGTCTAGTTATCTCTCGTATGCGATAACCACAGAACAATAAAGCAGATCAACATTCATTGAGTTTCGATTTTAATTTTAGATTATCAACCTTTTTTAGCTCGAAATCTAATTTAAGCCGCAATTCCGATCAAATTAACTGCAGTCAATTCTTAAGTGACAGTGGTGTGGTATAGCAACTATCCAACCAATCCAAACTTCTAACAGCCAATGATACCTAAATTAATGACGTTTGCATATTGAGTAAAGATTGAGCTGGATAAATTGAAATTTATAATACTTTTAAGAGAGTAAATATGAATCACATTTCTAGAGAGAGAATAATTTCAGAAAATAAATTTAATGTAATGTTATAGTAATTTGAGAGGTCTCCCGAAGATCCATAGGTTTCAATAATGGCAACTGAAACTCGTGTAACATTTGGTCACAAAATGTTTAGTTGCTTAAAGAAGGAATCTTAATTATTTGACCATGATTTAAAACTATAAGATCGGTATTGACTTAATTTTCAGTTGACAAAATTAGATCGATGGAAAGTTATTCGTACAAATACACACGGAACTAATATAAAAGCTGTAAAGTATGAGGACCGATAATGATTGAATATTTGCTACCGTGTTCTCTGTATCTTTCAATTGCTCTCACATACCACACCAAGTTAAACGGAATCCAATTTGTCTGGGATACGATATAGTTATTGCTTACTTTTCTTAATCAACCCATCGGTTGAATTTCAACAGTTCAAAAAGATAAGGACAGCTTATGATAATGTATCTGTTTGCTTCCGTAAAGATGAGAATAATTGTAGTATGCTAGACTTTTGTGCAGGAGTGCTAAATGGACCAAAACCTAAAATTTAAAGTGAATTGACCCTGAAGTCGAAGCTACCTGTTGAATATGCTCGACGATTCATATTTTGTGTCCACCACGTAGATGCTATTAAATTTACCACAGAGAGTCGGTAATTCCCGAGCGCCGTTTTAAGAAATTAATGTCGATGAATTGCTTCTGGTAACCTATTGGATGTAAAGTATAAAATGGCTACATACTTCTTTGGGCAACTGCTTTATATCTTCCACCATTTCACGCAAAATAATTCTGACCGCGAATATCTCTTGCTATGACTAAGATATTTTCTATCTGTGAAAAATACTTATTTTTTACTTATTAACGAAATTAGTTTAAGTCATTTCCAGACGGACTTCATAAAAATATTCACTAGTTTATTATTAGACGTGTCATTTTAATATTTCCATCTATTTGCGGGATATTATATAAGGCTTCTTTCAGAAAAATCAATCCACTCTATATACATTGTGTGAAAAAAACAATTGACGCTTATTTGTCATGACAATCCCCTATTGTTGAAACGTAGTTTGGTGTGTTTTACATTCCGAACTACTGCAGATATCCGAACGTGAGGTAGTAATTCAAACCCAAGGCTGTTGAACCGAAAGCAATAGCATTCGACTGCTAAATCGACAAACGAAAGAAGGAAAATCACGAGTATTTTTACAAAACTTCTATAATTATGAATACGATAACCAGATAATTTGTTATTGATGATAAAAGATAACTATGCAAGTCGTACCTGACAGTATTGCTATTATATTTATTTAACATACTTTTTTCCTCTTTTGTAAAATATATTTTGTAAAAAAATAATTACTACCTTTCCTGTTGCAAGCGCCAAAGGTTGCGATTCCCCACATTTTCGAGTTGAAAAATTTAATATTTACCAAGTTAGAAAATATATGGTATATAAATACTATATTTGACCTTTTTACGTAGTTAGTCCATGGTAATCTAGTTTCTAATTTTATATATTACATGTTCAATATCTATCAAAAACGTATAAATTAAATTCGAGTATAGTCTTTTATTGTACATGCTTAAAAACGTACATTACCAAATCATCAGCTGCATTTTGCGCATATATCAGCAGTAAATGAGTTTTCTATTACGTATGTAAAAATATAACACTCAAATTTCCACATTATTCTAAGGTTACGAATCCCTGGCACTGAAAAATTTTTCGCTTGTATCCAAAGGGTAGCAAATTCACCTAGGCTTGCTTTCGTTTGTGGGCACGAGCCTGTTTTCATAGAAAATCCTCTCCTTCATAAGTGGTGTAATGATAGAGAACTTTTCAATATATATATGTGTGTTTATATCATGACAATTGACTTTGTATATTGCTAAGAAAACAAAGCTGGAGTGAAAAAGTAAACGAAATCATTAAATACATTTAAAGGAAAGGAAATAATTAAGATTGTTTTAACATTTATATTCAACATTTCCCTCTGACGTGACACGAAAAAAAGTGGTGGATACTACCATACATATAAGAAAATGAACACTTGACCGCCCTTCAAGAAAATGATTTCACACTCAGCTATCAGACAATCGAACACATCGCAATAACAAACATAATCTATAATTCTTTAACGGATTAATATAATTAGACTAGAACTTTGCATTCTTATTTAAAAATTATTATTGTTGAATGTGAAAGTAAAACTAATAAAATTTGGAGCTGTTCATATGTTGTAAATATATTTAAGCATGAACTTCATTCTTCCTTGCATTTACAAATCCTGAAACTTTTCAAAACGCAAATCTTTTTGTAATATAAACATCGAAAAAGATTTTATTACATTTAATGGTAATGCATCTCAAACAAAATTACCAATTGAATAAAATAAAAAGTATATATTTTTATTCGTATGAAAGTATTGATATTTATAGATTAAAATTCATTTATATAAAAAATATAGATTAATTCGCTCGTTTAGTGAATCTGTGTTCTAACAAAAATTGATAAAATGCTGGATTTCGATACGTATCACATGTACTATTATATTCATTTTCTGTTTCTATCAAATAGCATTTTTACTAGAATTGTTTTCAATGTTACTGAAGTTTATAAAAGCAATTTATTGCCAAATATTATATAAAGATATCTATTTTAATTTTAGAGATCTGATTTTTAGTTTCCACACACGTTACCTGGATTCAATTCCCTCTATGGCTTCTAAGCCATTTAAGCCAAACATCCCTATGTGAAATACGATCCTGCATTTAATTTGGCTTGTCTTTATACGGCTAGGGATAAACTTTTATGCCAAAAATTCGACTCTAACCTTCGAACTGAAAATATGAGCATTAAACGGAAGTAATTGTTTTCTAAATTTAAAGCATATTTATATGCATTGTGTAAATTTACTATACAAAATTATAAGTAATAATGCATTAATATACTCGCGCTCATGAGTGTCTTCCTTGGGAGGAAGCCATGCCTTACTCAAAAGGAAGATGTACTTTTGTAATGGTAGCATTGAACTATTTGTGAACTCGCATGAAATGATTAATAATGACACTGAGTTAACATTCATATACATATCTTGTGTCATTTTAAAATTTAATCAACTAATGATATAATTAAGAATTCTTACTAATTTAATTTTCGATTTTGATGGACAATGATTAGAAAATAACTGCTCATGATGATTCATTTAATTTATTATAATTTGAATTATGTTTCAAGCATAAAGAAACATTATTTGAAATAATTATTGGTAATTCATACGTAATCCGGTTAATAAATTATACATTTTAATAGAAAAATTGTATTTGAAATCGAAATTTCAGTAAGTGCCATAGATTATATATAGGTACAATTAAAAATTAGTCGCTTATTAAATTAATGCAGTGTTTCTGACTGCATATATATGTGTGTGTGTGTGTGTACTTTCATTTTCTAAAATTAGCAAATATTTTTAGCGGAAAATTTCCTATGAAAAAAGTGCCGGACACACATTCCATAGAAATACTTATGTTTTTATGTTATGTGAGAGAAATAAGAACACCACACCAAAGAAAAGTTTACTTCAACTAAAAATTTCTAAAAGTACATTTTCTTTCCAGGGCTTATCTTTATCATCCAATGACATTATGTTTTGCTGTTAAGATATATTATTTTAAAAATTAAAAGAAAATATACAGTATTCAATCAAATTTTAAATATTAACGTGTATCTTTAAAAGTAAATAACATTTCAAAATCCCTTTAGATTCTCAGAATTTGCCCAGTACAGTCAACAGATCCATTAAATTCATTATTTTCTTCAAATCTTCTGTAAATAGTCTCAAATTTTTACAAGCAACTGCATAAGCAATAATTGAAACAAGTGTTGCGCTGAAGTAATCTGAAATAATAAACAGTTAATTAACAGTAAAATATATAAAAATTATTACAATCATGATGACGAAACAATAATTTTAAATAACAAATGTTTATATTTATATAGCAATAAACATTTCTCATTCACAACAATCTAAAGTTGCGAAACTTATTGATTTATCTTCCTCAAAGATGAGTCCTCTTAGAGTTTTTAATGTGTGTTAAGTGGAATCAGTAGCCTTATTATATTAGACCATAATATTTTAAACTTATAATAATGGATAAATTCTAACTGAAATATATTCTTTTTAACTGAAGCTAAGTATTTTATTAATTAATTAATGGACATTAATGAACCATTAAATGGACATGGTATTCTATAAGAGGATGAAGACGATTAAGTCTATAATGAGTGTGTCCTCAGTGATCAGTAATAATTGTCGTGATACGTGATAGTTTCACATATTTGTCAACAAATGATTAGATATATAGACTTTCACTTGCCAAAAGCTAAACGAATATACAGCTCAAATTTCCCCATCAGTGTTCAGGCGTATCCATGGATGATTAATCAAGAGAATGGCTGTGTCAGAGGAAAATGAAACATTGGTGGTTCATTTGGACACTGTATAAAAGGAGTAGGTGCATTACGTGCAGTGGAACTCTGGTTTGTTAGGTTTTATGACGCTAAGTCCAAAAGAGGACAAACTGCATCAAAACTGATTTCGTGAAGTAATGATTTATCAGTGGAACTCTGATTTCCGTCAAAATCCGAAGGTGAGGAGAGGGAAGAGAGAGAGAGAGTTTTAACGTTTCTCATATATAATACTAAGTAATTAATGTACCTGTAATATGTATTAAGGGCTGTGGAAAGAGAACAATGAGCAATGCGCAGTATTATGAAAATAAAAAGAGTCAGTATAAAAATGTAAAGTAAGCAGCTTAGAAAGATCTTTTCACTGATTTTGAACTTAAATTTAACTACTGTAGTATTATTTCATAGAGAGTTTTGACAGATTTGGTTTGGTTTGTTTGTCGCTCAACGGTCATTTTTTGCACATGAGGGCTAATTAGATTGGGACCTACGGTTTAAAGTGGATTCCGAACCTCTACAAACAGCCATGCCCAAGGCGGGATTCGAAATCACGAACTGTTGAACCGAAGGCAAGAGTGCTAATCATTCGGCTACCAGCTGGAGTTTTGACCAAAGAATGTCGTAATTTCACATCTTGTAATACATGAAATCATTTCATGTGCTTTTTAGCTTGAATTAATAATCAATCATGAAGAAATCAGAAGAAAAGAAATAATTAATCACATCATGAAGATCTCAGACATGGTAATACGTATTCCATTTGTAGCGCAAACTCAGGATAATAATTTAATCAAGTAGCTAAAAGAAAGTTTTATCAACCTATAGTCTGATGGAGCTGTCAAATTTAAATTTCATTCCACCTCCTCTTAATATCAGTTTCGGTTTTCCATGAAAAGTAAATACCCATTTTTTAGTAAATTATTGATGAAGATTCTGATTCAATAACTTACTTATATGAAAAGGCATTTTCATCTGTCATAGACTACATGGTACCGATCTCAGCTTGAAGTAAATGCAATTCTCTCCCTTGCATTAACAACATTGGATCCAAATATTCATATTCTTATTTCAAGTAAGAAGAAACAACCATCGCACTAGGAATTTATAATGCTAAAAGTTCGATATACTTAAACCATTTTTACTTGTTTTGTTTCTATAGTTTTTGCTTATTTCAATTTGGTTTAATAATGAAAATTATATGATTTGGCTGCAATTAATAGTTTCATTTTTCAACGAAGTACATTTCATGTGTTCTTAGATCACAATTGCTTTCATAAATATATTTAACACTTGAATCAAATTAGTAGTACGCGAGATTTAAATTACACATTACTGGTGCGAGATGTGAAAACGTTTGGTTACCGCCACATTGGAATAATTGCAAACATCTCGTGAAATATCTGCTGATAATACTTCGGTTTGATTTCATGATTTATTTAATGAAATCAAACCGAATGTCCGAAATTCAAATTATATGGTAGTAAATGTTCGCAACATTTTTTACACACAAAACCATCGCATTCAGAATAATTTGATGCAGTTATCGAAGATGATTATTATAATGTCGAAAGCGATAAGAGATTGTCTCTTGAACAAAAATTAGAATTAAAGACAACTAAAAATATTCAACAAAAATACAATGCAGAAATCAATTATATTCAAAAATATCCGACGAGAAATCGATTTATTTGAAAATGAGAGGTTTAAAAGTAAATACTTGGATAAAGTACAGTGCATATTGATATTACAATAGATGATGAAAAAGCGTTTCTAACAGCTGGTAATGTTAGCACAAAATTACGTTCCAGTTTTAATGATGGCAAAATTGTTGCCTTATGTTTCTTAAAATCACATTTCAAAAATTTGTAAGTACAAGGGACTCAATAAGGATATTACACTTTTTGTAATTCAAATCATAAATAATGTTTGTTCCTTTACTTTTTTGGGATTCTTTATAAACAGTTATAATTTCTAAGCTACAAATGATATTTTTTGATATTTACCTCCTCCAATAAAACTCAGAATAAAATATAAGCGTTTGTAAATTTCTTCTCAACAGTTAGAGGGTGAATGCGTGTGATGTTACACAGTCACCTCAATTATCTCTCCCTTAAATCAAATAGTGAAATATAAATTATTCAGCCTCACAAAATCGGGAAGTACTATTAAGGTTAAACCTTTTTTCTTGTATGGCACATTAATAATGAATACTCTGAATCCCGAAGTAAGTAATAAAAATAATCTTTTGTCCAAGAGCTATACGGTTAATAAAGTGCCACGTATTGCTAGTAAAAAATTAAAAAAATTCCCGAGTCTTCCTTTCGTTGATTTTTTAATACTGATTGGTCGATGCTCCTAAAAAAACAAGGCATCAAAGAGCTCCTTTATTCATTGCTGGCCACCCAAATTGGAATATCAAGAAAGACAAGAGATATCACAACAAACTTTTTTTTGTAGAGGTAACATATTGATAAAATATCAAATGATTAAATTTGCAGACTCCTGTGCTAAAATCAGTAACCAGAATAGCCACTATTGTTGGATATCACCGCTGCCACACGCCTCGGAATTGATTCAAAAAGACTCGGGATGTGTTCTTGTGGTACAACAGACACAGCAGCGTCTACACGTGCCCAAAGTTGATCGGGTGTGGCAATTGGGGATATAATCTATGTCAAATGTTGAGCAATCATCGACCACATGTTTGTTATATGCCAAAGATCTGGAAAGCAAGCCGGCCAGCAAACCAATTAAATCTGGCGATTGACAAAGAACCCTTAGAAAATGCCTGCCACGTGTTGTCACGCATTATCTTTCTTAAATATGGCTGTGGGAAAACCCAGGAGGTAAGGAAGGACAACTGGATACATTACCTCGAATTTTAGAAATTGAAAAATTCAGTGCAACTAGTCTTTAGTTCTAGAAATAACAGTCCAATTACAGACACATCATTTAATAGCAAATTCGTTTCTGAAAAATCGAATTCTGAAGGCGTGACATATAATCCAGACAATGTTTTAGTTATTTCGTAGAAGCTATATGATTTCTTCAGCTTATGTAGATTTTTTAACTATACCTTTGACAAAGTCAAAACCACTGTAATTCCATAAACTTGTCCACGAAATTTATATTTAAGCCAAGAATTTCATAAGCTGAGCAGAAAATCAGTAAAAATGGAGAATGACGATAATTTTTGCTCTCAGCACATAATTTTATAAGTCATCTGCTACTTCAACTGAACTAAAGGGATAGAAACAAGAGATGAACAAGATGAAGTTTGTAACTGAAAAGTATCGCTTACAAAACAGCTGATGTGAGAAAAGTTTACGTCAGAGCTTCAGGAGCTACTGCATCGCTTCTTTATCTCTCAATGGTAGTTAATGTTCGCATAAGATGGTTAAATAGACCAAGACCTGCACAATTACACCTACACAGGACTTGCTCAACTTTTATAGGTATCTCTAATCCCCAGATGAGAATTGAATCCAAGAACTATTGAATTGAAGACTAGACCCCTAACACACCATTTGACTTGAAACCAGACAGATTAACTTTAAAAAATCGCAATGATGACTTATTTTGAACTTTGAATGTTTGCTCAAATGAAAGCAATAAAAATTTAAACTCTTAAATTTAACTTTCCATACTAACTTTTGATGTTTTTCATTGTTAATTTAGCATCATTAATGTATGTAGACATTTAACGTTTGTTTTCATGCCTGGAATTCAATATTTAAAGATTCTTTGGTCTTCTCTAGATAATTTTATGCATGCTTTAATCTTAAATTGCATCAGTAAATAATATTTAAAACTTCACTGTGTTTATAAAATTTTTTCAATAAGACAAATTTTACATATTTAGAATTCTATCAAATTAAGATCTTTGGCCAACAGTATTAGTCTAACCAGCACAGTCCAAAGCCTGGTCCGCGGGCTTCTTGCCATCTTTATGTGTCCCGCGGTTGGGTTTTATATACTATAACGAAAGAATAAATTTTTCTATATTTTCCAAATTTTGTTAGTATAAAGATTGTATTTTTTATATAGTATTATGAATAAATAACTAAAATATAGAATCGTATTTGTACGTACGTATTTGTGAGTCCCGTTTCGACACTGTGTAGGGCCTTATTCACAGCACGCCGTTATCTGTCTGTACTCAAGGTCGTTGCGCAGAAATTGCACTGCTTTTCAAAAGCCGCCCGATTCAACATTAAAATTGCAACTGATTGATTTATTAGATTGCGTTGCCCGCTAACCGTCGGGCGATCGGAGAGTGAGAAGCAACATTGGCCATCATTTATTTATTGGTTGTCATTTGACGGAACGAGTCTTGTGTAGTTTCTATTTAATAATCATAGTGGTTGTGTGCATTCCTTCATTTATTTCTTTTGTGAACTTAAACTTGTGATTTAAAGAATAAACAAAACTCTACTGAGCAAAATAACAAGCCTCATTATGTCTGTGAAGAAGTGAAAATTAAGTGATGAAAATCGTGCATTTAATGAAAAATGGAAATTAGACTATGATTTACAAAAATAAAAATAAAATTTAGAATATGATTTTTTTCCGATTAAGTATTGTCTGTGAATAAGGAATACAATGTGAAACCGCACTAAACTACTTTGCATGAAGAAAAGTATAAAAAACATCGGGGAAGGAAGAAAAATTACTGTAGCCAAGTATTAAAAAAACTTATACATTAAACAAGTATGTTTTCAAAAGTACAGATAAGGAACAAAGTTTAGCTGCGTCTTATTAAGTTTCTTTATACTACTAGCCAAAGCAAAAAAACATTCAATGATGAGATTGTAATGAAGAAAGGCGCAGTTTCAATCGCTCAACGCTTCATGAAGCCAATGTTGTCGGAAAAGTTTAAATCTGTAGCATTATCTCACCAAACAGTGGCGCAACGAGTAGATGATATGGGCGAGTATGTTTCGAAAAAATTATGTGATTGCATTTTGGATTGCGAATACTACCCAATATGTTTGGATGAAAGCACCGACCAGACAGATATCAGTATATCATTAATATTTATTCATTGCATTTAAAAAGATTTTACTATTACGGAGGAAATGTTAAATTTGATACCGTTACCCGGAACAACTAAAGGCGCAGATGTCTAGCTGTCAATAAAATTGCCATAGACTACGGAGGATTTCAAAAATGTTTTTGCACTATAACTGATGGAGCAAAAGGTATGATGCGAACAGTCAGGATTCGAGGGACATAAAGAAAATGTCATTAATTGCCCGTTGTGCATCATACACCAGGAAGCCTTGTGGAAAATCTTTGCGCCAAAAAGATGCCATGAATATTGTTAGAATAACAAATCACATTGTAGGCGGAAACCAAGTTTTGACTCATAGAAAATTTCGAGATTTTTGAAGTGAAATTGTTGCGAACTATGGAGATTTGTTATTACACTCTGAAATAAGATGGCTTAGTGCTGGGTGGTGCCTTGAACGTATTTTTGTTTTACGAAAATTAATATCTTTATTTCTAAAAAATGAAGTAAAATCAGACACTTTTGAGCTTCAAAATTGTAATCTTACATTTTTAACAGATAGGACGCAACACTTGAACGCATTAAATTTGAAGTTACAAAGCAAAGGGCATAATATTGCCTACTTTAATGGATATATGAATGGTTTTAGGAGTAAACTAAAATTGTTCAAAACGACACTGGAGCAGAATGATTTTTATACAGTTGCAAAGAACATAACACAGAGATTGAAAATTTTGAAGGATATATCTTTAAGGATCACCTGAAGTATATTAACGATGTGATTGTGGAGTTTAAGCAGCAATTTGAATATTTTAAAGAATTAGAGAGTGATATATCACTTTTCACGCATCCATTAACAATTGCAATTGGAAGTGTAAACACTGCTTATCAATTGGAATTATATTACCTACAATAAGACCCCTTTACAAGAGCAGAACAGAGGCTGGAATAGATTTCTTTAAGGCAGGCCGCACACTGAGGCGACAGAAGACGAGCAGCACGACATCACGCCGTTAAAACTGGTTTTCCATATGCTGCGCACGCACACTGGAGCAGTATTTATCGCGAGCGCGTCTGCTTCACATTAGAGATAGGTGTCTACCATTTGTGACTTACGCTATTTTTATCGCTTGTCGCATTCATGTATATATCTTTGTGTTTGATTTCATTTCTTCAGAAGTGAATTTCCATTGTTCACAAATGAGAGAATATGTTGAATTTAACCAGTTTCATTAATTTTGTGAAAAAATATTTCCTGCATTATATGTTTATAGCAAAGATTATTCTAATCAAAATAGTATTTAGTATTTAAGTCAAAAAAACCTTTGATGGAAATATCAATTGAAATGAAATTTCCTGGTTATTTTTACTCTGATTTTTAATGATTTGTAGTTTACTTATATGTAAATTTAAAATATGTAATTTAAAAACTTTACGAAATTTAAATAAAATTAATAAATTTCCCGTGCAAAACATTTTTAATCGATAGTTATTTGCAGTTGAAATAAAGCATCTTTTGAAGTAAATTTTATACAAGTTTTTTTTAAATTTCTTGTTTAAACGGATAGATGTTTCTGAACTATTAGTTTCTAAATTTTAAAAAATTATCAAATTAAAATAATCTTATTAAAAAACTAGTTTAAATACTATAGTACTATTAAGAACCTCTATCCATATGAGTTACTATGGGTTTTAGTATTCACATATATTCTTGTACATTATATTAATATTGTTCAAATTAATTTTTCACGAACATAAACCATTATAAGAGTTACTATTTGGATTGCTCAGTTATTTTACATTTAAAATACTTTTCATATAATTTTTTAATGATTTCCATTGACATATATTATTTTTAATTACTTTTAGTTTTGAATTCATTCATATTGAACTAATTTGTTATAATGCATAATTATGTATTAATTTATACTTAGGTATCATAACAAATTTTAAATATCATTAAAAAGTAACTAAAATATATAAAAAAATTCTAATATATTTAAAATAACTTTAACAAAATATTTCTAATGTCATTTTTGAGTCCATGAATTGAAAAAACATTAAAATAACACCTATTGTGAACTGGGCAGAAATATCAGAAAGTTACCAGGTAAAAAGAACATTTTTTGCTCCTTAATAAAACGTATTGTTTTCCAGTTAGTATTCAATACTTATGGTTTTAGTTTTAAAAGCATTTAAAATTATTAGCATTTACAATTAACATATCCCAGCAAGAGATTATTACGATCTTATTCACAACAGAAGTATTGGAAAGTACATCGTATTTAATTTTTTTATGTTAATGTGACATAAAGAAATGAAGCTTAGTTTCAATTTATACATTTAAATCAAACAATAAATTTACAACCTTTGAAAATTTACCTATTTTTTATAAAAAAAAATTCAATTTGTGTATTTTAATACCATTTTAGTCGGAATTAAACCTGAAGTATGAACCAGTGTAAATTTAGTGTTGTGTTAATTAATAAATTGGAAGAATGCGCCTTTGTTCTGAAACTACAGTATATAGCATTCAATAGAAATCAGTTGTGATTTGAAATAACAATCAAACATTTTCTTAAGTTTTATACCTTGCCTATTGCGATAATTTTATTTTTCAAATGCGAGACAAAATGATATTATATTTTGTGTTTACAATATAAGTAATATTAATACCATTTTTTTAATAAAGTATTTTCTTTTCTTTTTAAAACTTATAATATATTTAATAACAATGTCAACGATTTAGAGGCCACATAAATTCTCAGGCAAACGCAGAGACAACGAAACAGACAAGTAAACGCCGGAACAGAAGAGTAGAAATGTAAACAATATCAGCTCCGATGTACTGCGCATGCGTGAGATCTTGCTTCCATCGCTTCAGTGTGTGATACTTTTCGACATGCCGCTCGCTTGTAGCAGCACTATCGGGAAGCAATAGGTGCGCGTTGAAGACATGCTCCCTCAGTGTGCGGCCTGCCTAAAGCTGCTTGGCGACCGTTTCCCCAAATTAACCAATCTTAGCTAAAAAATGGGTTCGATGTGTGATGGACAGTATCCTATCTTTGTGAAAGTGTGTATTCCACAATGAATTTTATAAAATCTAAATATAGATCTTCACTGTTGGATAACTCGTTTGCACACTTTGTCGTCTGGCAACAACTAATATTAATGTTGATATTGAAAGGATTACAAGAGACAAATTAAGGAACCATACAGTATTAAACTGGATTACAATATTTCCATTTCAAACATGTCCATGCTTAAGCGTGGCCCTCGAATCTGCTTACGAATCTGTATTGAACTCGAAGGTCAAATTTGAGTCTGGATAGCCATGGTCTAGCCTACTGAAATCACAGCTCGGACACAATTACATCTCAGTTGTGATATATTTTTCTTTCTTACTTACACGAACATTTGCATCCTAGCATCAAACAATTTCAAATACAAATTTTGATATTGAATTGATATTGAGATATAAATAATGAGACAACATTCTGCAATGATTATCATGTTTCAAATATAGTATAAATAGAAATCTCTGGGCTTGAATGTTTTTATGAATGTGACGAAAATACAATACTTTGTTCCTTTTGTCATACAAATTTCATGTGTATGGCTTGGTGCTCATTTAGTTTAGCAATGTATAGGTCACTAGTATACATAGCATGGAAACTTTACACAAGAAACTATTTTGAACAAAACGTGGTACTGTTATATATGTAATTTTAAATGAACTTAATATTTTGGAAAAGATATTTTCCCCATTTAATCTTCTAGTGCCTTTTACAGAATTTACACAGCCAAAAAGAGAAAGTATTGAATTTATGAACAAAATTAGTCATCAAAATTAAGATTAAGAAAAAATAAAATTTTTACACTGCTACTCGAATTAAGGATAGAATAAGAAATTTAATACAGCCATATCAAAAATGTATCAAATTATGATATACATTCATTATTCAGATTAGTAAACTAGATTGAGAATTTGTTTTAAGACTAATTTATATATGATTACATTTGATAAAATATGGTTTATCAATCAAATTAAAAACACTAACTCAATCATATTTGTTACTTTTAAACATATATTACTTATTTTATTTTTTGGATATTTTCTATCAATATCAAACGAAATGATGTTGATATGCTGAAAATATATAAAAGTTATATCTTATTTATATAGTAATGCATGCTTTCAATTCAACCGTGAATGTTACTCTAATGTGTGTGTGCATCATAAATACTTAACTTACTTTCCACTTCAAAAAATCTCCCATTGATAAAATTATCCCTTTAACTACTTAATAGAAAAAATAATATTCCTTGTTTGTAAAATTATTGGCTTCTACCTAATTTACTGATTGGATTATGTATTATTTAATATACTAATTTACTGAATGTAATTTATTCTAATTTACTGATATGCTATGTTACTTTACTATTTACTGATTTACTATTTTACTGTATGAATATACTAATTTATTGAATGAATATACTAATTAACTGAATGAATAAAAAATAATTTCAAGTCCCTTGCGCTCTTTAAAGCCACTTCATTGTCCTTTCATCAAGAAAAATCCCAGGTATCCTGGAATGAAAAATTCTCTCTAGTTGCTCGTAGTCTGTAATGAGAATTCTTCATTCTATGTTTAACTTTCTACAACAGTGTAAACTCTTTCAACACATTGTCTCACTTTTTAACATTATATAAATCTTTATTATTATTTATAAGCCAGCTTTTATTAAAATAAATCCATCTACTAAGCAAAAATATTGCTATTTAAACTGTTTCATACAATGTCTGCAAGTGCAAATTGAATTTAAAGTGAAAATTACAAAAAAATGGTTATTTAGAATTAGTTTTGTTAAATATAATAAATAATTTTCACTTACTTTAAAGGATTCTCGTAGCAACCAAACTGATCAATTTATTAGACAAAACATAATGGACTTGCTTAAAGGAAGCAAGATTTGCTTGCGGCATGTAGAAAGTCCTGTACTAGATAATAAAATAAAACAAAAATTATCCTTTATATTTATTAAAATAAAAATGAAACAAGAACTACTTATTCATTTAACAATTTTAAATTTAAATTAAATTGAGAAACTGTTTTAGCTTAAATTGCGTTTTTAAAAACAATTTTTAAAATAAAAGAAATAATATTGTTGTAAATATTAGACATCAACGACACATTTTTCTCTTAAAACAATTTTGTAGAATGATTTTCTTAATGACTTTCTACATTTCTTACAATATTTTTTTATATTTTGAAGAACTTTACATTTGTGACGAAGCTTTAATATTTGCAAATCACCGATATATTTTCCCCTAACAATTTAATGAAAACAAAAAATAAATATCAATGGATAAGATTTATTGGGTAATGATAAAGATTCCAAGCAGTCAATGTTCTGAACACAATTATTAGTATAAGGAACATTTTTAAATATTTATTTTCTACTTTTTGTGTGGATATCTTTTATTAAGTTATTGTATGAAAAGAATGTTTACACTCGGAAAATGAAAGAATTAAATACCATAAAAATGTTATGTTTAAATTACATAATGAAATTTTATTACGTAATTCCTTATTAAGAATACTATTATTTCCGACTGCTCTTTTTCGATTAAAGGCACAGTAAATTTCTATTTTCGTACGTAAAAACTGAGAACTTAAAAGATTAATCAGGAAAAATTTAAGTTTTTGTATTCTAAGGTTTTATATTCAATGTTTTGCATAAGAAATTCCCTGTAAATTAAAAGTTCCCATTTATAACATAACTATTTTAAAATAGAAATTATTCGCATTTTTAGGATGTTTATAAAAGAAAATATTTCTGAAATCAAAAGTAATTTATGCAAATTAAATGAGCTAAGATTTCTTAGTAACTTGTGTGTGGTTTATTAATTAATATTTTATTTGTAAACCAAACTTATTTAAAAGACGCCAAAATTTAGCATCGTAATGTCGTACGTAATAGGAGAACAGAAACAAATTCTTGTCAAAATTATTTAACTATAAAAACATACAAAAGTTAATATATACTATCGAAAGATTTTATTTACAGTTCACATCTGTTATGATACAACATCTGCATCTCTCAATGATACAGCTCCTATTTGAGGGCGTGATTTTCCTTCCTCAAACACGTACTTTAAATTGAGACGGATACATTCAATTATGTTGTACATGTTCAACTTTTCTCCTGAGTACATTACAAGCAAAGCACACCAGCTAGTTTCATTTAATCAAATTTTCCCGATACATTTTTTTTTATTTTTATAATATTAGAAAGATTTAACTCTACAGGTTAGAGAATATTAGTAAGATGAGAGATAACAAGGTACACAGTGACAGAAGGTCAAAGATTAGAAAATGGCGAAGAAGAAGTGCTGAGACTTCCACTTAAGCGAAACAAATAATATCAACTAACAAGTTTTGTTCACCTTTCAATCAATGTCTAGAAAGATGGAACTGAACTTCCTGTTAGAATGATGTACTACAAAATGGTAATATGAATTTACTTGGCTATTCCCTATATCTTAACTCTTAAAATGGTTAGACAACGAACCGTAAATCATTTTAAAAAATATATTTTAGTCGCTAAATACACAATCACAATTACATCCCTGTCACAAGGAGTAGAAAAGTGAAATCTCAGTGCATCAGTGAGCCATTATAAGCATGCAAATCAGCTGTTTTAAAAAGGTGCTATGCATCAGCATTAATTATCGCTTCATTGCAACATGAGAGGCTGCTGTTAGACGCGAATACTTTTACAGGACGAGACTATTATAAAAAAAATCCACAAAGTTCAAATGAAATTGTTTAATAAGAGTACAAGAAAGTTAAATGCGCGGCATCGTAGAAAAATTGAACAGGAATGCATCCACAGTACATGATTTACTAGCAGAAGTGGTCTAGAGGAGAAGTATTGCTATAATAAATGCTCCAATGAGTAAGTGAAGTTCGATGTGACTTGAGCCTGTAGCAGACTATCAAGCTGTAATAGGCGCAAACAACTTTTAAACTTCAGTTACTTTACAGACACTTCCGAGGCAGTCGCCTTGCACATGGCTGTCAATGTCACTTAAGTACTACCAATTCTGACGTGAGGAGTGTCAAACAACAACTCATTGGAGTGCGAGTTGTTGTACTAACAAAATCCTTGTATACATCCTAGAGTTCTATCAGTTAGGTGGAAGCAACCAAGTGGGAGTCTTCGAAATTTAGAAGCAGGGACTAAGCAGAAAACCCCCAAATATTTGACTTGCTAGCCCCAGTGAGTGAGTGTCTTCCTGGCGCAAAATCCAAAAAAGACACTGCGCCGAACGAATTGTTAAAATTCTATCTAATCAGAATAAAATGCCTGAAATGTCCATTATAAAATTGGCAAACAAATTAGTTTGTTGCAGTAAAAGAATAAAAAAATTGAATTATATTTAAAAATTAATTTGGAGTAAAGAGAATGCATTATAGGCAGTGCAAAATTCCGATAGTCCTTAAGAAAATAAAGAGATTTGGATGAGGTGCTTCCCCATTTAAGTCCAGTGCATTTAAGACAGTGTTGTGAAAAAGGGTAAGACGAAAGTGGTTAAAATTGGGACATTCAATTAAGATATGATATATAGTTAAAACTATTTTACAGCTCGAACACAGAGGTGCAGATTCCTTAAATAAAATATAACTATGTATCAAACTAGAATGACAGATTCGTAGTGGAGATAAAATAACGTCAACGCGTCTGTATGGGATATTACTCCAACTCCGAATGAGAGGTTTAATACTGAAAAGTTTGTTGTTGTTTACTAATGACACTTGGACAAGCCAAGCTCGCTATGCTTTGAGAATTTAAGTCGATTGGGAGCGTCTTTCGTTTTTAATCAAAGCACCATGTAGGTGAAAGTACGATTTTGCTCTACACACTTGCCATAGGTACCCGTTTATAAGGTATGCAACCATTCACACCTCGTTTATACAAAGAAAGGACAAAGACAGGATAGATAAAGTATATCCATGCCCGAACCGGGATTCGAACCCAGGGCCTCCTTATCCGCAGTCAGGCACGTTGACCACTAGACAATTTGGTCGGCAGAAAAGTTTGTTATTCGCGTATTCAAAGAATTCTGGAAAATAGAATGAGCAAAAACCGAGATTGAATGCTTGAAGTCGGTTTAAATGATTGCTTATTTTATAGGGTTTTCACCTTTAGCAGCGAAGTCTGCTAGTTCCTAGCAAAACAAAATTTCAAAACAATTATGAGATATCTCATTTAACAAAACTAAGAATTTATTAATCAGCGGATGTGTGAAAATGTAGGGGAAATTAAGCCGTTTCATAATGCTCATACTGTCAGTATAAATGCAAAATTTGCGGCGTCGTAGCACTTGATTATGTTAAGCGTTTTCATAATGACGAAATCTTCAGCATTGTAAATAAAACAGATTGACATAAGACAATAATTAAACACATTAGTGTCATAAAATATGCCACAGCCGACACGTTTTTCTGTTTTTTATCCATCAATAAAAATTAGGAAGTAATCATGAAATTAATTCCGATTAATGCTATAAATTTGTTTTAAATTTAAGTGATAAGTTTATTCTTTGCTAAATAGAGCTAAGCTGTTTAGCAAAGAAAAACACTGTAAACAGCGTATTTGTGAAAAAGTTGATGGCGGAATTCTATTGTAGTCAGCAATTCAACTGGATTTAAATGAAGATCAGGTTCCTCTAAAAGATGTTGAGTCCTGGCATAAAAGGGAAGAGTGTAAGAAGGGCGACCGTTAAAAAGTCTAACGTAGAGTTAAATCTGGCAGATTTAATGGATGGTTTAGATTAGAAAAACTCTTGTAATAATATTTAAGGGTAGCTTAAGGCGCCATAGTTTTAAAGGAGGTGCGTTGTAGAGACTGTCGACAGGTGAGGTGCGAAATGCTTCAATACAGATACGAAGTGCAGCGTGGTGAATCGGATCTAAGGATTTTAGGGCAGACTTTGAAACTGTGCTCCATAAGCCCTACTGTCATAATCGATACGGGCCAATGTCTTACAGACTGGTATATTCTGCACAATGAGGTTCGATCAGCACCCCAAGAAGCGTTGGAAAGAACTATTAGTATGTTTAGAGGTTTTTCTCACTTCTTGCGAAAATGTAATATGTGGGGCAAGAAAGTAAATCTCTTATCAAAAATAACCACAAGGTATTGTATCTCGTTAACAACAGGAATGGATACCTCATGAAGTCGGATACTGGGATCAAGGTAAAGGCCACGTTTCCTACAAAGATGGGTGCAATTGCTCTTACTTGGTGAATGGTACAGCCATTTTTGTCACACCAGTCAGTAATTTGATTTACAGTGATAGTTACAGTTGATAGTGTCAGTTTGTATAGCAGTTGATAGTTTTTTTCATATATGAGCATATGGCTTCTTAAAACTAATTGTGGTATTTTGAAGTGGTTTTCTAGATTCTTGATATTTGATTTTTGCGTAGTTTTTATCCTTTAAATTTCTTTTTCATGTCGCCAGTGTGAACAGGTTTTAGAAGATGCACTATGATTTCCTTTACAGTTTATACAAAACGGTTCAGATTTACAGTCAGATTCCTGGTTTTCAAGACTTGAGCATCGAGTATATGTAGCTTTGGATCTGCAAAACACTTTAGAGTGTCTAAGTCTATTACAATTAAAGCATCGTTTGGAGTTTGGGATATAAGGTGTGACAGAACAGTTCAGATAACCTGCTTCTTTTGAATTGGGGAGATTAGGAAAGTCAAAAGTTAATATCAAGTTTTTTTTCGTGGAGAAAATTTATTCACATTGTTGGATGGTGATTCGACGGACATTGTAAAATCTTGTCTTTTAGCTCTTCCAGAATCTCAGTTTTAGATACTGATAAAAGGTCTATCTCTGAACTTACAACACAACATTGATAAAGTGATTAATGGCTTGATGGTATGATGGTAATTTCTCCAAAATCTTTTAAAGATATAAAGGACTTCGATAGGTGAGCAGATAAACTCTCTATTAGTAAATCTCAGGAGCTTAACTTTTTTATATTAGTAGGTTCTCCTGCAATAGCCTTAATCCATTTGAAAGGTGACATTTGCTTATATAAACCCTCATTGTTCTGTAATATGAACTTTGGGTAAACATTTCCAAATCTGTCAAACTTACTAGCAAATTGTGATGAGTTAAGGTCCTCGTAGTGGTCTGAATTTTTTTGGACCCTTAAGAAAGAAAAATGTTCATCCCGGTGGGCTCCCCCTATCACCGAGCACAAGAGAAGGCAGTTACAAGCTCAACCATCCTCGGCAATTACTTTAGAAGTATCACCATGATATAGTACTACATATTGGGATATGGTTCTAGCGAACATGTCCTCATAACCCAGAATGCAGGACTAGCTAGCAAGGAAAAAATACTCCTAATATAGCACCAGCCGATTGACAGAGAGCGGGCTTACTCCCGTCATCCGTCTTCAGAGAAGCCAGGGCCAAATGGAACGCTTAAGAACCCCAGGACCCCAATTTCTCTCTTACAGGAAGTCATACACGGCTAACATATGGGGTGGAACACCAATCGAAATACAACGTAAAACCCATTGAATAGCAAGGTGCAAATTAAGCAGGAAATCTTGATCTCGACGACGACAAAGAATAGGGACATAAAGATAAGGAAAAGTAAAGGACAAGAGAAAGGAGAAAAGGATAAAGATCACTAGAGTACTTCGGGATTGCGGTACCCATATTTACCTGAAGGTAAGCCCCTTGAGGGGCTTGCTAACCCCAGAGGTATTTTACTGGAACATTGCAACCACGACTTATTTAATGTGATAAATTTTCACACAAATGATCTCTCGGCTAATTTTGGATTTAGATTTCATTACCTTCCCATAGTGAGAACAAGGATCTAAATAACCAAGCCATTGCGGCCTCATAGAGAACAGAATTGAAATCAGTTGTGCTTCATGAAAGCCGAGTCTGTATTTATATAATGATGATCTTGGGTTGGTTGGATGAAAAACTGCTGTGCCTCTCAGGTCAGCCTATCTGGCTTAAATGCACTGCATGCACATTTGAAGTGATAATCGGAGGAGCAATTTCCTATCAAATCAGGTAAGCCAGTGTTTATCCCATACAATTTGACTAAGAATAAATAGATTAATTTAATGAAAAGAATTGTTTTGCGCCCATTCATGATTAGCATTTCAGAGTGTTTTACAGCAGGATGAAGCTTACAACACTGATGTAATCTAACATGATTTACAGAGTGGTAACATTGCCTCGGCCTGATGGATTACGAATCAAGGACTTGCGAGGTATCATTTGTCGATAACCCGAGCGTCAATTAGGATTAATCCTCTTTGTACTGATTGACCTACTTGCTCCATCCGCAGAACTGCATCCAACAGAATGACATCTGTTACTTGTACGAGATCCACCTCTGTATGTTTATATATTTATATTCAACATATTTTTGTGGATACACCATTTATAGATGTACCAGCATTTTACAAATGTATAGAATCTTATACCACCGGTCTCAGAAATGAGTTTGTAAGCATTTAAATACATTACCTATACAATATTGGAAGAATTTCATTTCTTTTCTTTCATTTGTTCTCGATATTACAATTTTTATCTCGCCAGTGAATTTTTACTTAGATGAAAAAAATTTTATTATAAATTATATCTTTTTTTAAAATTTTCTAAATTATTCTCTCGTGTAAAGATTCTTTTGTAACGTTGTATTTCGTTAGTATTCGTTTGTCTAATATCATTTTAATTCCAGTTGTCAGTTTGAATAAAACTAAATTTGTGGTTATTAAAAAGGAATTTTAATTTTATTAATAATTTAATTAGTTTTTTAAATTATGGAGGGAAAAAATTATTCCTCCTTCTCAAGTTATCATCTGAAAGTGTAGAAATATCTGTAAATATATCTAATATAAAAATAACACCGTTTTTCAATTAAAAACTACAACTTAATTTTTTTTTTGAAATTAACTTAATATTTAGCACTACACCATAATCCACACTTTAAGAAAACACAACATAATAGCAATGCTTAATTTCATTTTCTAAATTTATATCAAAAGCTCAATGACTCTGCACTGAATATATATTCAAAACAAATTTCTCTAATAAGTATTCACACCAATAAGCATAATTACCAATTTTTGACAAAACACAATCCTATTGAGTAAATTAAAATCATAATAAAAAATTAGTTTAGCCACTCCAATTTTTTCTCTTTGCGATGGAGAAATCTGAAACTTCTTTTAATTTATGTCACTATTAGATGTAAATTATTAACACTCAAAAAAGTACCAAAAATTAACTATCTATTGCATTCGAGTAAAATGTAAGTAACTTATTAATTTCAATAACAGACATTCTTTTTTAAGAAAATAATCAAATTATAATATTAAAATGGAAGTTAATAAGAAGTATTCAAATTGGGAAAATAATCAATTAAATAAATAATTGATTTACAAACACATGGGCTCTAAAAAACACTTACGATTTTGTATTTATTAGGGTTAATCAACTCTAATTATTACAATGAAAATATTCCCCCAATAATTTCATTGGATGAAAAAAACTGTAAGCATGGTGAATTGAATTGAAATTTCAAAAAATAATAAAAAATAAAGTTTAAACGCAGAAATAAATGCAGGCAATTAATTAAATAAAAATAATCGGCCATATTGATTATCGTGAGAAGAGCAACAAAATCATTTCGGATGAAAGGAAAATGCCATGAAAGGTTTTCATCAATTAGAGACTCAGTTTAAGGAAATTATTTCTTAAGAAAGTGTAGTAAAATTGTAAAAATAAAAAGTGTGCATTTAAAGGATAACAGTTAAATTCCCAAGATCACGTTCTCTCATACATTTTTTTCGAAAGAAAGGAAAATATTAGATTTGGGCTGGCAAAAAAGATGTTAAGAGTAATTATCCTGTAAGCTAAGGACAACTATGTGACTGTTATTGTAAAAAGAAATTTCATTGTGGATTGCTCATCATGGTTGTCATGTATGTGCTCCGGATAATAAAATCGTGACATATGCTTTAAAACAGACAAACCTAATTTTAATGAACACTAGTTGATACACAAGAGTGCGTAATTCAAACAAACATGACTTACATGAGGATTTAAATATTTAGAAAAATGTACGAATTCTATATGTACGACAAAGGCACAGTGGTACGTTAAATAATTCTTTCTTTGTCATGTCCTGCGAATGAAATCATACTTTTAAAAGTCGTACATCAAGTAATGGATCGCCTGCGTCCCTACATTTAAATTACAGATTCCAATACATCAATATCCAACTAACTGGTACATCCCAACTCAGAGATAGATATAGAAAGATTTTTGGTACAACAATAATATAGAGCAGTGTGAGGAAAATAATAAAACGCGAGTGAAAAAAAATTATTAAAAGACTGCTTGCACTAAATTTACTTTGCATAAAGTTTTTGTGATTAAAAAAATTGAGCTTTTAGAATTTAATGGAATAAGGATGGCCAAATTCGAGAACGTTAAACACTTGCAAAATGTCAAAGAGAAATGACGTATCGTATAGTTGCATATCAGATTGCAACATAAGATGTTTTTCTATAAACTGTTTTAATTTTATTGAAATTGTTTTCAATTACCAAAATACAAGCAGAACGAAATGAAATATGTAAATGGATATAGAGGCTTATACGAGGGGATTCACAATTTTCCATCAATGAAACTGAACCAAATAAATCAGAACATTTTCCTGCCAGGTGACTGGTAAAATACTGCAACGCTTAAAAAAATACCGTTTCATACTATGCAAATGATATAACAGAGGACAAGTGCATTTTCATACAATGCATTTTCTGACTAGTTACTGGTATCCCTGTAACTGTTACTTTTCTGTTAAATTTGAAAAGTTGAAACCTCATCTCAAACAATTCAAGAATGATTCTGACGAAGATGCAGAATTTCATTATAATAAAATAGTAATTAGATAACTGAGACTCAAAATTGTAGACCAGTTTTTTTAGCACATACAACAAGCAAAACTATGATAAAAGGAACAAAAGATATAAAGTACTTGTTGAAAATTATTCCTCCAGTTTAACACAGGCATAAAAATTAAAAAAGAAATCGACATAGTGGAAACGCAAAGCAAACGAAAAGGACATTTATGTGGATAAACCAACTGAAACCAAGTACCATATGTAGCATCATATATCTAAAACTGAATGGTTATTAGTTTTTACTATAAAATCTTAAATAAAATATAGTTATACAATGAAATTTTCTTATAGACTGAATTTGAATTAATAATTTTCGTTCAGTTGCCAAAGGAATTTACTCCGTTAAATATGAAAAAAACTATAGTAATAATTATTACTCAAATATTATTCGTATTCTTTCCATTTCTAATAATTTTATGCAAAATAACAAATATCCTTCAATAGATGATTTAACACTTTTGGCAACCAGAAACATTTTATATCCAAAATAAAATTTTAAATACAGCCTATAAATAATGAACTTAGGAATTGCACTGACTCAGAGACAAGCTTGTTAAAATAACATTTGTTTCTATTATTCATGTAGTTACTGAACCACACTTTAAAACACGAAACCCAAATAAAACAAAGATTAATTGGTGAAATTCATCATTACGGACAATGGAACAAAAAACCAAAGATCTTAAAAGAATAAAAAGCTTTTAAGAAAACACAGAAGAACGCACAAGGACATACTTAGAGTATAAACATCAACTAGCTTTTCACAAGAAAGAAATTCTGAACGCAAAAGTATCCGGCTGGATGCAGATTTGTACAAATAGCGATTTTGGTATATTGCAAAAAATTGCAGCTGATAAAGTCTTTAAACAACTTAATATTAACCTTTGTACAAAACTCCAAATAATTTCAAATCTACAAACGTAAATCATCAGGAATATTTCGCTCAAGCTTTCCTTCCAGATAAAACCCAGGATGATTTGCCTTCTCATGCCAACCTTAGAACCATTTAGTTAGGTCACACTAACGATCCAAACCCCCCTTTTACCGTAGCCGAGCTTAAGAACACTATAAATAATTTCAGAAACCCTGAAGTCCCAGGAGGGGATGACATTGATAACCGAATGGTAAAATTAGTCTTCGTGCTTGTCCGCGATTCCTTTCTTCATTTTTCAATATCTCCTTAAAATTGCACTATTTTCCCAATCATTTCAAGATCGGCTATGTGATATTCATTTTAAAAAGGGAACAAAGATCCCAAATAATTTTCCTCCTATCATCCTATGTATTTGCTACCAACTCTGGGAAAAATACTAGAAAAGCTAGTAATTAATCGCTTGAAGCACCATTTGCGTAAGAACATTTTTTCGCAGTAATAGTCAATTTGATTTTCGTTCAAACAGGTTTACAGAGCATGGCTTAAGTAAGATAACTATAAAATAAGATTATTATAAACAGGAATAGAGAAAACAACCTTTACTCGGCACTTCTTAGTTTTGGTATTCAACAAACTTTTGTTTCTTTTTGGTAGCCAGCTCTGAGACTAGAACATTTAAACTTGAATTGTTCATTGAATATTGTCAGAACTCATTATGGTTTCGTAGAAGATCGAAAACTTCAGACTATTTCATATGGTGGTTCAACCATTATCCAGAAAACTAGAGGTTGTCCTAATACTCTGTCGGTGGATTTGAGGAAAAACTCTAGTCTTCTGGATAATAGTTTCTGGATCTGCTCTTTGGAAAATTTACTTAGATAAAGTAAGTTAAAATAAATTTGTATTCAATAATTGCCCACCACACACAGACACTGTTTCATTCACTGATAACCGCTTCTCATAAGTCAAGGCCATACAAGAGTATATTTAAAAAATAATTAACGAGACCTTGCACATTTTCACAGAGCTCTAAAAAACTAAACGTGTTATTTTTAAATTTTTTTACAAAAATCCCAAGCTATGATTATCGGCAAA
The DNA here is from genome assembly GCA_037975125.1 of Latrodectus hesperus. Lineage (NCBI taxonomy): Eukaryota > Metazoa > Arthropoda > Arachnida > Araneae > Theridiidae > Latrodectus > Latrodectus hesperus. The sequence continues at coordinate 4,037,175 of CM075851.1, read as the reverse complement.
TGTAGGAAACTATGAAAAGCAACTCAAAAATAACATTAGATAGAATCAGCCTGAAGTATGTAAAAGTTCTCATGTATCTTGGTATACAAATAAATAATAAACTATCATTCTTGCCTCACATCAGACATCTCAAAAAAATTGTACCAATTGCATAAAGACTGAGAGCAACGGCAGGTAGAGACTAGGGTCTCAAAAGTAAATTAATGAAGTCCATCTGCCTTAACATTATAGAAAAATGGTTCCTCATTTTGGGTACTTCCTCTCAACGCAAAAAAAATTTGCACAACTCTCTAGCATATTTCACTCCCCAAATAACAAGATACTGCAGTACTATATCTACAGCAGCTACAACTATATTAGCAGGATTACAATTGTTAGTCTATAAATTCAAATGTTTGTTGTGGTGTTATGTGTATAAAATATGTGATGGAATTTTATAGATTTTTATTTATTTTATTTAATAACAATTAAAAAGTAGTAATAGTAAGTGAGTGAGTGTAAGTAATGAGCTGACAGTCAGCCAAGCTCCATTCTCTACAATAGTAAGAGACGGAAATAAGCGCTTACAAAGAGAGCGCTGTACTTTGAGTTTCTCAGCTTGTGTGTCAACATCATTACAACACTTCAAATTGGAGCAAGAAGTGCTAAAAGCATTGGCAGTTCAACTTCAAACCGATATACCACTAAGAGACCTACATTTATCAGCAGGTTCCATCGTAACCCCTGTACATAAAGACAACATTCATCCCTCACTCATGGTTTACAAGAATATTCATTTGTATAATCTAACGCGATCATCGAAGACAATAAAACATCCCAAGTTCAATCTATCAGTTGTAAAATTATTATACAGATGGATCAAAGTGTGACCAATATACAGGAGCTGCTTTCGCAATTATGATAAATTCGATTGAGGAAATTTACAATCTCTCAAAGCTTTCAATTTAGTCTTTCCAACCGAAGCTTGGTGCTTTTGAAATCGATTAATCATGAAAAAAATGAAATACTCATTACTGATCACTTGGAGTGGCAGCTTTTCAATTTAAATGGCAACCACACAGTAGTCCACAAAATAAATTAAACTTAATTGATGAAATACAGCTATCGTTTCAACCAGTAACAAAAGACGCGGAAATTAAACTTGGCTGGTCTACATGATACGTGTCCACGTGGGAATTCAGCCAATGAGCTTGCTGATCAAAGACCAAAAGAGGCAGTAAATGGCCAAATAATTATCTTGCCAAATCCAAAATCTGCTGTACAGTTAAAACTGTAGTAACAGAATTTATCATCATGGCAAAAGCAATAGAACACTATGAAACAGATCTGATTCTTCAAATAAATAATCTCTCAAGTTTCTAATATAATGCTATCCAAACACATCCATATATCAATTATCTGATAACGAATCACGGTCCTCTTTCCCTATTTACTTCTAATAAATTTAAAAAAAATTCCAAGTCTAATCTGTGTGTGTAATGTCGAGGATCCATTTGACCTCTACTCACGAATCACTTACATTTAAAGAAACCTGTTAATATGCCAACCATCGCTTTCCTAAAATTTTGACTTTCAAGCTCATTTTGGAAAATATAACTACAGACATTGTGATCCAATGCTTACTGGTCACGGATAAGAAGTTTGTCAGCAGAAGAGACAGTCTGTGGCAGATTTGATAATATCAAGCTGATTGGACTCAGATTTCACATAAGAAACTCGTTCATTTATAAACAATGAACTATTTCAATATTATGTATTATAATCAAATAAAACATTTATTTTCCTCTATTTTTACTCTTGATTCTAAACTAGTGTTACATACCGTTAAGGATTGTCACCTAAGTTGCAAATAATATTCCACTTGTTCCAAATCGTCTGTATTTGTAAGTATTATAACCAATTATTACATTCTAAAATTTTCAATTATGTAATAATGAATCATAATTTCAGATTCTTTTTGATAGATATCTTGTTGTACAAAAAATACTGTATTTTAATTTTCAGACATGTACTTAAAGAGAGGGTGCACAAGCATTCTACTTTGTAAACAGTTATTTTTAATAAATATGAGTGATGGAGGTACTGATAACCAATAGGAACAGAACGGGATCCCTTCACACTGTTATATTCTAAATGTTTTATACTTTCTTCATGTTGATAGGTAAGAGATGCGCATGCAGTAGTACAGGCTATGCCATATTTTTAAACTTTAATTAAAAAGGAATTTTAAAAATAATATGTATTATTTTATCTTTCTCAACTTCCTGTTTGGTTAAGTAAATCGATTTGGCAATAGTTACACTCACTTATGGAATTACTTGTAGAGTGAATATTTTATTAACAATAAATTTTATTAATTTTAGAAACAATGAAGTTACTGATCGAATACTTCATTTTGAATAACTCTTAAATAATCTATTTAAATACAAAAAAAAACAAATCAATCCAAAAAAATTTTTGAATTTGTATGTAAATAAATTATACTAAGAAAACTAATGCTTAATCGAAAGATAATACAAAATTTATATGCAAATTAAATATTTATTTTTTAAAAAGTTTAAAGCTGCATGCTTTATTTTAGAAGGAAAAATTTAATCTTAAGCTTAACTAGAAATCTTAGCTAGAATATCAGTCTTAGCTAGAAAATATAGCAGATTGATGATATGCCAATTTAATTTATTAAATCATAAAAAAATTAGGTTTCAAAAACGGAAAAAAAATTGTAACCTCACCTGTGAGAATTCCTTTTCACAACAGCTCTAGGAAGGTTCTGCGGTACCCAGAAATCTCAACCAAAGAAACATGGAAGAAAAAAATAAAAACATATTTTATCCACAAAAACACATAACTAGGTAGTAAATAAGTAAACATTCTACACAAGTAAGAGTATGAATTCATTTCAATTTTTAAATTTATTTCACATAAATAATACTAATGACAATCAAGTATATTTATCGAAGAATTACGATATTTTGCCAACTGATATAAAGAAAAAAAAACTGCTAGCGCATCCTCATTTCTCCTTAAAGTATTTGCTTAAACAATGATATCAATATTATCTTGAATATATATGCGTACAAATTTCAAAAAATATGCAGCAGTGCATAAAAGTTTGCAATAGAGAAATATTATCTTACAGCTCATGAAAGATATTAAATATTATGAAAAAAATTAACTATATGCTTTGCTTGTATAGTACCAGTTACACATTAAGAAAATATTAACCATAGTCATCATAATTTTACCGAAGTGTGAAGAAGTTTTCAACAACTTGAAACAAAATCAAATGAAATTTAATTTAAGTAATGGAATTAAAAATTATCAATAAGTATCGGTTTTGGAGGACACTACTATTTATAGATAATATCTTTGAATGATATGAATATTCTAAGACTGTAAGAACTTTTTATTAATTTAATTCTAATTATAGCTGACCGATGACGGAGACGTTATCATCCCTAACTTAGAAGCAATAGGTTCTAGGTTTGAATCCTGGTTCAGACATTGAAGATAATTTCTCTCTGTGTGTCTTTTTATATCCTTTCACTTTCGGGGTAAAGATGGCATACTCACTGGATGCCCCTATATAAAAAAATTGCCATCTTAGCCCCTTGTAGTGCTGAATCTGATTAAATTCTAAAAATCATCAGCGCAATAGAGAAAAAAACTAGAAATGGTACGTTTTTGAACTTGTCAATTAAAAATTAATAAATGAATTTATTTCAAGCCCTAAAAATAAAAACGGAAAAATTCTGACATTTTCTTAATTTTAAGAATGTATTTTAGGAAGATTATATGCACACAAATTAACTTAGAAAAATAATTTGTAAAATTTAACCTAAGCAACATTGTCACGGCATAAAGTTGTGGCCTCTGACCTTTGTAAAATCTAACATTACTCAGTAAAAGCATAATGAAATTTAAAATTAAATCAATTTCTCTTTAATTGTAATCTCAAAATAATGAAGGACAATTTAAATACATTGTTTCTAATATTTTATTACTCTTTCTTAATACTCGCGAAATAATATTTAAGAGTTAAAAAAATTCCCAGTAAAATTCTTTTAACAAAGCTAAAAAATGTATTTATTAAAATATTCAACTACTGAAATCCTTAAAAAATATTAACTCCAAACATTTTCAACATTTCAAAAATATTACTTTAAAAAACTCAACATTTTATTAAATAATGAGTAGTGGTCAAATGACGAATTAAAAAATTAATCTGATTAATTGGAAATAAATCAGAAAAATGGTAAACTTTTTTACTTCATTCACTTAAAATAAATTTTAAATCAAAATTGAAATGAAGTTAAACAATTTGCTTAAGTTCCGTTTCTTATAATAAATTAATGTGCTCTCAAATAATCACTTATGATGTTTAAGTACACAGTAGAATAAATTCATAAAATTTGAATATAGATGTGTCTATTCAAAATTACAATTGATTTTAAACGAAACGTAAAGATTGTTAATATGAGCTAAACAAGATAAAAATAAGTTGTTTCGTTCTTAAAGAAGAAAACAACCACTTACCTAGTCATCCAAATTTAAGTTATTGATAATAATGAAGTATGATCACACTTTTAATAAATAAAAAATCCATTAACAGAGAAATGCTTAGCGTTTTAGTTCTCCTTTTTCAATATATAAAGCAAATATTTTAAATCGGCATTCAGTTTAATTAAGTCAAGTTTGGTGCTTAAATTGACCAGGAATATGTTGCAATGAAGCATTTAACAAGCTTATTAACGTTGCTCACAAATAAAATTAGCAAATGTAAATGCACGATTGAAACTTGCATAAATAAAAATGAAGTATTATTAAATAAAGTGTGTAGGATTAATTATATAAAAAAATTGTACCACATTCTTACTCAAAACTAAATATAATATTCAAGTATATCATTCCTTAATTATCGCAAGGAAAGTGTTAATATTAAACCAAAATAATTTTTAAGTTGTCAAATAGCCAGAAAACATACAACAACTCGTAAGATGTTACAATTATTTCTAATATAGACTATTAATTCAGGCACAGAATTTTTTTTCCAAATTTACCATTTCAAAGTTGTTATTACGACTCAAAATATATATTAAACACTTGACTATCATGGTATTTATGCATGTTCCGGTGAGGTATGAAATCCGGCATTATGCCAGCAATGTATGAAATGATATATATTTCACATTTCCTGGGCGTTCTATAGAATACGAAATGAGAAACCGGAAAAGTATATAATGCATGTCCGATTTGTTTCTAATATCACGCAGCAAAGCACGTGAATTTTCACGCGGTCTTCAAGCTCAGAATTTGTTAGTTGCACTTAGCGGTTCTTACTCAGCGATCAAAATAAGCAAGTACATTTGATCATCAAAAATGTTTTTGTCTGTGCGGCATAAAAATGGAGGAGAAAGTTGCAGTATTAGGCAAAGAATTATAGTTTATACAAATAAAACAACAATTCGACGAGGAACTGCGTGAAAGTAAAGTTAAAGCTGAAAAATCATTGTTTTCTTCACTGAAACTACTTAACAAAAATTAATAAATAATGTATAAAAAGCTACAATGAATATTCAAAAAGAACTCAGGAATTATTGGAGGCTGAATTGCTAAGATGTGATGATTGTGGAAAATGAAAGTAAACTCACTTATTCCGCTAAAGAAAGCGTCAGTATAACACAATACGACGTCACTGACTCTCAAATATTTCACGTACTTCACGAAACTCAATTGTATATTGGACATGGAGGACATGATAAAATGTTGACGGAAATTTCAACGAAAGAAAAAATGTTACACGTCATAATATTGAACTGTAAACCCACCCCTTTGTGAACCTTATCAAAAGAAATCACAGAGGCATTAAAAAGGACTTTGTTGTGAAACACATAGTTTTCTTAAGAATTTAATACCCGTAATCAGACATATCTTGACTTACAGTCCAGCTCAAATAGAAGATACTATGGTTTAACATAATATGGTTAAATTTATTATGGTTTAACAAGATCATCTTTACAATTCTCAAATCTGACGTCAAAAAGACTGAAAAAGTAGCCTAAAATCTAGTGGACACATTCTCGTAGCTTGGAGCCTCATTAATATTACAGTTTAAGAATGGCAGGTTATTTGACAATAGTTTGGTGACCAGCATGATGGAGGTTTCGCCAAAATTGAAGATCGTCCATGGGGAGCTTTTAAATTCACAATGACAGAGTAGTGTGGAAAGAGCACAAATCAAAAAGTAAAAAATAATCTTCGTACTTGGATAATGCAAATATTATTTCCCATGGGATTTAAAAGTAACTGCAAATTGGCATTTATAGATACAATATATTTTATAAAAAAGATTTGCTTTTATCAATATTAATAATATTCCCACATATTTTATAACAATATCTTTCCACAATATCTCCCATGCGAATCTTTTAATCATCGTTGGAAGTCTCTCTGAAAACAGGAAATAAAGAAATAATTCCTAAATATTTAAATTAACATAAGAATATTCTTTTCTGTTAATAATATCAATTATTTTTAAATAAGTGTTAACATAGCATACTATAGAACAAGCATTATTAATTCCCATGGGTTTTACAAGTCAACTGCAACGAGGCAGTTATGCATACATAATTATTTATAAGGTTTGCTTATTTCAATTTTAAGAACATTCTTACATATTTTATAATAACATCTTTCCTAAAGAGCTCCCATGCGAATCTTTTAATCATCGCTGGAAGTCTCGTCTGAAAACAGGAAATATAGAAATATTTCCTCAATATTTAAATGAACATAAGAATATTCTTTTCTGATAATATCTATTAATTTTAAATAAATTTTACATAGATACAAGAAGCATTATTAATTCCCATGGGTTTTACAAGTCAACTGCACAAAGGCAGTTATGCATACATAATTATTTATAAGGTTTGCTTATTTCAATTTTAAGAACATTCTTACATATTTTTATAACATCTTTCCTAAAGAGCTCCCATGCGAATCTTTTAATCATCGCTGGAAGTATCTCTGAAAACAGGAAATATAGAAATATTTCCTCAATATTTAAATTAACATAAGAATATTCTTTTCTGATAATATCTATTAATTTTAAATAAGTTTAACATAGATACAAGAAGCATTATTAATTCCCATGGGTTTTACAAGTCAACTGCACAAAGGCAGTTATGCATACATAATTATTTATAAGGTTTGCTTATTTCAATTTTAAGAACATTCTTACATATTTTATAACAACATCTTTCCTAAAGAGCTCCCATGCGAATCTTTTAATCATCGCATGGAAGTCTCGTTGAAAACAGGAAATATAGAAATATTTCCTCAATATTTAAATTAACATAAGAATATTCTTTTCTGAATAATATCAATTATTTTTAAATAAGTTTAACATAGATACAAGCATTATTAATTCCCATGGGTTTTACAAGTCAACTGCACACGAGGCAGTTATGCATACATAATTATTTATAAGGTTTGCTTATTTCAATTTTAAGAACATTCTTACATATTTTATAACAACATCTTTCCTAAAGAGCTCCCATGCGAATCTTTTAATCATCGCTGGAAGTATCTCTGAAAACAGGAAATATAGAAATATTTCCTCAATATTTAAATTAACATAAGAATATTCTTTTCTGATAATATCTATTAATTTTAAATAAGTTTAACATAGATACAAGAAGCATTATTAATTCCCATGGGTTTTACAAGTCAACTGCACAAAGGCAGTTATGCATACATAATTATTTATAAGGTTTGCTTATTTCAATTTTAAGAACATTCTTACATATTTTATAACAACATCTTTCCTAAAGAGCTCCCATGCGAATCTTTTAATCATCGCTGGAAGTCTCGTCTGAAAACAGGAAATATAGAAATATTTCCTCAATATTTAAATTAACATAAGAATATTCTTTTCTGTTAATAATATCAATTATTTTTAAATAAGTGTAACATAGAACAAGCATTATTAATTCCCATGGGTTTTACAAGTCAACTGCAACGAGGCAGTTATGCATACATAATTATTTATAAGGTTTGCTTATTTCAATTTTAAGAACATTCTTACATATTTTATAACAACATCTTTCCTAAAGATCTCCCATGCGAATCTTTTAATCATCGCTGGAAGTATCGTCTGAAAACAGGAAATATAGAAATATTTCCTCAATATTTAAATTAACATAAGAATATTCTTTTCTGATAATATCTATTAATTTTAAATAAGTTTAACATAGATACAAGAAGCATTATTAATTCCCATGGGTTTTACAAGTCAACTGCACAAAGGCAGTTATGCATACATAATTATTTATAAGGTTTGCTTATTTCAATTTTAAGAACATTCTTACATATTTTATAACAACATCTTTCCTAAAGAGCTCCCATGCGAATCTTTTAATCATCGCTGGAAGTCTCGTCTGAAAACAGGAAATATAGAAATATTTCCTCAATATTTAAATTAACATAAGAATATTCTTTTCTGTTAATAATATCTATTAATTTTAAATAAGTTTAACATAGATACAAGCATTATTAATTCCCATGGGTTTTACAAGTCAACTGCAACGAGGCAGTTATGCATACATAATTATTTATAAGGTTTGCTTATTTCAATTTTAAGAACATTCTTACATATTTTATAACAACATCTTTCCTAAAGAGCTCCCATGCGAATCTTTTAATCATCGCTGGAAGTCTCGTCTGAAAACAGGAAATATAGAAATATTTCCTCAATATTTAAATTAACATAAGAATATTCTTTTCTGATAATATCTATTAATTTTAAATAAGTTTAACATAGATACAAGAAGCATTATTAATTCCCATGGGTTTTACAAGTCAACTGCACAAAGGCAGTTATGCATACATAATTATTTATAAGGTTTGCTTATTTCAATTTTAAGAACATTCTTACATATTTTATAACAACATCTTTCCTAAAGAGCTCCCATGCGAATCTTTTAATCATCGCTGGAAGTCTCGTCTGAAAACAGGAAATATAGAAATATTTCCTCAATATTTAAATTAACATAAGAATATTCTTTTCTGTTAATAATATCAATTATTTTTAAATAAGTTTAACATAGATACAAGAAGCATTATTAATTCCCATGGGTTTTACAAGTCAACTGCAACGAGGCAGTTATGCATACATAATTATTTATAAGGTTTGCTTATTTCAATTTTAAGAACATTCTTACATATTTTATAACAACATCTTTCCTAAAGAGCTCCCATGCGAATCTTTTAATCATCGCTGGAAGTCTCTCTGAAAACAGGAAATATAGAAATATTTCCTCAATATTTAAATTAACATAAGAATATTCTTTTCTGATAATATCTATTAATTTTAAATAAGTTTAACATAGATACAAGAAGCATTATTAATTCCCATGGGTTTTACAAGTCAACTGCACAAAGGCAGTTATGCATACATAATTATTTATAAGGTTTGCTTATTTCAATTTTAAGAACATTCTTACATATTTTATAACAACATCTTTCCTAAAGAGCTCCCATGCGAATCTTTTAATCATCGCTGGAAGTCTCTCTGAAAACAGGAAATATAGAAATATTTCCTCAATATTTAAATTAACATAAGAATATTCTTTTCTGAATAATATCAATTAATTTTAAATAAGTTTAACATAGATACAAGAAGCATTATTAATTCCCATGGGTTTTACAAGTCAACTGCAACGAGGCAGTTATGCATACATAATTATTTATAAGGTTTGCTTATTTCAATTTTAAGAACATTCTTACATATTTTATAACAACATCTTTCCTAAAGAGCTCCCATGCGAATCTTTTAATCATCGCTGGAAGTCTCGTCTGAAAACAGGAAATATAGAAATATTTCCTCAATATTTAAATTAACATAAGAATATTCTTTTCTGATAATATCTATTAATTTTAAATAAGTTTAACATAGATACAAGAAGCATTATTAATTCCCATGGGTTTTACAAGTCAACTGCACAAAGGCAGTTATGCATACATAATTATTTATAAGGTTTGCTTATTTCAATTTTAAGAACATTCTTACATATTTTATAACAACATCTTTCCTAAAGAGCTCCCATGCGAATCTTTTAATCATCGCAGGAAGTCTCGTTGAAAACAGGAAATATAGAAATATTTCCTCAATATTTAAATTAACATAAGAATATTCTTTTCTGATAATATCTATTAATTTTAAATAAGTTTAACATAGATACAAGAAGCATTATTAATTCCCATGGGTTTTACAAGTCAACTGCACAAAGGCAGTTATGCATACATAATTATTTATAAGGTTTGCTTATTTCAATTTTAAGAACATTCTTACATATTTTATAACAACATCTTTCCTAAAGAGCTCCCATGCGAATCTTTTAATCATCGCTGGAAGTCTCTCTGAAAACAGGAAATATAGAAATATTTCCTCAATATTTAAATTAACATAAGAATATTCTTTTCTGATAATATCTATTAATTTTAAATAAGTTTAACATAGATACAAGAAGCATTATTAATTCCCATGGGTTTTACAAGTCAACTGCAAACGAGGCAGTTATGCATACATAATTATTTATAAGGTTTGCTTATTTCAATTTTAAGAACATTCTTACATATTTTATAACAACATCTTTCCTAAAGAGCTCCCATGCGAATCTTTTAATCATCGCTGGAAGTCTCGCTGAAAACAGGAAATATAGAAATATTTCCTCAATATTTAAAGGAACATAAGAATATTCTTTTCTGATAATAATATCTATTATTTTTCAATAAGTTTAACGTAGATACAAGAAGCATTATTAATTCCCATGGATTTTACGAGTCAACTGCAACGAGGCAGTTATGCATACAGTATAATTATTTATAATAGATTTGCTTATATCAACTTAAAGAATATTCTTAGATATTTTGCAACAACATCTTTCCTAAAAAGGAGCTATGCGAATCTTCTAATCATTGCTGAGAATCTCTCTGAAAACAGGAAATATAGAAATATTTCCTAAATATTTAAATTCTAATCTAAATACCTAAATATATAAATATTCTTTGTTAATAATTTCAAATATTTTTTAAATAAGTGTAATATAGTTACAACTCGCATTATTAATTCCCATGTGATTTAGAAGTCAACTGCAACGAGGCAGTTTTGCATAAAATAGGATAATTTTTAGATTTGCTTATATCAATCTTAACTTTCTACCCCCAAAGTCTCCAGGAAGAGCCTTCTTGGAGACTTCTTCATAAATCAAGTCCTAACTGGACATGGGGTCTTCGGAAACTATAGAAATAGGTTCCACCACAAATTCAATCTTTGCCCTCACGGTGACGAGGTCGCGGACCCTTTGCATCTTATTCTTCACTGCCCATTCTATAAAGACATCCGTGGTAAATGGTTTTCACAAAACTTTGCCAACTTAGAACTCAAGCATCTCTTGAAAATTCCTAGGGTCCAATCCGGAATTAGAGAAAGTCTTCAACATGAACTTAAACTCCAATTGGACGTGGTACAGGATGACTGATACCTCCTCAACTGATTAACAGTGCAAAGAACAATTAATTAAATTTGAACAATCTCTGTAAATATTGTACATATTGTTATTTTATACTTCTTTTATGTTGTTATTGTATCTGTTTTAATAAAGGCATTAGCCAAAAAACAGATCTTCCAGTCAAATGATTCTCAATGGATCGCTGCCCATGCTCCTTTAGGCTCCTATTGCCTTTTGAGATTTCCTTCATGTTCTTTAGGTTTACCTCTCTTGGCCTGCATTGGCCTGTCTGAACACTTGGTTCTCTGGATTACTAAAGCAGCGTCCTCCACCGTATACCTTCGGTATTGTCGGTGTAATTAAAGGTTATATCAATTTTAAGAATATTCTGACATATTTTATACAACATCTTTCTTAAAGTTCTAAAGGGAATATATTAATCCTGTCTGAAAGTTCTCACTGAATACAGGAGAAATCGAAATATTTTTTTAATATTTAATTCTTTTTGTTAATTATACCCATTACTTTTAAATTAGTGTCAAAAAATATATCACTCAATATAAATTCCCATAGGTTTTACAAATCAACTGCAACTAGGCAATTACAGTTAAAATATAGTTATTTTTAATAGATTTGCTTTTCTGATTTTTTTAGAATATTCCTACATACTTTAATGCAGCATCTTTTCTAAAGCCGACCTAAGCAATTCTTTTGATCTTAGCAAGGAGGAATAAACTTTGAATAAAAGTTTAAGTATTTTTGAAATAACAGGTTATTTTTGTTAGTTTTAGTGTTGTTTAAATTCGCACTGCCAAAGGCAAAGGCGAGCTTGACTTGTGCAATTGTCTTAGGAAAACAACAAGATTCACTCTGTTCTAATAGGAAACAGCTTTTTTGAGCGAAAAGCCTCCATTTCAATCCCAGCGAATGAAAAAAGATAAATATTTTATGATTTTTTTTAATGTACATCTGTTGGGATGGTTTTTCAGGAGGTTTTAGGATTTCCATCCTTTCGATATGGGAAACAGCCCTCTATGTAGTATATTTCTTGGAAGGTAATTTACGAAGTGAATATTAAAATCGCTTTTAAGAGCCCTTAATCATAAGACAGTGCGATATCAAGAATTAAATACAACAATTTAGAAATACATACTTATGTAGTTAGTTAATTTGAAAAATTTATTCAATTGTGATTTTTGATACAAGTAAAAGTTAAAATTTTAATCGTGCCTTAATCCATTTTTTCAGTAAAGATGCAACAAGCTGTCTTAAATTTTTACATTGAAAACATTTTCAAGAGCGTTTCTTAATTCTCTAAAACACAACATAATGTAAGTTTCACTTTATATTTTCTTTTCATTCACATTTTTATTTTGATTTTATTGCTATTGAAACATTATGATATGAGATTATATTGAAACATGTTTAATAGCTACTACAAAAAAACAGTTAAATGAAAACAATTGAGTAGAAACATATTAACCTTAAAATTTAATGAATTTAAGTAATCGCAATTACATCCAATTTAGGTTTATAATGAATTTATGAATAAAAACAAGCCTCCCATTTTGTAATGTGATATTTTTAGCAGCTGCAAATTTTCATGGTAGCTTAAAGTAATTTTGAATATGTTTAATTACAGTGTTTACAATTCTTGAATATTATTGAAGTAACAAGTACAATATAGTTTAATAAACGAAATTAATTTACAATAATATGTAAATTATTGTCTTATGCATAGCAAGCCCAGTACAGGAGCTGTCAATGTTGTAATAAATTAAGAACAAAGTAATTTAAATAACTGCAATTAAATTATTTACATTTTTTAAGCTTAGATTGTGGGGAGAGGGGTTGGACATATAATTTTTTTACATTAATAGAATAGTATAAAAAATTTTGTTACTGCTGTTGTACTTCTTAACAAAATAAAGTGATATTTCTGCATGAATTATCAATTTAGATTTTTAAGATAAGTATATTCAATAAAGAAATTTAAGGAATCTCAGAATAGAAGAAACTCCTTGAACATTTTATAGAAAGAACATCAGTTTGACATCTACAATTACTCAATCCCGCCAAAACCAATCTTTTGCAATTTGGGTAAATCACTTTCTTATGCAAAATTTTCAAAGTTTTAATTATTATCTTTTATAAGAAAATAAAAGTGTAAGACAGAAAGCATGAAATTATAAAATAGAAATTCTTTTTAAAGAATTTCTATTTTACAATTAAACAAAACATGTTATAAGAATGTATGAAAATCTAGTAGCAGTTTATTATTATTCTGGAAATTAGAATTAACTTTCAAATTTCATCAAAATTTAGAAAATTTTCATAATAAAAAATATCAAGACATTATACCTTAAAATATTTATAAAAACTAAGTTTTGAAATATACTCCATCATGTCAATAGTGGTAGTATTATTATATGTAAAAGTAAATTAGCTAACTCTAAAAATAAAACAATTAATGCAAAAAGTCAAGTGACTTACCCTATTAAGTTATCAAAATGGTAAGCACATTAACAGATGATCGTATTCTGCAAAAAAAGGGATTTAATGAATAAATTAATTTACATTTTTTATTAATTTTACTTAAATATACTTTTCTCGTTTATTTAAATTTAATAGACCATAAATTGCTACGAAATAAATTTATTTTTAAAATTCTGATTAATAATTGCAGTTTTAACAATTGGTAATTAATTACATAGATTTTTAAATTAATCGCATTTTTATTTTAATTATGTATTTATTTTGATTGTTGTCTTGGAAAACTAGCCAGTATATAATGAAAGTGAGTTTTATATAAACGCGCATATTCATTAACAAAAATACAGCACTTGTAAGAATAAATGGGCAACAATGAATGGAAGAATGAATTTGGAAGACATTTCACAAGATGATTAATATAAAAGTAAGCAAAAATGTATCTCATTTTATTTAAAGTAAAAAGCTTTACTTGTATTCATTACTTTAAAAAAAACTTCATAAAAATATTGACAAATCTTTTGATCCGAACTTTTTGTTCAATTTGCATACTGTTCTTCCATATACAAAATAACAAAAATAAAAACAATGAATAATTTATGTGTTTTAAAATTGGAACAATATTCTCTCAACCCTCCTATAACGCGGTACTCTCAGAACGCGGTTTCCATATAATGCTGAGCTGAAATTGCGGCAGCCCTCTTATAACGCGGTAATCTTACAGCGCGGTTTCCGTTCAACAACGTCCCATCAGTTCTTTCCGTGCACTCAATGAATGGTTTTAACTGGATATGTTTATATAAACATTCAAGCTTATCTCTTAACCGTTTACGGCATCGGTTTCAGTCGTCTCAGAGCTCTTTCACAGTACGTCTCGTTGGTGACCAATTCTTTCTAAAATTTTGTCTGCACCGTCCATTCGTTTAGCTTTTTGCTGCTTAATTTGTGGTTTATAATTGGACAACATTACACAATACTGTAATTGTAAAAAAACTGTAAAAGTAATAATAAAAAAGATTGTATTAGAACCGTGTCATTGGCTTACGCGGAAATTGAACCATCAACGCTTAATGCTTGTTAGAAACCTCTTTTACTTCATATGGTTCAAGCAATACAAGATGATTCTACAATTTCACTCCCAGTTACAGAAATAGTAAACATTGCTTCTCGTTTAAGCGATAAAGAATTTGCAGTAAACCATCAGGATGTAAGAGAACTAGTACTCGGGGAAGAAACTTTAGATGAGGAAGAACTGATGGAATTAATGGATGCACCCACCTCAAATGCATTGGTATAAACAAAAAATAAAACGAATGGGTGCCAAATCTCGGTTTACAAGATGTGAAAAAGGGCTAAATTTAGCTAAAGAATTACAACTTCATTTCATTCAAACTGATCATTCAACGATGCTCAGCGCAAAGTTTAAAAGAGAGTTAAGAAATTGCTAAGCTCCTTATAGAAAGGTTTTAGTGGAGTTAAAAAAGGGCTACAATTGAAAACCAATGTGAAGATGAACCAAGTGAGGAAACATTTTGCCCATTAAAAGAAAGGGAGTTTGGCGACTCATATCTGACAGCGAGGATGAGTGTTGAAAAATTACATAATTTTACAAAAGTATTTCTTGTTTTTGTTGGAAAAAACAGTTTTTTAGTTTATTTATTGTTTCATTTTTTTATCATTTCCTTATATGAACTCTTCAATTCAATAAAAATAATTTATAACTTGTCTTTTGTATTTATTGGTCTCCATATAACGAAGTACGAATGATGTGATTTGTACTAATTCTGAGTTTCTTATAGCGCGGTTTCCATACAACGCGGTAGAAGGTTTCTATAGAACGCGCTACGAATTAGCCTGGTTTGTACGGTTAAATCCCAGTTTCTTATAGCGCGGTTTCCGTATAACGCGGTACGCACTCACCGCGTTATAGGAAGGTTGATTGTATCTTTAAAAATTCCTTATAAATTTAAATTACTTAATTTTATGTAAAGGCTATAACTTTTACTGCTGAAAATTCGGAATTAAAAAACAAATTTACATTTTAAGTATTTAAAAAAATTCGCCGATATTATAAATATATCTAAGTTTTAAAGTAAACATTAACTTTCAATAATTCAAATTCTTTAACATAATACATTGTTTCCAAAGGATTCATTCAATTGAAATTATTTCATTGTTGACATATTTTTAACGAAATAATAAAAGTAGGAATCGAAAATTTGAGTCTAAAAATTGTAGTTAACTCAAATGTGGAAAAAACGAATATTCAAATTTTTGATTTACTGTTATTTTTATAATTCCAACAATGAACAATATATGTTACTATATGTACTAGATATATTATACATTTTCAATCTAATCAATAAGTTATTGTCGTTGTTACAAACGACACTTGGATAAGCCAAGCTCGCTCTGCCTTGGCTATGTGAATTTAAGTCAGTAGGGTGCGTCTTTCGTTTTAAGACGAGCACAACGAAGGTGAAAGTACGACTTTGCTTTTCAAATCCTCCGATAGATGGCACCACCAGAGGTTCCACTCCCTTAATTTTGACATGTATCTGAAGGGGGAATTTTCTCCAGACCATTGTAGCCATGGTAACTGCTCAATGACTGGCCACAGGACTTTCCATTCCACAGATTTAACGAGCACGTACATTCCATGTACTCAGTGGCGGCATTGGGAATCGAGCCCCACCCTTCCGGACCAAAGGTGGATGCCCTTACCACTAGGCTACCACGACCCCATATGTTATTGTTAATGCATTAACTCATATTTCGAAGAAATCTGATTTATTAAAATAACGTCATTTAATATGTTAACGATAAAGACAATTTACTTCGCTCTGTTTGAAACGCTGTTCAGTAAAATGAAATCTGGTTTTAATGAGAAAAACTAATCGAATAAGTTGTGGAGCATTTGATTCTTTTTAGTTACGCTGTCAGTAAATATTAAAGTTGGAACTCAATTCATCTGTTTCAAATAAACTTTGATAAGCGGCGCATTGACAAAAATGTCAGTATATACTCGTAACAGTGCATAACAATAGTTTTTCAAAAATCGAAAAACATAATTATCTTTATTTTTTCCTAAAAGAAATTACAATGCAGGAACAATCTAATTTTTTGTTTTGTAAAAGAAAATTATGCAGGAACACTAAAAATTACACATAATTAGTATTAGTACTGATTGAATGGGGTATTAGACACCGTACAATCTTTTCAGCTACAAGCGTACATGCATTCCTGAAATTATAAAATTGGCTTCCATTTTTAAAATTTGCAGGGTTCTGGATCGTGTGTGATTAGTGTTATATCGTTTAAATCACATCATGACAGGCAACTTTACACTGAATTAATTATATATTTTTAAGATAACTCAGCATTAATCACGATTAAATTAATTAGAAATGCATTAATCAAAATCCTCAACTGAAACAAATCTAACTTTTAAGTAAGGGAAAAGATCAACATCCAGATAAAAGTTTTTTTTTTTCATTTCATACATCTTTTCAATTCAACTGCAGACAAAAATTTGGCAGAGAAATAGAATACAAAGTTTATTCAATATGTAGCAGATATATCCAAAATAACATTTTCTAATTATGCATAACACTCAATGATTCATAATTATTGATATCTTTCCAGGAATATTATAAAATTTGCTTTTATTTTAACAAAACTGTATGTACATTTTTAAAGAATATCTTACAACTAATATTTAAGTTCACAATACAAAATTATAAAAAATGTAAAGTTATGAAATTAAAGCTAAGTTTCAACATGAAATTTTTTAATATAGAATTTCATGTTTATATAATCTCTTTTAGAAACAATTGTTTAATTGTACTTTCTTCAGGATTTTATGTTAAAGTTTTTCAGTATCTGGTGCAAGTTTTTTTAACACCGTTCATAATTTAAGTAATCCAGTTGAATAGTTGTATATCAAATAATTTATTCACATTAATAATTATTTTACCTTTTGACTTAAAAAAACAGGTACATTTTTAAATTAAGCAAATCAAGTTTTCAATTTCTTAATCAATAAATTTTTAAATGAATTTTAAGCAGTATTAAACAAATTGTTATAACTTTCAAAATTGGCACTGAGATAATTGTATTGCAAAATTCGCATTACCTCAATATATCTTTATCATATAACCACCAATTTGCCAAGAAAATTTGTGAATTATTGATATGGAATCTTTTTGGCGAATATAAATAACAAATAGCACAATATTTTTTCTAAAAAAATATTCACTTATACTGGCTAATATATTAGTTCAAGTAAAATTTATACAATTAGAGATTATAGGATTTACAATATTGGTTACAGAATTACCAGTTGGGACGCATATTTCAAAATTATCTGACGCTGGTTTTCCAATAATCGAAAAAAAGATCTGAATTTTCAAAAAGATAATACACCCTTACAGCACTATCCAGTTCCTTTAATTAAATATTAAATTAAAAACAAAAGCAAAAATGATTATCTTCAGAGGAATTAAATCTTCTTACTTAATCTTTTTTACTTTTAATGCTTTCATTTCAATACACATATTAACAGAAGAACCTGGGCACCACGAAGTGAACAACTTAATAACCTACGCGATTGTTGTAATTTTAATATATATCAAGCTCATAATTAATAGATTATATATTCACAATCTCGAGGAAACCTAACAAACTCCCAAACACTACTCTAATGGATATAATTAACAAAGCTTTCAAATAAAATGAAAAATATTACAGATGAGTGAAGAAAATAAAAACAACCATCTTTTGTTACTCAAAAACTTGGGAATTTTCTCTCAAAACAGTCACAGTAAGCCCAGTCAACAAGACTTCTATGCAACAGCTGGATGAAGTTTATAGACTAACGTTACACATTAGAGAAGAGCCATTTACTGAAGTGGATAGAGGGTCGAGAGCTAACACAGAACCAATTAGTTAAATAAGAAAGACAATATGTATCGGAATATTAGGTAAGAAAAATACGTTAAGACTAACTTCTCTCTCTTCCCATACTTTTCAGATAACTAATGTGAAACATTTGTATTGTTCATTGCGTCAACAGAATATGTGTTAAAAGTGTAATTATTTGCGAGATAGTTTGTAGTCGATGGTTGTTTCACTTACGATAACATTACTACTTGAGCTCACCGGGACATGGCAATAAGAATACATTATTTGAAATGGAAGGTCACAGATTCAATCCTTACAATTGCGCAACGATGGAAGAAAGAACTTATATTTTCGGCATTTAAGACTTTCTGAGTGAGTGCTAGGGAGTTTCCCAGGTTTTGGGCTTTGTGACTACAACTCACAATCAATAAGACGTGATGGAAAGTAGAAAATCGGATGTTCAAATGTTTAATAATGTTATGAGTTGTGACCTTTTCCACTGCACGATGTTTAAATTCCATAAATTACCAGGACATAGAGGCTTTATATACCAAGTTGTGCATTAAAACTGAATTTAATGGAACATCAATATCGTAGATATTTCTGTAATACACAGAATTATTTATAGTAAAATAATCAGTGAAATATAAGCATGTCTTAAGGCTGCAACTAGCGAAAAACAATCGTTCTTTACCTTAAATGTGATAAGATTCGATAAAATTAAAATAAAAAATTTATTATAAAGTATAACTCACTATTCTTAACTTCATTCTATTTCAAGTTCTTAATCAATCCACTCAATATCTACTGCCAATATTAAATATAAGAGAATTTCGTAAATGGACCTAAAACCCAAAGGCATTCAACAATCTAAATATTCACTGCATAGACATTTTTGGAAAAATTAGCGAGGTGCCACCAAATGGTTAGCCTTCTATTAAATACTTACAGGATTTGAATCCCAAATTGAGAATGGATATTTATAATGAGTCGAAATACACTTTAAATTTTACGACCAGGTTAAACTAGCTGAAATAGCATGGCCAGTTTAGTGGAAAAAATGATCATTGAACGACAAACACATCCAAAATCTTCAAAAATAATAGTTATGACTTGAATTATCGAATTGCTAAAAGGGAAATTGCTAAAAGGCTAATTGGAAAATTCCAGGCATCTATAGATAGAATATTTACAAAAAATCGATATTATAAATAAAAAAAACACGCGACAGGTGTGTAAATGATTTACAACCTGTCTTAGACTGTTGTCAACTTCGAAATGTCGAATATCCATTTCTCTAGCCCATAACTGCTAACTCGAACTCTTCAGAAAGAAACTTACATTTTAATCTCAGACAATGGGAAAATAGATATTCCGCTTCAGCTTTCAACATGTACATTTATCAATGTGAATGCTTGAAAGTTTTCAAAGTTACCTTTCTTATAACACAAGAATACGAACGACTGTTTAAAAAATTCATCTTGGAAAAGGATTTGTGATATGTATTTAAAAAGACTAATATCTTTTAGATGTCTGTTGAGCTATGAAGAATAAAATTTATACTATCTTGTCACTTTACAGATATAAAGAAGAGTAAAAATTCCAAGACCTTTGACGCCAAGCATTACTAAAATAATCGAAAATCAGACACCTCTTTTTTAATTGGATTGCCATGGACCAGTAACTATACAGCCCCCTTCAGAATGAGAAAAAGTTTCAATCCCAATTATTGTTTAAATGACTATCCGCTCTAATAAATAGTTTTACTTATATTAAATTAACCCTTTGTACAAAAAAAGTTGGTAATAGAAAGTTAAGTTAACATGAAAATATTCAACCGGAAAAAAGATCTTTTTGGTTATACGGATGGAAAATAGTTATAATAAAATTTCAAAATACTTCATATATAACAATTTTAATTTCTTAAAAAAAATTTTTGAATTACGTATATGTTTTGACAATGGCTTAAACATTATTAATTAAAAACTTCGAATATATTAACAACTAAAAGTAAATATAAAAGAACCGAATTTTTAAAAAATTTAAGAATTCTAACTGTATAGTACTATTACTTAATACAATACTTTTGCAAAAGGCTATACCAGAAAGTGATCAAAAGTCACTACGGTATACTATATACACATATAATTTTTGATATTATTTATCTTATGTAAAATTTCCTTTTATAAGCATGTTTTGTAAGGGTTAAAATTTGATCAATCCATTTTTGTATGAATAAATAGCATAATTCGAATTAAAATTCTCTATTATATTCATAAATATATTTTTTCAATTAAAATTAAAAACATAATTTCATAGTGACAATATAATTACGTTTACTTTTGCCAATAAGTGTTCAAAATTTGTGTTTACATTCAGTTTAATGACGCATTTTTATAATTTCCTACGTAAAATGCAATGCTTTAAATATTAAAAATAGCAATCTATTCCAAGCTTATGCAAAAAAAAGAAAAGAAATGTGAAAATTCGATTCTCAGAATTTACGAGAGTTGGCCAGAATGGGAGGAAATAAAGAATTCACAATCAAGTCCTTCCATTTGAAAGACGATACAAATGAATTATAAAAGGTAAACCATTGAGTATTAATACAAAATAGCGCTAAAGTGAAGAGATCCGTACAAAGGGTAAAATGCGCTAAGAAGGTGATAAAGTGGTGCGATAAGTTCGTCAAACTGGTTTAACGGTTCGGATTACGTATGTATGACGTACTTTTCGTTTATTAGGTAACGTGAACGCGTGACATGAGCGTTTTGTATGTAACCCTTGAAACTATTATAGAATAATATTTAATAATTGAGTTTCGATATTCGAATTTCGGAGTTTGTGTGTTGCTAGCGAAAATTAACTATGGATGAGAATGTATTGAACTTACGTTTTTTTTTTTTTTTTTAATTTAGAGCGTGATGGTAGTAAGAAAATAAGTATATGAATGTTAAAGTTGTGTGTATTGCCTGTTAGTGTTAGAATATGCCGCGTACTGAAATTTCTTTTATGTAGGTGCCATTGCTCGGTATATTAAAATTCGAGTTTAAACAAAATGTGAAATTTGTTAACGTTCGAAATTTAGTTTTACTGCCCGGTTGGCACTGCAGTAGGTAGCGCTACACTGATGTTTTTTTTAAGGTGGGCGCCATTGCTCGGTATATTTAAAATTCGAGTTTAAACAAAAAGTGAAATTTGTTAATGTTCGGAAATTTAGTTTTATTTCCCGGTTGGCACTGCAGTAGGTAGCGCTACACTGATGTTTTTTAAGGTGGGCGCCATTGCTCGGTATATTTAAAATAGACTTTTAAAAATTTCGTTTCTATTTATTAGAATTTTAAAACTTCTACAGTATTTAATTATAATGAAATATTCAACTTTTTAATATTTGGAATTCGTAAAAACGGGCGATTTCAAAGCTAAAGTTCGAACGCAATCGTTATTGGTTGACATCTATCGCGCGTAGTGACGTAATTTAGGTTGGCGACAGAGCTGTAGAGCGCTTGGTGCCAAAATTTGAAATCGCGCCAATCGCGTACGGGACTGGTAACTTTTACCCAAAATAGATTTTATCCTGAGAAAAATTTATGGATAATGTCAATGACTATTTTCAACGAATGTAGGTAAAGCACTTAAAAGGCTAAATTCTACACTCTACTGAAAATTTGCAGAAAATATTCAAGAATTAATTTGCTATTAACAGTTCCTCCGTGAAGAGATCTTAATGAAGTTTTTGCATATCGTATTTTACAAAAATATTATTCGATAGATATAAACACACAGAATATAAAAATTTACAATTTATTATGTAAAATGATTTGGAAAAATATATGATTTTAATGTTTTCAGTAAAAATAAATTTGATATTAAGTAGAATAAATAAGATGTCTCATAATTTATAAAAATATTTATACCTTTAAATCAATAACTCTAAAATAGCATTTATTTTGAACTAAAAATCTGATAAAGTTTTAAATCAGAATTATATATTTCAGTTAAATAAATGATGTAGTAAGATAAAATATAGAAAGACACACAATTTTCTCATTAAATACAATTCAAAATTCCAACATGAAAATTAGTTTTTATGCGGGATCCTGTGAAAAAATTTTCACTTTTTTACAGCGCAGAGATGAGAATTTTATAAAAAGGAGAAAAAGTATTTTATTTTATTGAAGAGAACTGAAATGGTGTAGATCACGGAATAAGTAACTGTATAATAAGTTCAAATCGCTAATAATTACTGTTTATATTACTTTCTAATGCTGATATCGAAATATATAAACGAAGCTAAATTCCTAGTATAAGAGTGATCCAATTTTATTACACGTGGCACTCTCACTTCAATGACGAACTAATTCTCAGAAGAAAAATTTTATTTATCGAGACACGATACAAATACATTTAATGAAAGAAATCAAATTCCAAAATAAGATTTCAAAATTATGAAATAATTCTTAAAAGAAAATGCAGTTTTCAAACTTAATATTTTTTATTTCAACAATTAAATGCTGCTATTATTTCTTCTACAACTAAGCAATTGAAAAATATAATGCAAAAAAAAAAAGAAATTTTAATTGTTAAACTAGGTGGTTTCTGGTATCAGCATTCAAACTCCCAGACTAAATAAAAACATGAAATTGCAAGGCACGTGGCAACAAAGAGCTCCAGTGTAGAGGTTTTTAGAGGGGAAGAAAACATTTCTTTCCCCTTCGTGCAAAACCTGGTTTTAAAACTAGAGTTGCGGATTGCACAAGATGCAGGTTTTTATGTAAATATTGATAAATGGTTTTTAAGAAAAGAATAGAAAGTAGTTATTATTTATTGTAATATTTTCGCTTTTTTCTTAATATATGCATAATGAAAAACGAATAATTCTCTTTTCTTTATTTCTAAAGAAATTATTTAATATCTTTTTGGAGTTTTAGTTAAAAATGTTTTGTCATAAATTTTTATGTTCTGGATTAAAAAGTTATCAATGAACCACGATTTTTTCAAAATGTTATCAAGTAAACTTTTGTGGTTACTTATGACACTTGGACAAGCCAAGCTCACTCTGCCTTGGCAATGCGAATTTAATAAAAATCAAGTAAACTAATAAATATTTATCTAACTATATAACCTAAAATCAATTTCTTCAAAAAAATATTTTTACTACTTAAGTTTAACATTTTTAATAATGAAATTAACTCGATGGTAATAACTGACTTATATTATTAAACTTCATTATAAATTATTTACAAATAATTTACACAAAATATCTATTAATAGACAGAAAATAAAAAAAATCCCTCCTGAATATAGAGGAAAAAAGCTAAATACAAACACAGATATAACTCAGAAAACACAACGAAAAATTATTTAGATAAGCTTGTTTTAACGAATAATTTCCTTAGAATTTATGTTTATGTGTGTCTTTTAGTTATTTCATATCAATTTTTAGGAAATGAAATTATAAGTTATTAACCTAATTTTATATATAAATTGGAATCAATGTTTTCGAACAAAGGTATAGCAGCTTATACGGAATTTTGATTGTTTTCGTTAAACAGTTCTTTTTAATATTACCAGAAAATTGGGAAAATAATCTTAAAACTCAAATTTCTCTGTATATTTAAATCTTTAATTTTGAAGCCTATCATTGAATGATTTTTCTTCGTGTAGTTTTTTCACTTTGTGCTTCTACAATAGCTTTACACAAAGCAACACACATTGGAACTTTAGAAAAATTCAATTTTTTGCCAACAAGGAAAAAATAAGCACATGAAATGTTAATAGTTACAAATAAGAAACCGTGAAGAAATAGTTATCGTAATAACACTATTTACCAAAAGTAATTAATTTGTAAGTGAAAATTTACTCTTTACCTTACGTCCAGGGATTCAGTAGCAGTAGTATTCCATTTACATTCCACATAAGTTATCAAAGAAAAGTTCTCTAATATCTATATATATTTATTAAGTGTTAAAAAATATTATTGGATGATATATTTACTAGATACAATTTCGGTACTCACAAAAGCATACTCCTCACAGATCAAAACATAATAGCACTCTGTTCACTTTTCTTCGCGTCGGAGCTCGCGATTTCAACCTGACGTCAGCAATTATCAATTGCCAAAAAGGGTTACATTATTTTTTTAATGATCGCCAACATTAGTAACATTCTTCCACGCTTCAGTTTACTCCTCAGAAATCTCAAACAAAATATTAAAATTGAAATTTAAAAATTCTCTCACAATACAATTCATCAAGTTTCAAAATAAATCATGGCACTTCAAAAAATAAGAAAATATCTCAATAACAAATTAATTCAATTATCAATGAAATTAAATTAACATAAAAATTTTTTTCTCAATATTAAATCTTAAATTTAAGTTCTAAACTAAAGTTCTTAAAATATAATATCAAGGATAAAGATTTCTTGCTGTAAATTAACTCCACTAGTATTATAGAATGTATAGTATCATATTAAATAAACTTTCCTACAGGTGTCTCATTTTCTTGAAACACTTCTTTTACCATTCTTACCCACTTCTACAGGCTATAGCCTCAACACTGGATGCCAAACCACTCCATTTTTACTCTTCGATTTTACAAGTCCAATATTCCCATCTGGTAACGTAAAAATTTTCTATCACTTTTCCTAAGAGTCAGTCCAGCCTTTTCATGTTGTCAATGGATAATAAAATAACCTCTTCCATCTTAATGGGTATTGAACGTCGCACCTTTCTTACAGACTGCTTGAGTTGTCCTAAATATTCTGAGCGAAAACGTTATCGAAGATCCTGTCGTGGTCTCCGGTGATAGACATACCTTTTAAATATAAATTTACTATCCTAGAGAGGTTTAAATCAGGTGTTTCAGTTTGTTTGACTTTGTGCAGAAGCATATTGGGAGTTAGTGGCTCTAGGTCATTTGGATGATGGCACAAAACAATGCTTAATTCTTCAAAATGGAGAGAGGTTTGTCCCAAAATTTTTCGAAGTATACTTTTGATTATTCCAATCAAACGTTCCCAGAAGCCACCTTACTATGGTGCAGATGGCGAGATAAACTTCCAATTAATTTTGTTGACGTATTTTTCTACGGCATCACAGTTAATTATTTTGATAAGATAGTTGGGTTCAACAAAGTTCTTCCCATTATCTAAGTAGACTTCCTCGTCATGCTATAAATCTTCATAATGGGCCGCGGTGACCTTGATTGCTCGTTCTCATTATCGAAAGGTAGTAAGTTCAAATCCCGCCGACCAAAGATCCGTCGTGT
The DNA here is from genome assembly GCA_037975125.1 of Latrodectus hesperus. Classification (NCBI taxonomy): domain Eukaryota; kingdom Metazoa; phylum Arthropoda; class Arachnida; order Araneae; family Theridiidae; genus Latrodectus; species Latrodectus hesperus. The sequence goes on along the minus strand of CM075851.1, from coordinate 4,011,005 downwards.
TTGCTAACGGCGGCTGAGGCACGTTCCCAGCAAACACAAAGATGCCGGGCATCCATCGGGCCGCTGCTGTTAGCCGCCTTGGCCAGCAGCGGCCCGCCGCTATTTGGCCTCGTCGGCTCCGTCAATAAAGTGGTCGTCGTCGTTGCTGCTGGGCCGGCAGTACGGTCCGCTGTTGGCCCAACGCCGGGTGGCCATCAATGCCATATTGGCCGCATGTGGCCCATGTAATTGCCAGTACCTGCCCATATACGGTTATCCATCGGCCCTTTGCCGTTTGGCCGACGATAGCCGCTTTCACCGACGTAGGGCTGCTTATGGTTATTTCTATAAATATTGAATTAATTTTTATATTAATATTGTATATATTGTTAAAGTTAATATAAAAGTATTGGAAATCCATCAAATTAATAGTGAATATATTTTTGTGTTTCTAAAAGACAATTGTTATCCATGTAATATTGTCAAATATGATTAAGCGCATTTTTAGTTCTTAATTGTATAAAGATTAAATAAATATGAATTACTAACTCATATTTTAAATTATTTTTTTGACAATGCTATCTAAATTTTATAGTTTTATTTTAATAATCTAAATTTTATTTAAGTAACCTTTATTTTGTTTTTAAAATATTTTGTTATTACAGAATTTCATTATTTATAAATTTAAAAAAAAATTCTTGTGTAAGCAAGTGTCAATTTATTGCTAAAACTGAACTTGAATGTATAAAAGAATTCCAGTTTTATGGTAATTTTATAGAATTATTTTCCAAATCAATTAACTCCCTGCAACAAAATGTTGAGAAAAATGATAAAAAGTATAAAGATTAACACTTTTTATTACTTATAAAAATTAAGAAAACAAAGCCATAAATAAGTGAAATGTCTCCATGCAACAAGATGTTGAGAAAAAGGATACAAAAGGATACAGATTAAGATTTTTTATTACTTATAAAAATTAACACAACAAAAGCCATATATAAGTGAAATGTCTAAATATTAATGGAATTAACATTTTTTATCTATGATAATATTGAAAATAAAAAAGTATCTATTTTTATTTACATTTGAAAATCATTTTAAACATTTTTAATTTACAAGTTTTTTCTTTTATTTTTGTGGTCCACCTTCCGAATTAGTACTCTGGAACAAATTTCTCCTTTTGGGAAGATTTTCACTTTGTTGTAATACTCTGAAAATAAAAAAAAAAACAGAATTGTTAAACTGATTCAATTTAATTACAAAAATAAAAACAGCAGGATGTTAATAACAGCCCAGGTAAAAAAAAGAAAAAAATTGAGCTGTTTATATAAATTAGGAAAATCTTCATGATAACACTTATTTTCACATATTTAGGTATTATTTCACAGTATTAATTATTTGAATAAGGAGAATCCAACACAACTATTTTTAAACTTACAATATTTTACAATTAAATTTACAAAGCAAAACAAGCAAAGCACTTGAAAAGGTTGTGAATGCCTATAATAGTGTCAATTTTCATTCAGAATTAATAACTCATAAAGAAAAGATTATTAATACAATTATTTTATGATGGAATCTTTTACTTAATTACAGTTTTATCTCTTTAAAAAAGGGGGAATGGTTATTTGTCACATTATGTCCACAATGAGCATGCTTGGGAACTAAACACTGGGTGTTTTGCGTTATGCTGAGCACCAAATCGGGACATGTGCTTTGCAGCCCAGGGGCTCTTGGTCAGGCAAACAGGCACAGTAGGCCTTGGCCCACTGTGCCTGCTGGACTGTCGTGACAAAGTTTAGTTTTAGTTTATATTCATATTGATATTTCAATATATATATATTATATATATACATACACATTATAATAAATAACACTAAGTAACAAAAAATCAAAATTCATCAATTATAACAATTCTTTGATTAAAAATAGAGACAAATAATTGGGTTGAATGAAAACAATTTCAGTTGAATGACTTAATAGAAATTCTAAACATCTGACTTCAAAAATTCAATGTAATGTTTTAAACAGAATTTTACATTTTCAAGGTTATAATAATAGAATGTAATTAATTTATAACAACATACATTTTGTATTTCATGCTTTTAAAAAATCATTTTTAACTAATAAGAAATGGTTAATAAAATACTCATCAATGATTACCAAATTATTTTTTACACACAACTACAATTACAGATAAGTAAAGTTTATAAAATCATAGTAATTAAAATAAATATTGATGAATTTTAAAACATATTGACAATTTTGAATTATCTATGCAATATTCTATGCAAAATCTTATTAACATGGAATTTATTTTTTTTATATACCTGTGATTACAGATTAATGAAAAAAATTACATCAATTAATGCAAAAGATTTACAGATTTTGAATACATGCATTCTAGTTGTTGCCCAGTAAATTTACATCACAAGTAATTATCATAATCATGAATTATTTAGAAGTAAAAATGTTTTACATAACTTTGTAATTTTTAGTTTACACAAAGTATTAAATTTATATTTAATCCAATATTATTAGAAAATAAGTTATTGATTCTGGACTATAGTTTAAATAGGTTCACTTTACATTGGAGTGGGGAGATGTTAGAAACACAATCTTCAAAGCTAATGTATAAAATGAAATTTTAGCAAAATAGCCATCAATAATAAATATAAGCAATAATTTGTTACTTTACTTAAAAAATATTGTTGTTGTTGCTGCATGCCCCCAAAGGCCAGCAGTGCTAGACCAGGTCCAATGCATTGTACACTCTACAATAATCCAAAACCAGAAGAGGGTCATCAACCAAGTACTGCCTGACAAAAAAATATTACCTTTATTTACTTGCTAATAGTATTTATAATTACAATTATTTGCAAATCTTATATTAACTACATTTAATTGTATTAAAATTAAATTATTTGTTAATACAAATAATTAAAAAAATTGTAACACAAGGAAATAAATTATCTGGCTTGTAATTACCAATGATATTGAAAAATATTAAGGAAAAATTTGTATTTATGGTTAGATGTGGTCATTGATCGAGACTACATATAACCATAAAATACCTATTAAAGGTCACTTTCCAGTATAATATATTTATACCAAATGTTATTGTTAAAAAAATTTCTATAACAAATTTAAGTTTTGCAAGAAGCCAGAAAAAGGATAAAACATATAAATAAAGAAGACCTAACTATTTCCTTTATGTAATTGGGTAATATTATTTTCTTTTCTAAGTTTTGATTTCATAATCATTTGCAATCCGTAAACAGCTGATCCATCATGTAGAACAGTTGTAAAACACATCCAACATGTTAATGAATGATATATTAATTTTAAAATATTAAATGCTTAGCTGTTAAATAAGATTAAACTTAAATTATATTCTTTCTCTCTAATAAAATAATTAAATTATTCTCATGATGGATATCACAAAACTTTACCTCTTTGATAACAAGTGGTGTTTTGAATAATTTCGACCTATATCTGGGCTTTAAGTTTAATCGTTTTATGTTATAAATTACAATAAGAAAAACAACATACAAAATAATGTCAACTATCAAAAATGACTTTAACCTCTGTATTTACTGTAAAATACACAAATAAAACTCACAACAAAAGAGATAGAGAAATTAAAAACAGTTAATAAATTTAGAAATTATATATATACATATATGTAAATGTTTGGAGGATTAACCTAATTATGCTTACTATATTAAAACGATAAAATAAAATAAACATGGAGTTTACTAATGCAATATTTTAATTATTTGTTATTATTTAGAAATTGTATGATGAATTTTAAAATTAGAAGTATTTCTGAAATCAAAAATAATAAACTTTTTTTTTTAACTATTTCTCATATCATACTCATTTTACTTGTATACCTTACTAATTTACTGTTTAAAATTATGTTTAAGTTCTTTATTTAACTTCAATTCCTTGAAGAGAAAAATCAAAAGTAAATAAAAATAATTCAATGACAATATTATATATAGGACAATATTATCATAATCAGACTTTGTAAATCGGTAAAGGAAAAAAAATTATGTTTTAATTGTATGTTTATGTGTGTATATATATAAGATTAGATATATCATTTACCCATTATCCGGTCGACTATTTACTATAACAGTAAAACCATTTACATTACTACAAAAGAATCAAGAGATCAAAATGTCAAAAGTATCATCAAATGCTTGAAATGTTAATCACTTTCTCCAAAATATAAAGGAACAAATATTCTAGTTAACTTATATTTTCATTAAAACAAATTGAAATTACTGTTAATTCATACTTCAATTTTTCCATCATAAATAAAAACATAAAATATGGTTTAAATATAATAATGTAAACACAAGAGTAGCTACTAAGCTGTTACATCTGACAGCATTCTTTACATGGAAATAGTTAACATGCTACACAACTAATTTATATAATAAAAGTTGTTCCATATGAACATTTTTCATATGTGTTAATATTAATTTTCCAACCACATAATTCTAGATGTTTTTTTTATTAATTTGTGGCAATTAATCTGTCAGATTCCTATAGAAATTTTAAAATTTACTATTTTCAAGTTTATACAATTTTTCGAGTTTTAGATGCAATAATATTTCGCTAAGAAATCCACAATGATTTTAATGGTTGACAGGATTATACATAAAAACCAGGTTATATATGCAATAAAATATTTTGTAATATTATGCATTGTACAATTTTTCATTCCTTAAAACAGATCTTTGAGGAGTATACAAAATTTAAAACCACGAATCCTTATAAGACAAAATATTTCGGTCAGTAAAAATTGACTTAAAAATAATAGTAAATAAGAAAGCCTTTTAAAAATAAAATAATTAAAGTTTATATGGAATTCGCACATAATTTTTTGATCAGAAATGCTACAATATCATATATTAATTTATTGAAAGTAAACATCTAAGCGCTTTCAAATAGAATATTTTTAGACTCCATAAACTTGCTTCGTAAAAAACAAAAAATGTAATAAATACGTTTAAACTTTGTAGCAATCGAATTCGATTAAAAAAATTGAGCATTGAAAAATTTATTATACTAATTGATTAAATATAACTAATATATGGAATGAAAAAATGCTTCTGTGCATGATATATTTTTCTATTCCTCACACGGTAATGAAATTATTCTAAAACATACAATGACAAACATTTTCCAATGTCTTTCTTTTGTTGTCACGTTATCAACAGCTTATGAAATTTTCTTAACAAGTAATTAAATAATATTTCAACATAAAACAAATATATTATTCTTGCATCTCATTCATAACAATTCTATCCTGATAAAAACAACAATAATAAATGCTTACTTACCTTATATTTCTCTTAGCTCACAGACACAACATTCCGCCATTTCACATTAATGGCTGACGCTGACTCAAGCATTTCGCAGTATCTGACGTCATACTGTCACGCGGAATGTGAAAATTAGATTTCTTTCTGAAAAGTTGTTTTTAAAGAGTTTAAAAAGTAAGAAGTTAAATGAAAATTAATTAACATCACAAAAAAATAGTTATTTGGAAAAAAATAGTCTTTGCCGATAAAATAAAAAATAGCGCTACAACTAATTGTCTTAATTTTGCTGGCCAACAGCTTCAGGGCCAACAATGGCCAAAATCTGTTGGCCCACTACTTATCATCCAGCACCGGCCCGGTTCATTTTGGCCAGCACTCATCCGTGGCCGTAATGGCCGGAGCTGGGCCATCAAACAACCATGAGCGGCTGGCCGTGGCCAACAGAAAACCGGCTTGGCCAGCAGCGGCCCGGATTTTTGCCGGCAGTTTGTGTTTGCTGGGTTGCTACTTTTACATCCATGTTGCAGGTGAGTAACTCTAGTCCCGTAATAGATACGCCCTTTAATGGAGACTCGTGGTCAGTTGGGTTTTATGGCGCAAGGTCCAAATCAGGAGAAGCTGCGCCAAATGGAGACTCGTGATCCAGCTTTTACTAACTGGCGAATAATTTCATCTTCCATTTCTGCTGTTATGAAAATGCTAGTAAGCATAAAAAAGTTTTGAAGCGTCACAAAAAGCATGTAAAGTCAAATTTGAGTTAGCTAAATCTAAACATGATGCACTTCTATGAATTGAAATCTCTTTAATCTGAGAGCTGATTTTTCTCATTGTTAAACTTTTGAACGATATCGTTAGGAGGTTGAGCATCTCAAGAGGCTTGAATCTTCTAAAAATCTTGGAGAAGCCATTAAGGTATGAGAGTTACTAGGCATTGGAACCCTATGGGGTCAAAAATCTTTTATGCGAAGGATAAGGTCTTCCGCCTAGTAATGCTTTTGTCATCAGTGCTTAACCGTTAAAATCACATGATAAAATATCGTCATTAAAAATACATGAAAGGCCTAAAACAGGGAAGTTAAAGTTATCAGAAATCTGTACATTTTGCTCGAAATCATTTATTGAAGAATATTTACAATTTATTACCAACCACGCAAATCAAATTTTGCAGACGCTAATAGCTTCTGAAACTCAGAACGGATATATTCCAGCTCAGTGATTGAATAAACGCTTACGATACAATTATTCACATACATGGAGTCTTTTAGTTTTTTAGCCAAATCCTTCATGTTTTCGGGAACGTTTTCCAAATGGTGGTTCAAAACACCTGCTAACAGAAATGGGCTGAATGAAACACCGGAAAACTACGCGACAATGTCAGTAAAAAAATTAATTTTGGAGTGTCTAAATCTCTCTTCTATAAAAACTTCAAAAATTCCTTATCATTTTCGTGTAAGCTAATCTACAAAAATTCGTTGCGAATATCCGTGATTGAAGAATATTTACAATCTAGTCCACCTGATTTTACGCCATCTGAAACGAATTAAAACGGATGATATTATCTCTCTTATTTTGTCCCTTTTCAATATGTTCATTCAACAATGGAGAATTAGGAATTTTGGCAGACCCATCTAACACGGGACGAATTTTAATTGTTGAGTTTTCCTTTATGACTGATCTATGAGGCAAGAAATGTTCTGCGGTATCTGGAAAAATTGTGCCATTTTGATCGGATTTAATTTGTTCAATAATGCATTTCTTTTCCCATTCATCAAATACATCCTGATAAATTTTCCACATATTTACTACAATTAGCCCTTTTTAGCTATTTCTTTGTGATCAGACAATGGCAAATGTCTTTCCATCCAAGGTAAATATACCGGATACTTACCGTTTTGATCTCTGCTTACTGTTTCTTTAAAATGTTTTAAAACAATTTCTTGCGTTTCTGATTTTGAATGTTTTTTACTTGTATCGTGATTTTACTCAAGGAATTTAACACCTAGTGATCCGATACTTTACCATATTCTACGTGTAAAGTTAAAAAGTCATGGAGATATGAGAACTACTCATAATCACTTTCTTGATCAGGTTATTTTCTGTGACCGTCCAACCCCTAAGCGTGTTAAAACCCTAGACCCTTCTGGCAAAGGCTATATATTTCCCGTAAGCAATTTACCAATTTGATTTTCCCCAATGAGTAAGTGGACATCGCTTGAGTTCCATTCGTACAAACAGGAAATTCCTCTTAATTCTACATCGCTGGTAAAGTTACCAAAATTTTTTAATTCATTTTTACACTTGTAATCCTTTATTTTAGGAATGGGAGCACAAATTTGCTTTTGGACCATCACGTCAAATTAGCAGTTATATTTTTTATAAGAGATACTTAACACGATACCGTTTAAGCTGAACAATGTTTTCAATACCTCCAAAAAGTCCGTGTACACAAAGCCCATCTACCGTTAATCTAGATGCAAATTTATTCATATATGCGACGGCAGATTGTTTAGCTTAAAAATGAAACAAAATTTTGGCTACCAGTGTCAAAAATCTTTCTTATTGATTGTTGTCAATTCTTGTCATGAAATTACACAATCACAAAGTTTTTAAATTTCATTTTTACAAGAATTAGTTAAAAAATTATTTTCGATATGTTTGTTAATCTTTATATTATTTAAATAGCACATTATTCAGGAATGTTGCTTAGAACAATAGTGCGAACTATTTTCGAATAACGCTGTTTTAAGCCCATGATTTACAATTAAACATCGAAAACACAAGCTCATCTTTTTTTCAAAATGTTTTTTCTACTAATGATAAACTTGAAAATGAATCATGCGATTCTTCACCAAAATACACAGGAAGCCCTTTTCTGCATATTTTGTTTAATTTCTGAGCTAAATAAATTTGCAGCTGCATATTTTTTTATCAATCGAATGAAAGCTAATCTTTCTAATAGAGGAAGAGAAATTTCTTTCCTCATACTGAGAGATTTTTTTTGATCGGTTTGATTTTCATTCCCAAGGACATTTAATGTATTATTTGAATCCAGCATACTCTGCAACTTTATGCTTTATAAAGAAAATTTACTCGCTGTTTTATATCTGAGTATACGTTTTTAGATCTTGGAGTGTTATTTTTAGCAGCCAAGTACACTTCCATAATTTTCCGATTTTAATTTTAACGATTCTAAACATCATATATGTGTCATTCAATTATCATAAAATGTTCTAAAAGAGCAAATGACATTTGATTTTTTTGCTGCATATTTAAAATTACGCTCATATGAGTAAATAGCTACATTCTTATTAGCAAATCCATTTTTTTAATAATTATATGGCGGAATCATAAGATGCGTTTTAAATTGAAAATCCTTCTACCACATATTTAAAGCGGGCCAACATAAATGAGCTTTAAGATAGTAATGTATCTACTTTTTCTAGCTACTCATTTTTATGTATCACCATTTCGAAATTATTCCAAATGGTTAGCCATTGGCCAACGTCTAATAAAATTTTGCGATATTGAATTTTGGGAGTTGATGGCGTACGTTTTCTGCTTCTGCTTTGTTTACTTCGGTTCTAGATGATTGAGGTTGTAATTTTAAACTTTCCATTTCATTATTGACTATAGATTAGTTTCATTTGATTAATTTTCTTTTTTGCTCGAAATTTAGCAATAACTATCTTTTTTCCTACTTTTCTGATTTTTTTTTAAACTCTGCCTGAAACCCATCATTTAAAAAAAATGGTTACACTTCATTATATACACAACTTAAAGAATCGAATTTATTTGCTAATGTTTTGTTTAATTCACTTTAATCACTGACATCTATATCATCCGATTTCAAAAGCTCTTTATCTAATTTAATCAGTGAATTTCTTACACTTATTCTTAGTGATGTTATTTTTGTCTTTATCAATTTAATTTTCTTATTTGACTACATTTTTTTTTCATTAAATAGTTCTACTAATACACAATATTTTTTAGGAAAAACTAACAAGTCTTTACATCCTGGCGGGGGATGATATGACAAAAAACTTATAAGAATTTTTTTACGTACTATTCTTATTCTAATAAAAAATTGCCATCCTAATTAAAGGTAAAATCAACTTACCTGTTTTTCTTTTTATACTGCAACTCTTTCTCAATTTCGAGAGTGAATCCTGCTAAGTTTACTTTCAATTTTTCCCTGCAAAAGATTGCTACTCTATTTTAAATAAAATTCCCTTAAATTTATAAATCAGGTTAGCCGTTAAAAAATAAACTTCTTTTAATAAAATGATTTAATAAGAATTAAAAAAGCATAACAAATATAGAATCATAATCAAATTCTCAGACAACCTTTTCTTTCCATTAAATTCATTCAACTGTTTACGAAAACAAATTTGTCGCTATCTATTAATTTTGGTTCCAGTTAAAGTCAAAGTTAAGTATTCGCTTTTGGGTTTCTCGACACTCAAATGGGGTCATCGTTATCTGAACACCTGCGAGACCAGGAGAATAGTGCTTAAGCTGAATCAGTGTTTCAACCATTGCATGCTCACAAAGTAATACAACAGGAAATTTAAAATCATCTAAATCTTCTTTCAATGAGAGTATTGCCTTAGTTTTGAGGAGGAAAATATTATTTTCATCCTCAAAATTTGAAATGTTTGAATTCATTTATCTTGAGTCCTGTGAAAGACTCTCGCTTTAGTAATGAAACTTTTAATAATGAAATCACAGATTTATTTATTTCTTCCACAGTTATGTGTCTAAATTTCCTAAAATCTTTTTTTTACCCTGCAATTATCAAAAAATATATAAATCCACGATGCAATCAAGAAAAGCGTAGGATAATAGAACTAAAGTTTGTAAATTTTTTCTGCTTTTCCTGTATTTGTGCCACTAACAACTGTTTTTCTTCTTTCAGCATTGATAACTCCTTCATCAGAAAAGCCGAGCTGGCAGCCGAATGGTTAGCACTCTTGCCTTCGGTTCAAAAGTTCATGGGTTCAAATCCCACCTTGGGCATGGATGTTTGTAGTGGTTCGGAATCCACTTTAAACCGTAAGTCCCGGTCTAATTAGCTCCCGTGTGCAAAAAATGACCGTTGAGCGACAAATAAACCAAACCTTCATCAGAAAAGAATATCGGATTTAGGCCATTCTTCATGAGGGTTACTTATCCAAGAAGGTCTGAGCTTATAATTAGACTTGACGAAATTTTCAACGCTACATCCTAGAGATGGTAAATCAGCTTCATTCAGTTGTCCAAAAATGTAATGCCAATCATCTGGATCACTCAGAAGATGAATTTCTTTGAATCGATTGAAAATAAAATTAGCCCAGTTTTCATTATTTTTAATCCAGTATAAAGCATCTTATCTTTTCCAGTGCCGACCAACTTGTCTAGTGGTCAGTGTGCCTGACTACGGATAAAGAGGTCCTGGGTTCGAATCCCGGTTCGGGCATGAATGTACATTCTCTCTCTATCCTGTTTTTGTCCTTTCCTTGTATGAATGGGTTGTGAACGGTTGCTCACCCTATAAACGGGTACCTACGACATGTTTTTACAGAGAAAAATGGACTCCACACCAAAATACGGTTCAGTTGGAAAAGTGGAGCAGCGCACCCCATGTTGCCAGCCTAGCTGGCACGCGACAACCACAATCACAAAATGTCACTAATAACCTCTTCTTGGACTAAAATGTTTTTAATGGGTTGAACCCTCTTTCATTTGGTACTTACCACTCGATGGCTTCTCAACTTATTCAGTGAGAGGGCGTTTGGTTTGCTTGTTTGCTCAACTGTAATTTTCGGTTTTCACATGAGAAATAATAAGATCGATACCTGCACTACAATGTGGATTCTGAGTCTTCGAATGAATCTTTCAATGAATGAATCTTTTGCAGTATAAAGCATTTTAGAATAAGCATTACTGGAATCATTCACTTGTGTATTCACTTTCTCCATTCCTAAGCTCTCTTTCACAAATTGGCAAATTCTTGCTTCTATATTGCATTCTAGAAGCTCTAGGGTAAGTTCTGATATGGATTTAATGAAAGTGAAATTTAACCTAGCTTGTATCAGTATCAGTTGGAGCGACCTAGCCAATCATCAGAATTTTCTCTTTCACTATTTAAAAAATATACATTCAGCATACACCTTTTCATATGCATCGCAAAAGATGTGCAGTGTTATATTTCTATTTCCTTCATTTATGTCTAAACATCTAGGTGTCGAAATGTCATTTAAAACTTTTAGGTAATTTTTAAACTTTAAAAGTTTTGTTTTTACCATCCAAAGTGTCAAATCAGTATCTCAGGATAATTTCATTTTCAAGCATTTCTGTAGCGTCAGTTTTAGTATGTAAAGTTGTGGGACAAATGTATCTAATGTGATAAAACATTTACTGAAAAGTTAACAAATTAATCGTTTTAGTAACTAGATGATCATCTATAAAGGATTAAATTCCCTCCAATCAACGGACGAAGATCATTTTCATTTTTCTGTTTTAAACCCAAAATAGGAACAGTTTCGTTTCCTGTTAAGTCAGATTCACTTTGTTTGAAAAGAGCATGCTCCATCCTTGTAAAATTTAAATGTGTTAGAATGTCACGATTTCTGTATACATTTCATTGATTCTTTTTCACTATTCACACTATAAACAAAATTATGTACATAAAAGGACTTCAAAAGTTTTTCATCAGTTTCTTTGTATTCAATAGGAATATTATTCAAATGAAATTCTAAAACAGCTCTTAACAAGAAAGGACTTGAAGAAATCCCAAAACATTCGTCGATGCTGAAACGTTCTTAACTGTTTTTTTCTTCCACACACATCCTACCACTACAAAAACTTTAAATATAGCCTATCATGCTCTAGGAACCCAATCTATAAAAATGCTTTTTTAATATCAGCAACCATTTCATATTTTCCTATTCTAAATCTGTTTATGAGAGAAGGTATTTATTCCAACAAATTGGAACCCTTTTCTTAGCAGTCTTTGATTGATGGTGAATTTTTATCATCCTTAAAAATACTTTCGTATTCTGAAATCTTGTCTAACTTCTTCAATTATTTGACACAATTTATAGGTATTTTCTGAGAAATTTCCTTACAATTTGTCATAGGGGGTTGCTAAAAGAATTCTGAACAAATGATATATTGCCGTTAAAAATATGTTTTAATTAGCAATTAAGAAACTATTTTAAAATGACATGAATTTTAATAACAACAAAATTACTACTTGAAAATATAAAAAGACCAGCATAGACTGTCTAACAAGGACCCATTCAAATGTATCGAAAGTTACATGCAATGAATATTAATTTCTATCAAATGATGTTCAAAAATGTGAATATATTTTAAAATTCATTAAACTTTAAAAAGCATTGTAGAGCTGTTTAAATTAATATCGAATTAAAATATCTCGTAACTTTGTATAAGAATGTATTTTTAAAAAATGTAAGGCAAAATCTTAAATATTTTGAGTCAATAAGTTTAGTACTAACATTTCAGCTATATTTATTTGCAGAAATAACAAAAATTGTAAACACAAATTAAATTTTGAAACTTGAGTTGCATACTTGCTTTCGGGTTTCAGTTAGGCGTTCTGTCGTTCAACAGTTCATCTTCAGGAAATTAATTTCCATATACAATCGTCCCAGAAAATCTGTAAGTTACTTTGTTTATTCGACAAGTTTCTCCAAATGTTATTTGTTTTTCTCCATCTTTGTGACGTTTTCTCTTGTATTTACTAAAATTATAGGATTGAATGACAGAGATGACATTCTTTATACATGCATTATTCCTCCTTTTTGTGGACTCGCTTATGCCTCTTCAAGTGACTCGACTGAGTAAATCTTTTATTACAATGATCGCACACATATGATCACTCCCCTGTATGAATCCTCAGGTGAATATTAGGCACAGTTGCCGTATAACCCAGGATGCCAAATTCTGAATTTTTTGGCGACGAAAAAATGTTGCCAAGAAGACGTAAATACTAGGTTTTCCAAAATAGAATTTCCTACATAATTCTTAAAGCTCTTCATCTGTGTGACATAATAAAAACTTCGTTGCCAGATAAAAAGAAAATTTACAAAAAGAATCTTCAAACTCAGAATTTGGCATTCTGGATTATATGGAATCTGTTCCAAATATTGTAATTGCTTGAGTCAAAGAATACGTGATGTACGGTAACTCACCTGTGTGAATCATCTTGTGACGCTTGAGATAACTTGACCGAGAGAATGCTTGATGACACTGCATGCACGCTTAAATTTGCTCTTTCTTATGAATCTTCGATTGGATCCTAGCAGAGCCCACACCCTTGGCACGAATGATTTTGGTTGGTAATAACTGTGGATTGGGCCCAATCTTGGTGACCCTCCTTCGATATACTAAATATGGTAAACCTAACTATTTCTGGAATTTCATTCTGGCTTGGCGCTTTATTTCATTTTGTCGCCATGGGCTCTTCTAAGATTTTACCATATTTTTTCATGAATCTTGCGATCAAATGTCTGTGAGCATCTTTCCTCACAGTGCTTACATTTATATTTCTGCTGTGCTTCAATTCCTTCATAATTCTCGAGATGACTAGCTACTATGAAACATTGATAATATCCACGATTAAACTGAAGCTAACGTCTATGTTGCATCGTATGAAATCGGAAATGTCTAAGTTTCCAAAAAATCTTTCCACATAAATGGTAAATTAATGTAGTATTTTCAAAATTACTCCTAATCGATTCCACTTAGGCCACAATAAGTATTTTACATGGAAAAGAAAATCGCTTGTAAAGATTTAATTCACTGTTGTTTCCAGCATACAGTATTTCCAACCCTTTTATACATAGCAGATATTTATGAAGATTATTGCTCTACGTTTCAGGCTGCTTATTTCTACCAATTAAAGCTTAATTAACTCAGTCGAAAATCTCGTAATTTTGAACTTCCATTAAATGACATCTGAGCTGGTATTCTTCTATCAGACACTGAAGTCCACTGAAATTTTAACGTGCCCAGGCCGCTTAAGGGATTATATTATACAGATTTATTATTTAATTTCTTGATTAAATCAAGATGGAAAATAATACAGCTAGAAATATCAGAATATAGTAAAGATCAAAATACATCATGAATGTTCTCAAATAATGAGTTTTTAATTTAGAAATGATTTTATAAATTTATAATTGTAATTTTATGTTTCATTTGTCACAGCATCTATTTTTACAAAAAGCTTTGTGGGTCACACTTGGTGAGGTTGAATATGAGGAAGAAAGAGTATGTAGGCACAAGTTATAATCTTTCACTTAACGCTTTAAAGTTGCTTTGATGTCTCGTGTACAAACATCCTTGCGAAGCAGATTATTACTGGTAAATTATTTAATTAATGTAATAGAATGTAATTAAATAGAAGCAAAAAAGTAAATAATAATTACCTATAAAATCTATTTTCAAATGCTTCCTTTAAATTCGACGAATCAGAAATCTAGTTGCTATATGGAAAATTAGTTGTTAGTATGTGTAAAAATTTAATTTTTATGCAATAAATTGAAAATTTGCCTTTAATGTACACATTTCTATTTTTTATAATTCGAAAATAGTAGTTTGTTATTACTTATAACCTCATTGTGTCCAATATTTTTCATCAAGTTTTATTCTTGAAAATAACTTCCAAATAATTACAAACATTTTATTATGTATAATAGGAATAATATATACAAGTTAAGAATATGTTTTTATTCTTTACTAAATTTTATTAAGCAAAATTCATCCATGTGATTAGAACATTATTTAATATTAGTTTATTATATTTTGCATTGAGAGAAAACATTTAATTAAGAGAAAAAATTTACATTGCAATTTTCTCTGGTATATATATATATATATATATATATATATATATATATATATATATATATATATATATATATATATATATATATATATATATATATATATATATATATATATATATATATATACTTCTGTTTACAGTTTAAATTACATTTCTTAAGATTTTATTTTAATGAGATCGAAATATTAATTATAAAAGCAGCTTGAATGCATATAGCAATATCTTTAAATGTGTAAATTGTAATTTATCTTAATTTTATAACATAATGGACTTAAATTATTTTGATTTTAAAAATTTAATTTATTATAGATAAATTTATCTTTTGAGATATACAGGAATCAATTATTTTTAAACACTTCATCATAGAAGGAAAAAGTTGTCTTGTGTCAGAATTAAATCTTTGTATGCTGGAGAACTTATTAATTTTGTTTTGCGTGAAATGCATAGGCGAGCGTAAGTGCTTGTATATGCTTGCGTTATTTGTGCGTGTGGGTGGACGATCTTTATATATTTATGATGACTTAGCTGACAAAGAATATTTGTTTCAAAAAAAGTATAACACTTATTGTTAGTTATGTTTGTAATGTAAGTTAAATAATAGTTAATTGGGATTAGTTTTTGCTGAATTAGTGCTTTCGTATTTTTCATTTTTTTCTCAGAATCCTTTTTTTAATCATTTTTTTTATTTATTGAATTTTTATTATATTTCAGATTCTATTTTTTCTGTTTACATAATTATAATGTTTAAAATTAACCATCATTTCGTGTTCTTTTTTAATTAAATAATATTTCTGCCTTTTGTTCTTTATCGTGGTTTTTCCTTTCAAAGAAATTCTATCTTTTAAACAAATAAAAACATTCTCTTGGAAGGAATATTTGCATGACTTAAAAATCTTTTTTTCCTGAATTATTTTTCTTTGGAAGGAAATGGAAAAGAGAAATCTTCATCGTAAAGAAACGTCGAATCATATTAACGTCTCGTAAATAATGATGAAGAAAGTATTTCGTTCCATCTTTTTTGTTTTTTATAAAAATAATTCATCGAGCAAAAAAAGTTTACACTTTTTCCATTATGAATTTTTTATTTTATAAAATATTGAATTGTTTCATTTTATCATATTTTATATCTGCCTGAGAACATTTATATCTAAGTAATTTCTTGTAACATTAATGAATTTTGTATTATAAAAATTCATTAAACAATGCTACTTAACAATTCTTCGTGACAAATCTTTTATTTCGAAAAACATTGGATCATTTTATTGCTCAAAATATTTATATTAGCCAGTGATAATTTTTTATTGAGAAATCAATATGTAAAAAATATGAAGTATTCAATGTTGTAAAAAATTCTATTTTATATCGTTAATTATAATAACATTAAATCCACGTTGAAATTTAACCTAAAAACTTAGACTCATTCAAATTGTATAATCGATTACCATAATTTTTTAAATGAAGTTTTACAATAAAATTTTATGAATTATTGATTGATTGGTATTTTGTTCTTCTCAAGCGATTTTACATCTGTGAAAAATAGTTTAAATGAATCCCCTCTTTCATCTGAATTCCAAAACTTTACAAACGATAACACTCATGGTAAATTTTCAAGAAATGTTTTAAATCCAATGTAAAAGTAACACAGATTAACTAAGCCAAATTTCAATACATTAGATTTATTTCAATATTTTATATTTTCTTAAATCTTAAGTATTTACTTATAATATCTGTCTATGAACATATATTAATTTTTGCATCACCAGTTATTTCGCACTGTTGTAATTGTCTTAGAGGGAGATTCTAAAATGCATCTGTACTGGTCAAACTGTTAATTTTATTTTGAATTTATGTAATGGACTGTATGACTTAAATTTGCTTAGTAAGGGGAAAATTACCTAAAGAGTAACTGAAAAGGTTAAATCAACATATAAAAATTTGATTTTTAAGTGTCAATAATAATCACTATATTCTGATTAATTCCTATTCTTAGTTTACCATATTTGGTCACGGTTTTTATTCTCACAAGTTCTTTCAGAAAATTATTAAAGGTTATAAATATTCTTCAACGTAAGATAATAAAAGCGCGGTTAAAATGAATTCATTGAATTAACTTTATGGTATTATGTATTGAATTTTTTTACGCAATATAGTGAAGTTTTAGTGTATATTCAGTGAAATTTAAACCTTAACTACGGATAATTAATTAGTACGGAAAAAGTTAACGCAATTACAATTCGAATATATTATTTGATACTTAATTCTAAGAAATGCAGCAACCTTATTCTGTTTAGTATTTATTAGTGGCTTACATTCAATATTATTCAGAAGAAATTATCATATAAGCCGATGGTTGTATAGGAGGCAATTCACAACTCTGAAACCCTGTAGAAAGTGCATAAATATCCATCTTTCAGTACTTCAAAGTGAATGGTAATGAGATTGAGATTTTTCAACCCATGAAATATAATATCTGAAATATAAGGTAAACAAGCCATCAGAAATATCATCAGCACTTAAAGGGGCTGTTCCTTATAATTTTCTAATGCATGGAAATGAAATAAATGACATATTACAAATTCTTAACTATAAATCATGTAAAAGTTGAAAATGTGTCCTCATCAAGGCTTGGTGGAAACAAACATTTTTACGGCAGCACCATTATTAAGCGAAGTACTGTAGCCAACATAATACTGTCGAAACACGTAAAATATTCTTGGATTAATATAATCTTTTTCCATAACAATTTCAAAACCTATTCTTTTATATTATATTTCATCGTGTTTCTTAGAAACTATGCACTGTTTCATTGCATACAGCATTAATTATTAATTATTTTACAAATAAAATTGTACAAAATGCTTTTTAAAAACGGTATTGAAATGCAAAAATAAAATAATGTGGCTTTAAAGTCAAAATCTTTTTTCTGATATTGATTTTGAATTAAGATAAACTTTCATTTTAACGTTTAAAAGTTAAAAATTAAAAATTAAAAACGTATTGAACAAATGAAAATTCGTATACATACACACTCTATCTTAAAAAATAAGCAACAAAAGTAACATCAACATAACTCGAGAAGAGGTTAGTTTACGGTAATGAAATCTTCCTATATAATCCGCAATACGATGCGAAAGCAGTTTCACACTAAAATATTTGCATAACTATTTATAGGTGAAATGCAATGTTACATAAAAACCAGTTCATTTCAATTATTTACATTTATTTCGTTTTGTTTTATATTGCATTTTTTCATATCTTTGTTCTAAATTTCTGAGAATTTGTTGACGACATTTGATTGAAAATATGTGCTGGTAGTAGTAGTTGGTCCATTTTGGGAAAAAAACCGTAGGAAGTTGCCCGAGCGTTAAATGTCAAACTTTAGATCATCATCCACTTTGGGAATCACTACTGAAAAGAAGATACTATGTCATGAAGGCCTGGCTGTAGACACATCCTAGGGTTACAATTCACCACTAGGACTGTTATCTGTTTCTGCAAGCTGGATGTTATCGATCAAGTACAACGTGTTATCCTTCTTCAATTTTTTTCAACATCATCAGGAATAATGATATTATGACAAACTACTTGCAGACAACTACTTGCATGAGAGTCATTTTTAAACCAGGACACAGTCAGCTCGTGTGCCATTCAGGTTGTCTTTTACAAGAGCTTGGTTACAGCTGGTTTTAAATTACATCCATTGCTCACCACATAAATGGGCAAATGTTTCACTGACGAATCCCATTTCTATATAAACAACAGTTATCGATGGATGTGAATCTGTAGAATTGAAGATAAATAAAATTTAACCTCATGATCACAATGTCACAGTCGTAGTGGTGTCTTGGTTTGTGCAAAAATATCAATATGTGATCAAACGAAACAACACATCTTTCTTTTCGATTCAGTTGCCAACTATTATTTTTAGGATGGAATCCTCAATCAACATGTTCATACATACAAGGCAGTTATGAGTCCTGATCAAAAGTTTCAGAACGAAAACAACTGTGTACATATAGCTTGGGTTGTCGACAAATAGGTAGAGCGAGAAACACTGACTGGAACGCCCAGCACTTTGGTCCGACATGAAAGCTACAGAGCATGTCTGCAACATATCGGGAGACATTTTTCTACTTTGTAACATCTTCCCCAAAACGTAAATTACTTATGAACACATATGCTTCGAGAATAGCCTATGATTCTTCAAAGTGGTTATGACGACATGCTTGCAAGTATAAATCAACACTGCAATTTCAGTAGAGGTGTTTCCGTCCCTTGACGATGAAAGTTAGCAAATAAGATTTTGTAGCATTATTACTGGCTTTACGATTTACTGGCATTATTGCTTACTTCAAAAATCGTTTTTGCTTTCATTTGTTAATTTATGCAGCATTGTCGCCACTTTTTTTCTACAATCTATGAAAACTTAAAAATATCGTTTTCATTTTATCACAAATTTTGAGTTTGTTGCTTAATTTTGAAGCAGAATGTATCATTTAATGCAGAAAAGAATGATCCAGAAATTAATAATTGAATTAATAAAATTTCTTTCAGCATAATTTTTTAACTATTAAAATGATATTTTAATAAATTTCGCAAAAAATAATTTACCAATAATACATAATCCGGTGCAATATTTTAAAATTTTTTTCAATTTTACGAATTTTCTTGAAATAGAGCAAATGTTTTGGTGACTATTTTCATCCAGAAGTTGTTTGTTTATTTTATAAAGAAAATTCTAATGTTTTTTAAATCGCAATATCTTACATATCATCAGTTTTATGTAAAAATAATATTTAATTATTCATAAGTTATATTTGCTTGCTTCCAGCTCAAAGACATACAAAATTTTAGGCTACAACAGTGAATTAAAAAAAATCATATGTACCAATGTATAATGATAAGAAACATTATAATAGGAAAGTAGCCTGTAAAACATAAGACACTTAACTAAAGACGTAATGACAACTACAACGTGTACAAAAGCAAATATATTATAATAGGTTTCTGGTTTACAAAATTTGTTGAGGTTATCTTGGGATAAGAAAATTACTGTTAACCTAGTTGTAAGAAAAACAAATCCTAGAAATTTTAGCATTTTCAAAGTTGATATAGTTTAAAAAATAGTTCACACGAGTCATTGTGGTTTATCTTACCTCATTATCGCTGTTCGCGTTAGTTAAGATCTCAAATATTCATGTAAGATATTTAAGCAAATGTTTCATGATAGTCGTACTTAAATCCAAAGAGAATTTTAATCACTATTTAAAATTGGGAACCAAAAAGGCAGTCTTCTTATTTATGTGATGACAATGAAATGAACCTTAAGTGACAGTAAAACGACATCATGGTATCAAAACAAAAAAAAAAAGATATAGCTTGAAAGACAAGAAGTGTCTACATTAAAAGTTTGAAAACTTTTGCGTCATGGACTTTAAACATATTCATATTACTTATCATATTTTTGACGCTATATCATATACAATAATGTGTCCAAATAGAAAACAAGCATAATGACAGAACATCTTCATACTAGTTCTCAGATTTATTTTGAATTTCTATACATGATAGCTCTTTCGCTGAATCATCGAGAAATCATAGAGAAACGACCCTTTCTGTACTTACTGGTCCACTACTGAATCTGCTCCAACTACTGAATTACCTTACTACTAGCTTATTACTTGTGTGATGATATAGGGTGCAGTTAAATAGTATTTTGTTCACATTGCCTGTATTTTTAAGAGTTGCTAATTTATTTTTGATAAGATAATATCAATAGTTCTCCTGACATTACGATTTTAGAAGATAAATTCGGATCACATATTTACCTCATTTCCTGAATTTTTTTGACAAAAAATTTACCACTTACTGCCTTAAGACATTTAGGAAAATCCATGTCAGGGTAAGACATTTTAATATCCAATGAATAATTGGCTTTGGCAGGACTACACGGATAAAAAACTAAATTGATATTTAATTCCTATAGAAAAATATCTGATGAGGTGAAGCACTGAAAATTCAAGAGCATACACCCAAAAGACATGCATGCCAAAGCCAGAAGAATAACATCTAACTCTCTTTATTCAACAGCTGCTGAGATCGAGCTCCCTGATTTGGGATCGGAGGGCGGTTGAGCAATACTATGTCAATGGGATCACAAATAACTTGTTCACCTTTCACAAAGAACTTACTCGACAGTCATTCCAACTAATCTTGTCTCTCTCTTTCCTCTTGAAAATATCTAATCAATGATTCTTAAGCTACTGCAAAATCAAGTTATTGCAGTCTCTGAATTATAGGCATAAAGTTGAAGCTACATTGATTACTATATCTGGAATTGTCATATTGTCCTTATCCGACTTTTTATGCTCAGGACTACTAATGTTATTTCTGCTTGTGATTCTTGCTCACGGAGTATTGAATTTTCAAAACTCCACAGTCAAAACATTTTCTTGATTTATCGATTTCTAGAAGATTAAAACATAATCAAATATAATTAGTTTCACTTATGAAGAACAACAAAGTAAAAGGGAGTGAATTTCAGTGAAAATAAATGAATCTGCCCTGTAAAAAGATCTTTTCCCGTAATATCCAAAAGTTGTGTTCATGTGTAGGTTGTTATTGATGCACCAGCATACTGCGTTGTACCTATCCTTGAGTTGAGCTCTAACAGTTAGTTGGGTGGAGGTTTCGTGATTTTGAAACAGAGACACAGAAGAAGACCCCAAATGCTTGGCCTGCCACCCCCAGAAGTATCATTTCACTTAGAGGACATTGGACCCACGCCCTCTTTCAACATTGCCCAGCTACCTTTAGCGAACATGATGGTTCTTCGGTTAAGCTGGGAATCGAACTCACTACCTTCTGATAATTAGAACTACGCCCTAAGCAACCAGAGTACAATGGCTCCATTCATGTGTAGGTGAACTTCACTTCCTGTATGTAATACTATCAAAACATTCATGGCTATCCTGTTGATTGGATTTACCTGCAAGTTTTAAATCTTTAGTACATTTTTTTTTTACTTTTATGAATTTATTTTACAATGTAACTAACTCTGTTATTAGTAGGAAATAATAATTCCTATCTCTCTCTCTTTGCAATAAAACTTCGAAATTTATTGAAGTTATTTTTTGAAAACGCAATACTATTTGTACAGTTTTATAAGAAATACTTATGGAGAAAATGATTGAAATATCTTTAAAAGCTTTCATAAGAATTCAACTTTTTTCACGAGTATTCATTTTTATTATCAACACAATACTGAATTTAAATCCTATTTAGTTATTCAATATATTACGTCTGTTAGATATGGGGGTAATATATTAACAAAAGTGTAAATCTTAAACTTTAATCCCCCGTTTGATTTAACGTAATAATCGCCTGTTAGAAATGTTTAAGATATAGAAGCGAAGATGTCGGGTAGGAAATTTCGCTTTCCATGTGTAAAACTTTGCATTAAAAGGAAGACACCCCTGGGAAAGGTTTGGGGAGATAGTTGTTGTCGAAAAATGTAACGTTTCTGTGAATAGCCATTTCACGCAGGCGTAAATAAGGGATTTCAGCAGCCAAAGAGAAACATAAAATCGAATGCGGAACGGCGTTTGCGAAAGTGAAAGTGTTTGTTGCGAGAGATAAAGATTATACTGAGACAAACAGCTGGATTGAATGAGGGAAGAGTGAATCATTAAGGATGAGTTACATATGTCGATGTCAGTTTTTATTTCCTTCGTTGGCAAGAGCAAAACATTTAACATATCTTCTGCATCAGCATTTTACTGTGACGAGAAGGGTTGTTACGACATTTATTTAGAAAATTGTATATTTTCTTTTATGAATAAAAAGGATAAGATTTTGTAATGTAAAATTTAAATTGTTTCAATAATAAGGCTGTTATTTCATCAAATGATGAGTTAGGTCAGAATGTGCTGTATGAAAAAATTATTTATAATATTTTAAGAAGAAATTATTATGTTTATACCATAACAATAATAATTATATAATAAATATAAACTTATTTTAAATGTATAATATGACGTATATATTAGGAATAGAAAATTTGTTAACAGCAGAAAAATCCAATAGAATCAAATCATATAATAAAGAAAAAGGATTTTTATTTTTTAATTCAATGAAATTCATACGCAAATGAAGTATAAAATAAACTCGAGTTTCATGTCAATAATTCAGGGATTCGAGTCTCATTTCAATTTGTATGCTTGGTATATTTCAAACTCTTTAGATTATAATACCTAGTCTCACTAGCAATTGTTTTGCGTAAACTGATAGTTGAACGACTAACAAAGCAAAAGTTTTGAAACAAAGCAAACGCTCTGAAACAAGGTAAATTAAAGCAACAAGATGTTTTCTTTTAAAAAACATATTATGCAGAATGATACAAGTAATTTTATGAAAATTCACTCTATTGTAAAAGATACTTAAAACCAAAAATAAAGAAAAATACAACAGTGAAATTAAAATCGACTTCTGAAAAATATTCAAATGATGAAACGTAAGTAACAATTAGAATTGTATAACATTTGAATAGGCATGCGTGACTGTGATGTGTCGAATGGCCGAGAGTTAACAATCTACATTTTCTGGACAACACATTTATTTAATTACAATTAAATATTTGATATTAACAATAAAACACAAATTTACTTGGAGCCTTCTGCTCCTACCAGAATTACAACCTATCCGGACCTCGCTCCGGTGAAAACTCTTCTAAAATATAGCAACCTCTCGAAAAGGAGCCAACCACGCCAAGCGCGGTTTATCGATCGCCAAATAGTCGCCAGATATTACAGTGACAGTTTATAAATTTTACATAACATTTAACGCGGGGCTGGAAATAGCATTTATACACAATGACTGCCTTCCAAAATTTACCTTGTGCCCTTAAGTGTTGCTTGCTTTATCTTGCTTGCTGCTGACTGAAAACTAACATTTACCCATAATGATTGCCTTCCGAAAAATTACCAAGAGTTGCTTTACAGGTTTTAGAAGTGCTGTTTGGTCAGAAGGGGTATTTTGCTGGAAGTTTTAAGGCGCTGCATAGGGCTTAAAACCTTTTAAGGCATTTTAATACCCGCCTAGTACAGTGTTTCCAGGAGGACTTTCCCTTGACAGTGGATCGTATATACTTGTTGTAAGAAAAGAAAACCGAAAATTCTCAAGAACATACTACGGTGCATGTACAAAGATCACAAAAGGTAATGATTCATCTTACGTTTTTTAACAATTGTTAAGATCGATCCGGGGACTTTTCGTTTTGAAAAGGGGTGTTCTACCCCTTCGTCACAGTGAGTTCGAGCCTATGTACCTTTTTGACATTGCGTAGTGGGCAGTCTAATCGGTGAAGGCATTTAATAGTGTACTAAATCAATTCATTCAACTAAATCAGCTACTAAATCTATCAATACTAAATTAACCCTATCAAATGTTTTTCCAAGTAAATTGTCTTTTGATATGGATCATTAATTCATGGATAATAAATAGGCCATATTTACTTGTCACCAAAAGGAAACCCCAAAACTCCTATGCACCAAAGCTGAAAAAGGTGCATACTTATGCAGAAGCTCATTAATTTAATCCTGTTATTCATACAGTGGTTGGATTCGAACCCAAGACAGACCCTTTTCGGAGCATAAAGCTCCGAAAAGGTTGACTAGGTTTCATCCTATGAAGTAAACATTTATTGTAAAATTTATTTCTTAGTTAAAAATTTTGTTCTAATTTATGTGGTGAAATCCGCTTATTCATGGTTCAAAGAACATCTGTTTTGATCTGTGAAGCCTTTGATTTCAATATTATGGAATCGTTGGGGTTTACTCGAAAGTATTCATTCTTGAATCGAAATTCTTTAGTTTTCACAATATTTCCAAGAAGAGTAGCGCAATATTTCTGCAAACACTATTCAATACTTTTATGATTTGATTATTAGGCGAATGGAAGTTGTAATTATAAGGCATTCTTACCTCATATTAAAAAAGGGTACTATGTTATTCTAGAGTATTTCCATTATTTTTTTAACCTGTATTGCACATAAGCATATGATTGCACATAAACATATGATTTATGTATATCAATAGTTATACACACACTTCCAATGTTGAAAACTACCTCGTTGTTAGATGTCTCCTGCTCGTTGGAAACTACAGAGAGGTCTACGAATACATGCCATCAATTTTGCATGTATGATCTTTTCTTCTATATGGTAAAGGCATCGTCCAACTGCATTGATTACTAAACCCAAGTAACAGTGTCAAGCTAGTGAAATGGCTATCCTAGGTTCTCCAGGTAGACGTCTGATCCAGCATTAACAAATTTCTAAAGACAATCATCAATGGGTTGTCAATGGCTCACTCTATAATATCAGTAGAGCTGCTTGTCAACTCGGGGTCGATGCTAGAGGTTTTCCAGGTTTCCTCTAGCCTCTAAGGGGACTTTCCCACAAAGTCCCCTTACAGGGCACATGGCACCAACCCGCTCATGTAATGGTGAAGCTATCTGCGAGGTGTTCATCCTGCGCCTGGGCTTTGTCATATGATTTCTGTGTCATCAATAAACTCGAGGAGGGCGCATACAAGTTGGATTGGTGGAATGGTTCGTCTGGCTTGTTCCAGTGATGAACCTACCGTTTTCAGGAGGAACTTGGCTATTCAATCTGTTATGTAGTGCAATAGCTCATCTGGTTAGGAAAGCAGCTGCTGGAATGATTGTTAACCCGGTCCCTGTGATGGCCTATTTCTTACGCATGGACATTTACAGCCTTACAGTAGTTACGGGAGTAGGCTGTCCACCGGTGGCGCAGAAATCATTGTCTGGAACTAATGATTGTAGTTCCATCATATTTTCCAACAGATTGATCAGCATCGTTTCCGACGAATGAGGAGACATTGTGGGAACTCCAATGTGCTTAAATTAAATCATTTATCCGGACCCTTTCCAATGACTTTTAGCTGGAACCATGCAAAAAATATTTGACTTCGTAATCGGAGGCTTTTGAGGAAAACCATTAATTCCTGTTTAAAAAAGAAATATTCGCTTGCAGTGATGTCAGAAAAAACTTAACATCTGAGTATTAAGAATAGGTAATATGATACATTTTATCATGTTAATTTATATTTTACACTGATGGAAAGCGACAGGCTTGAAGAGGAACGCAAGAACTAAGTATCCTTCTTGCCTGGTGTACTACTATGTGCATGATCTGTTATCATCTACTGTGCAGGGGACTGATGGAAAAATCACAATATTTTGCATATTCTTCTGGCATGAAAGTAGTGCGCTGTTTTTTTCCCCTAAGTTAAACTTGCTTATGAGATATCTGGAGATACCAACAGATTAATTGCACCCTGCAATTTCGCATTTTTACTCTAATGGAGGTGAATACTTCATAGGTGATAATGTATCTGTACAACATTCTTTTCTTCCATGTGATTTAAAAGATTATCATGAAAACTGCATAGTTAAAGTATAGCATATTCTCTCTCTCTCTCTTTCTCTCTCTCTCTCTCTCTGTTATATATATATATATATATATATATATATATATATATATATATATATATATATATATATATATATATATATATATATATATATATATATATATATATATATATATATACATATATACACAAGCTGTTTATTTTTATGTCTTATCAATATAAGTTTACTACTATTCTTCAAAACATTATGTTTGTGGTTTTGGTAAATTTTTGCGAAATTATCTCATGACTTGCTACATAATTATTTTTACTAATTTAGTATGAAATTTTGAATTTAGTGTAAAGTGGGATTGTTTCACTTCACTAAAGTTTCTCATATATTCAACTTATTAAGAGTGTAATTTTTAAAACATAAAATATCAGATGCCAAAAGTTACAGAATAATGATTTAGTGGTATCTGACTCTAGTTATAGAAATTTTATTTTATTACTTTTTTAAATTATTCACAAAAATAAATGAATCATTACGTACAGCTTAACTTTAGTAATTGATGGTTTACATCATTTTAAATTTTGTAGTCTTTCTTTTTCAAGCCTTTCTAATAAGATCCAAATGTAATTGTCAGCACCTGAATAAATGACATTGTTTTTACCTTTATAACATCATTTATATGCTGTTTTGGTCAGCGGAAATGAGTTTGAAAGTAAATTGATTGTTGACGAAAATTCTGCTTCTTTAATCACAATTGTTCACTTTATTTAATGATAATAGAAACGTTATGTTCCTATCGAAACAATGTTTGTTACTATTTTGAAAACAAAGATTTCCTTGTTGTTAAATTTCTATAATTTTTTTAAAATATGACAAAAAAACATTTATTGCTTAAAACACATAATTTGAAAACTAGTATCAATTGGGAAAGAAACTTATTATGCAGTGTTCACATACCTGTAAAAACTTACTGAATTTATTGATCAATTCTAATCCCAGATAATGGAGCATTGACCAAAGGCTAAAATTTCTTGGAAATCTGAAATCAAGTATGGCCCTTTTAAAATTTGGTAACCGTAAAAATGCATTATATAAACACCTTAAAATAAACTTCTTAGCTTATTTCAGATAATATACTCTTTATCTTTTCACTTGGCTTCACTAGTTAAATTTATTACGAGATGGCACTGCTGTATGTAGAAGACAGGTGTAATATGGAGTTTTAATTTCTAAAAATATTAGTCTCAAACATCATATTAAAGAGGCGCCATGTTATCACAAATTGTAAGTATGGTACCAGCAGTATCTTTGAAAGTCACTAAAATGTGTTGCTTTTGCTAACAATGTATTACAATGTTTACTATCATGTGCAATAGTATTTATTATTAATCTGGTTAACTATGTTTACATGTGTGACGCCTCAAGTACAGCAGTTATTTTGCTTTATTTTTCACGTCCTAAGTTAACATTTTAAATGGGATTCATCTTTCATGCAATGTCATTTAATTTTTTTATTACGATTTCAAAGATATCTCCATGATACATGATGAGATTAAATGGTCCTTGCAATTAAAATAATTAGCCATGAAACATAAGGCTAACTATTTTTATTCTGCTGTTAGAAAAAATACTTCCCCCACAAATACTGTAGAACCTTGAGTCCGATGTGGAATAGTACATATTTCAAAATTAACGTCATTAAATCAAGATATCCTTGCCTAAAGCATATATTTTTCAGTTATCAGCAATCAAATTTCATTTTCTGAATGTCTTTTATGAAAGTCATGCAATCATAATAAAAATTACGAAACAGTGAAGCCATGTAGATAATTAAATTTCTGATATTATCTAAGAAATAAATCACATAATTTTCTTGACGCCTCTTGCTATTTAAACATCGAGCAAACAAAGCACAGAGCAAAGTAAATAATAGAAGCTACTTTCTCAAATAATTATCTTGGATGACAGGAATGTTCAATTTAAGGAGAAAATAACCATGAAAAATTCCTGAGTAATCCAGATTTTATCGAGGTAAAGTTTCAATACCGAAAATATTTGTTTGCCTAAGCATATGCAGTGAATTGTTGGCTAAGAATTTTTCATAATCATCATATTATTTTTCACAATGACAGTTGAAAATTATGGAACTTTTCACGCATTATGGGTGTTCAATGTTTCTTAGTGGTTGTTGTAATAAAGCTCAGTATTTTTAAATTATTTGTGTTTTGATATTGTTAAGTGGATGAGTTATTTTCATTGCAAAATCGAATTTATTGAATATACATTCTAGTTTAGCTCGTATTATAAGTTAAATGTAAAAATCTCTGTCGAGTTAAGAAAAAGTCAAAAGATGCATAGTATTTAATTTATAAATTATTAGAATTCTCTTTATTTTTAAATTTATTATCACTATAGCTGCTTTGAGAGCCAGATAGTATTTTTTACCGAAACAGAAACAAAACTGGAACAAAATGGTGTAATTTAAAAAAAGTAACGTGTACTGTAAAAATTTGCATTTACACTCTTACACAACATAACATAGAAAAAGATGTGCTGTGCTAAAATGTTGTGAAGTTAAAAATTCAATAGTGCATGGTCAATGGTGCACAATAATTTGTGTTTCGCTTAATACATAATTTGCTAAATGGATCCTCAACATGTGATAAATATTGCATAATTTAAGATATAAGTTTCTCAAATGATATAAAGATAGTGAAATATAAGACAAATGCAAAAACTTAGAACTATATTTTAAATGAATCAATTCGATTTGCAATAATGTTATGATTATTATCTTCAGTATTCTAAGCAAAATAGAAAGAAATGCCTTTATGCTCAAATAATTTAAATAACAATTGTTTAATCTACCAATTTAAAAAGAATGCAGAATTTTATTGTAAAAAATTTTATGGCACTTGATGTAACACGTATTGTGTTCTTGAGAAAATGCATTTGAAATGGAGAAGAAATTATATGTAACTGTGTGAATAATTATTCTGAATATTTTTTTTGTTTCTAACAACTTACTTTTAAGAAATTATAAATTATATTTGAGCATTAATAATATATTGTAATTTTTGAATAAAAATGTTTTTTTCTTGGGGGAAAATATGATTCTATTCAATATGTATTTATTTGTGTATGTATGTAAAATATCGTATATAATAAGATTTTTAAAAATAAATTATATATAACTCCTTTTTCGGCTGACTTTTTATCAGTTTTCTTATTATTGAGACTTAAGTTATAATTTAAGCAAAAAAATGCAAGTTTTTATTCATAGTAAAACAAATTTTATATGGAGTCAGTAAATTATGCTTACTATATTACCTGATTTAAATCAAATTCTCTCTATTACCTGTTTCAGAAACATTAAACCACCTGATTACAAATTACAACTTAACATCAGTTTGATAATATTTTCATGAACTATGATACCTTTACGGAATGATTAGTTAGAATTGTAACTGTGTGTTGGCTTTTAATGAAGAAAATATCTATAAGAAATGCCGCCCGCCCTATCTAGTGGTCAGAGTCCCTGACTACGGATAGGGAGGTCCTGGGTTTGAATCCCAGTTCGGGCATGGATGTACTATCTCTCTCTATCTACCCTGTCTTTGTCCTTTCTGTGTATGAATGTAAATGGTTGCCTACCCTATAAACGGGTCCCTATGGGCATGTGTGTACTGAAGAAGTCGGACGCCACACTAAAATAGGGTTCAGTTGAAAAAGTGGAGCAGCGCACCCCATATTGCCAGCCTAGCTGACTCACGACAACAACAACAACATCTATAAGAAATGGAAATTATTTTGCATGCCACTTTAATTCCTCAACTTACCGCTCTTAAATTCTACTAACCTGCACGCATTTTTGTGTATCGTATTTAATTTAAAGGAAAACTTTTCCCCTTCTCTTGATAAGGGATAGAGAATAAGAAGCATTAGAAGTAAGCGCACGTCTCGCCAAAGTCTAAAATCATGTCGCCAAGTTCCCGAGCTGATTCTTGAACAAGCGGTCATAA
The DNA here is from genome assembly GCA_037975125.1 of Latrodectus hesperus. NCBI lineage: Eukaryota > Metazoa > Arthropoda > Arachnida > Araneae > Theridiidae > Latrodectus > Latrodectus hesperus. Next base: position 3,980,364 of record CM075851.1, on the reverse strand, counting down.
GACTCGACTTTATAGGAAATTCCATTATTTTCCTTTTATTATGTTTCTCACGTACAAGACACTGATTCACATGTTTACAAAATAACCCCCAAATAAAAGTAGTCTCAAATTTGACAGTTGGATCTTGAAAAGGACACATTTGCCAACATTAGCAATTGTATTTTTTGCTATTTATTTAAGCAATTCAAAATAAATAATTCCACATTTGGCTTTCAATTAAAACTAACGCATTGAGATACTTGCAAATAAATTATCATTTTCTTAAAATTATTATTGTTACTTACATTTTAAATAAATTAATAATGTTATCTCAGTTTAAATGTTACAGCCGTTAAATTAAAATATTACTTATTAATTTTTTAAGTAAAGTTTAATTACTTATTAATCCTCACTAATTAGGATTTATGAGGGTTTGGAGCACAAAAATATATGATTTTATAATGCTTTTTTACATTATTTTATAATGATTTCATTATCTACTTAATTTTATACATTAAACTATAATTATTTACATCAATAAATCCCACAAGGACTTAAATCCAATACTTCTAATGTCTTGGTTTGAGAATTCAGGTTTCTTTCCAGCAAATATGACCACAATAGCTCTTAATAACTATTCACTACCAAATTTAGCCTAACTTTTAAAAGCAACTGCTAAACTAGATAATATCTGAAATTCAAGAATATTCTAATTAATCTTACACATACAAAAATTCATATTTCACTCCAAATTACTAATTTTCATTAAATACGATAAAAGATTGCGCGAACACAAAATACTGGTTGCTTAAAAGAATCCAATGGAAAACTTGGAGGAATGGAAATCAAATCTCTAATACCTTGTCCCTCTGTTCAACTGTTTTTGAGTTTTGAATGCCTGTATTTAAACTAATAAATTCCAGTAGTCACTCGATTCTATATGATTACCTTTATTAGTTTCAAGTTACGTTTGGAAAAATAACTATTTCTTTAAAGTTAAAAGTACTTTCTCTCATAATCTCCTTTCTCTTTAAAATTTGCCATCTTACACGAGATATTCATTTATTGGATGAAAAGTTCATTTATTTCAAATACTCCACTAACAATTTTGAACCAAAACTTTTCTTGAAATATTACTAACAATACTTTTCCTAGAATTTAATTAATAATATGAATGAAACATTTCTAATAAAATTTCCAAACATAAAGGAAATAAAATCCTGGCTTCCAAGAATTCTTTAACTTATTACTTGTGAAATTTCAGGAAGAGACATAAGGATTCGAGTTACCAGGAGTCAATTAATGACGAGAACGTAAATAAAACACAATGGTGTTGAGAAGAATAATTGCATGTTCTAATGTTTACTGAAGGTCGCTCGCTAAAAATTTAAGTGTTCTTTCTATATTCATATTGATTCTAAAGGTTACACGAAAGGAGATATTGAAAAATTACTAAAATTCTAAATTCTTTGCAGACATTTCCAAGAAAGATAATTATGTATCTCAGAGCTCATCACAAATCAATTATGTATCACCAACCAATCTCAAGTTTAAATTGAATTTTCAGAAACTGTCTTCTGTGTGGTTTCACAAGCAAATAAACAGTAATTTCAAATATGAGAACCATTAAAGGTTTCCTTTCTGACATATAAGCTCCTGTGATTCATTTTATAACCAGAATAATATTAAAAGCGATATTCTTTTTGGGCAATTTTTGTATTTTAATATAATTGATTAAGATAACAGTGAAAATATTATTCATCCTGATATTTAAATTAAAAAGTACTATAAACATATTTAAAATATATTTTAAAGCACAGAATGATTAATTCTAAACACAAGATTTTCTAAGCAAATTATATTAAGTAAATTTATTTTTCAACGTTTTATACAATACATTATACCAAATAATAACTGCTCATGATAATTAATCCTTTTTCTTTTGCGAAATCTTATGATGTAAGCTGTATGAAACTGAAATGAATAGTTTCTCGAGTTTTCAACTCAATTTAAAGATTAACAGTGATATTTAAAAGAATTATAAAAAAATGATTTTCCCTTCAAATTGAAATATGAAGTAGATTTAATTTTTAACTGCATAGAAATATATTAAAATTTGTTCATAGTAACATAATGTTTCTTATGAAGGAATTTTGGAAAGATTTTATTTAGAAACACTTGTAAATTATACCCTGTCTGTGTGCCCTTTCTCTTCTAGAAAAGCTGCTGTTTGATCATGTGTGTGTGTGTTCTGAATTTTTAATTATAATCAATACGTTTAAGTTTAAATTTATAATATATTTTCTAGCATACTTTCATAATAATATGCATTCTTCTTATCTGAAATATTTAAATTTATAGTATGTTATTTGCTCGACTGCTGTTTGATAAACGAATTGATAATGCATTGATTAATTGTCAATTTTACGTATAGTAATAGATTTGTTTATTGAGTTTTCCAGCCAATAAACTCAAAATCCTAAAATGGCAATTACAACTTGTTTTTGGGATTTTCCCAGTTAAATTTTTTTTATGAAAGGCACTGCGTGTCTATACCTTCGCCACAACAAGGCCAGAAACAACTACTCATTTATCATTATCCATGGGCACCTGTGAAGTTAGTCGTGGGGTCCACACAGCAGCATTTTCCATGTCTCTCCACCACAAATCTTTAAATATGGTGGTTTACATTCATTCGCCGTCTTAGAAGAAAGGATAAGGAAGCAAAAAGTGAAACGCACATAAATGCCCGACCTGGCACCAACAGCCTAGGAGTCAGAAATGCTAACCACTCAGCCATCGACAGGTGCCTATTCAAAATTAAAAATATCCTTAATTAATCCCTTAATACCAGTCAACAGATTCAATTTGTCAAAAAATTTATTTCTCATGTAGAATTTTTCAAGTGATTTAGATTCATTTAAAATAAACTAATCATAGTTTAATTTGTGCAGAAATTTCCTTTATTACTTAATATTCCCTTATATTTATTAACTGATAATTAAAAAAAGTGAAAAGAAAAGCTTAAATTATATTGCTATCACAATTAGTTTCAATGAAGAAAGCAGTTGAAATTATTTCTTTTATCAGAACCCATCATCGTCTTACAGATTTCTTCAACTTTACTTTGATACATGTATTGCCTTTGTATTTGTTTTTATAGAATTTATTTACTTTGTAACAGTTTTTGTGTTATTGATTGCTTTGTTTTCTTACTTTATTTTTAATTTTCCTTATCGAAATAAATTTTTTTAAGAATAAATTTTGCGTGTGATATTTTTTATCTTTTTAATTAGCTAAACATAGTAGCGTTTTTTTATGAAAGCAAATTCTGTTCCCGTCTTGCATGGTTTTTCGTTTCATAAGCTTGCTTTAATTGAAAAAAAATTCTCCTATCGAAAGAAAAATATTGCGCATTAATACACTTCTTTTACGTAATACATATTCATTTTTATATTTTTTCGGCAAGAAAAAAAAACGTGAAAGGAATTTACATAATAAATAAATATAAAGTTACATAAACGTCTCATATATACTCGTAAAGAAAATAATTTATTATTTTTATCACTATTTCTTATTTAAAAGGTAGAATTCACAAAAAAAAATTTCTTTATCATTTTTCCGATAGAAAGAGTTTTTCTTTCTTAAGCAGTATATTGTTTGACTAATAAACTATTGATTATCACAATAAGAGTTTTAACATTTTAGTGTTTTTTTTTTCTTTTTTTTGCTTTATTAATGAAGATGCAAATCTTATGTCAAATGTCAGACAAAATCAAGAATTTGAACTAAAATCATCTATATTATGAAAATGCAAGTAACTTATTCAAAGTTTGAAAGAAATAACTTTGTATGTGAATTCTTTTTCCGCTGTATTAATAAAAACATTTTATTTCAGCAATATATGATCAATTTCATCAAAACATGATTCTGTGAATTAAAATTTGTAATTTTCGAGCAACAAATATTTATAGACAGACCATTTTCTTTAAAACAATTAACATGTTTCTTTACATTGTAAATGTTTTAAATAGTTAAAAAATTTCCGAGAGTGATTTTATTTCTATTTACTGCTTAACAAGAAACTACAAGTGATTTTTATATTTATTGCTGTTAAGAGGTATTCACTTTTTAAAGAATTGTATTTACCTTATGTAATTACACACAAAATCTTTGAATGAATCCATATACCAAAGTCTTTTTAATCAGTTGAAGAGGAATTTGTTCAGAACTGAGAAAAATCAATAAATTAAGTGCTAGTGGTGGGACTAATCCCCATCTGGTCTAGTAGAACTAGACCAGATTCATGAGATCAAAGACAGCCAAAAAGTCCAAAAGCAGATGTGGACTTTTCACAGCCTCCTCACGAGAAACCCCCTAGCACTTCAAGATGTGTTGCAGGCAAAACGGAGCATTGTCGCACTTAGTTGGTAGGCATGTTGGGTATTTTCTTTCACCGTCCTCAAAGATCATACACTTCAAGTGGCCAGTAAAAAGTCGAGACAGTGTCGTCTGATGTACTCTGGAGCCCTTAAATATTCCATTGTATTATTAAAAAACATTTTATTTCAGCAATATACAATGAATTTCATCAAAACATGATTCTGTGAATTAAAATCTGTAATTTTCTTAATTCTTAATTCCAATGTGCTCAGCTAAGGTCTGCAGGCATAGGAGCCAAGTCAGACTTCTACCTTAGGTTCTAATATAGGACAAGGTGCTCCAGGTCTCCGGATCAACAGAAGCTGTCAAATTTTCCCCTTTACCATGAGTCACATAAATTAAGTAGAATACTCTTTATGTAATTTTTTTCTATATAACTTTTTGTATATTATTTTAATATTTACAGTTATCTTTCTTTTTATTGTTTATTAAAGTTGAATTTTCTTTCTTAATAAAAATATTTGAAATGAAAATAAAATTATTTATAACAAAGATGAAAAAAAGAATAAAAGATATCAACAAAGTGAACGCTACCCAACTTGTCTAGTGGTCATCGTGCTTGACTGCGGATAGGGACGTCCTGAGTTTCGAATCCCGGTTTGGGCATGGATGTACTTTCTCTTACTATATCCTGTCTTTGTCCTATCCTTGTATAAATGGGTTGTGAATGGTTGCCTACCTTATAAACGGGTATCTATAGTATGTGTGCACTGAAGGAGTTGGACTCCATACCTAAATATGGCTCAGTTTGAAAAATGGAGCAGCACACTCCATAATGCCAGCCTAGCTAGAACACGACAACCACAAAGTGAACAAACTTAAATCTACTTAATTACAATTATTAAAAGCTTGATTTTATTGGAAACATATTTAGTTTGTATAAAGCTACTTAAATTGAAATAAAGTAGTCGATAACTTAATTTTTCAAAGTTATTTTATTTTGATTTTTAAATAATTTATTGTTTTATTGGTGGATATTCTTTCAGAGAATAATTCAAGTATTCGTAGATTATTTATGGGTTGTGGCATTTACAAATTTCAAAGAAAGTTAGCTCTGGTTGCCATTGATCTGCCATAATATTATTCCAAAAAGAAGGAACATCACAAATATTTTTATCGAGAGAATATATTTAAAAGGGACTCTCTCTATTTCTCTCTGGAATGCTGAATCATTTTCCTGCCAATTCAAGATTGTAGGCTCCAAAGTAAAATAATATCATGCTGAAAAATCACTATTTTCTAAATTAGCTGAAGATGGTTCTTTGTAAACCCCTCTCCGACACTGCTACTGTAAGATACAGTTTTCTTTATTTTGATAATCATGCAAATTGTTCTAATATATTCTAAAGTTATGATTATTTGTAGGCATGAAACAATTTGGTCATAAAAAGGTAACTGAGCATATCAAATATTATTCTAGTTGTGAAGGGGAAACCATTGTGAATTGCACTTCAGACAAGCTGCTTCTCAAGTTTCATTTAAAACTGTCTTATAGTGCAATAAAATGTAGGCAATAATTCCAACTTTAAAATGCACCGTTGATTGTGAATAGATTTACAATAAATGTGCATTTTGAAACAATGAGGAAGCAAATGTAAACGTTGGCAAAATACAATGGACATATTATTATACTGTTTGTGATAACAAAAGAAATGCCAAAATTCCCACTTCAGTAAGGAATTTTATGTAAATGTAAGGAATTAAAATTTGGAAAATATTTTAGCAAAAAATAGCGTTTACGAATATAAACATCTAAAATGTTCTAAGCATGATTGAACTCTCCAAAGTAGTCCTCAATCTCTTAAGTAAAAGGTAAAGCATTTAAATAATTATCTATCTGATTTAATTAGACTAATTTTCGTAAAATAACTGTGTTCTAATGTCATTTCAAGAATGTGGTCTAGAAATTTGTAAAAAATGTATCAACTCACAGAAGTTCCATTAATGAATTTAGTCTAATATATTAATGCAAATGTACAAATGTATAGTGTTCAAGTTTAGAAGCAAATACCAGTTAAAGTGATAAATTCCCTTGTTTTAAATTTATTTAATGATGTTATTTTAGCGATTTCCAATTACCAGAATTATTCAGCAAGAAATATTATATTTGTAGTGTTTTTTTAAATTTAACTTTTAGTTATTATTTTATTTATCATTCTTCTTGTAAACTTTATTTTAAGATAAACGGAATAAGAAAAAAGCATATATTTATTATTCAAATATCATTATATAACTTATCATTATATGACTTATATAACAGATTTCCTCCACAACTTTATATAAAAATGTGTCTTCTTAAATACAATGTTTCATGTTGGATAAACTAAATATCAAAATGGTTCTTTTGTAATTAGATTTCTTTCCAAGAGATATGATTAAGCTTATTATTTTATTTAATTAGTATATAACTCAAATATAAATAGCGAATTCTGATTAAATTTTAAAATAATTTTTGCAGCTTTTCTAGTGAAATTTGAACGTTGATATTTGCATAAAAAATTTAAACTTTGAATTTGGTGATTGCATTAGAATTTTAAATATCCCAATGGGGTTTCATTTAATAAGCATACTGGTGGTTATATTTATAAAAATATTAAAACATTTTTTTTAAATTAACCATTAAGAAAGCTATGAAATTTACTTCACTGGATTTTAGTTGTTGTTTGTAATTTCTTTTTGTGTAAATAATGTTGAAATTTCTTATAGATTTCAACACTCATATATATTTTTTCGATCTTTGTTAGCAGTTTTTATGCAACGTTATTGATGTCATATGATTACACAAACGTTAAAATTCAATTCAATGTCTCTAGTTAAATATATTATGGAGACATTGAAGTTATCACAATCACTATTAAAGAAGTTAGTAACTAAATAATTGCTTTTAACAAGTTAAATTAAAAAGAAAAGTCCAATCGTTGTTAGTATATGAAAATTCGTGACAAATAGTTATTATTAAAGTTTAGTGAATTCCAATAATACCCAATATTATTAAAATATTTAAAGTGTAAAAACTGGAAGCAAATATAGAAACTTTCTAAATAATTATACATATTGCTAAAGTTTAAAAATTTATCATAAACACTAATCTAATTTTGCATTCAAGTTAAATTAAGTTTTATTGCATATATAAGTTCTTAGCTTTTTGAAATTTCTCTTAAATTAATAAAAAAATGTATTAATCAAGTATTTGAATGAAATTGAATGACAAATATATATTTGTAAATGATTTTAGTTTACATTTATATATTAAAGACATTGTAAGATTTTTAAAATAGAAATAAATTTTATAATATTATTAAGAAATAAAATTTATTATTTCTTAATAAATTAAAATAAATGTAATAATAAAGTTACAAAAATTGCATTTGATGGTACATAAATTTTATAACTTTTATAATTTAAGGTACTCTTAAAAACTAGCAAGAATGTATAACTTGTAACCACATAAAAATAAAATTATTGCCGAACACTAGTAAACGTGTGTTTTTTTCAGATTCAACAAAAATGACATAACAAAATTGTCAGAAGGGAGTTTGTGATAATAATAAAATTAATAATAATGTTACTGTAATGCAATTTATTTTAAACTATTAATCTTAGATCACAAAATGTCAATAGAATATGCTAAATATGGCAGTTAGGCTATTATGAAAAATGCTTGTCACTTTCCAATAAAAATAAAATATTATTTTTTAAATTATTTTTTTTCATGTATGGGTTTTTACATTTCAGGTTCTTGTTATATATTTATTCACAACTCTTGTATATTTTAAAATTATGCTAATAGAGGCATAATTCTACATTAGAGAGGATATTTTTCCAAATATTGAATCAAATAAGACACGCTCAACTAGAAATATTCACGGAAGGTATTGTAATCCGATTTTTACAGAATACAAGAAAGATAATTTGAAAATAATAGTGCTTACATAATATATTCTAGAAATATTCCCTTAATTCAATTGAACATACCTTTCTTTAGAGGACTATTTTCATTTATCATGAATATATGAAAGCTTCTGATACAAATAAGGAATTAATGATTCAAAAAATGAATTTTATAATGCCAAACAGCACTGAAAAATGTAAATGGTTATCTTTCTAATAGTATTTTTTGTTGCTTACTAAAGTTTTTTTTACTCAGATAAATTATCATTTGAAGAATCATAATTCTTCATTCAAATGGTTTTGGAATCATAAATTAACAAATAATATGTGCTGTAAATTGCCACAAAATGTACATAAACTCCGAAGGGAATCTATTTATCTAAAATAAAATGATGCAAATCAAAATATTTGCATTAGTATTGGTAAAAAATGTATTCATATTTTCTAGAGGTAATCAAAATTTTTATGTTTGATTGTTTGGAACCGATAAATATTATTATTTTACAAACACATTTACTATATTTTGGTTATCTAAACGTGTAGACAAGCCCATCATAAAGAACATCTGTTGGATAGGTCAGTTATTGAAAATTCAGAATGATGGAAGCTGTGTTGTTGTGATTTATAATACAATTAATATTTAAATGCACAAATAATTTTATTAATTATATAAGGCGTGTAATAAAATTTTGAGACAATTATTTTCATCCAAATCTGCTGAAAATTACATAAATGATATGTTGAAATTCATGTTTATTTATTTTTATGTTAGCAATTTTATGTACATGCTTTAAATTGCATTTCTTGAATTTAAATTGCATTGTAATTTGTTTTTGTTTGGACAAGAAGCTTAAAAATATAATACATCATGCAATGTTATTAATTCATGTAAAATCATTTCCAAACACTTAGAAATTATAGGCATGTTAACATTTATTTCTGTTTGGACTGGCAATCCCCTTATTTAAAATATTTACATGTAACCCAATTATATAATGTGTAAACTTGTTATCAGTGTCAGTTTATTTACGCGTTTCATGTATGAACCAACTTAAGACAGGGTCATGTAAAAAAGTAAAAAAAAAAATCCGAATGTCAATCAATGACAAGGAATGAAATGTCAATAAATGACAAGGAACATCTTCTATGTCTTATAATAATGATGAAAACTGAATAGAAGTATAATTCATCAATTGATTGAATTTAGATTCAGAGAGACTCAAGAAGATGTAATTGATAATACATGTTGTGATAAAGTTATACAGAAAAATGGCAACTTTATATATGAGACCAAAAGAAAAATTGAAAATTAAAAAATAAAAATTTTCAAATAAACAATGCATTGTTAAAAAGTGTTAGTTAATTGCAATTATAGAAACGACAATAATTCCTAAGTATGCCAAATGTCTCGTATTTAAGAATATACTAATTTGATGTATGTAATATATGTATGTAATATAAAATTATACTCGTGTTCATAAATTAAGGATAATGCAAATTCAGGCAAAGAAAGAGACAGAAGCAAAACAAATGTGACTTATTTGTTGAGTCTTTTTATTAAACAAAAGGTAAAGATCAAAAAAGATGCTTTATGTTTGACATTATTAATAAAAATTGCGATTTTTAATCCCAAGATCAAATTTCAAAAAAAAACTTATTTACAAAAACCAATGGTTATTATAATCGTTAATACATAGTATGCGCCCCAGACGATGAAATACAGGTCGTACAATGCCTAGGCATGATGAGTATTAAATTATCGATCCAATCTTGCGGAATATTACACCACTCATCAAGCAATGCTCTCCGAAGTTCTGCTAGACATGTGGGAGGGTGTTGACGGCCTGCAATTGTCGGCCAAGCATGTCCCACACATGCTCTATTGGATTCAAGTCCGAAGAATATGCTGGCCAGTCTATACGTGTGATATTCTCCTATTGAATACTATCGTTTACGATGTTTGTACGGTGAGGATGGGCGTTGTCATCCATAAACAGAAATTCTACACCCATGGCGCCCCGAAACAAACGCAAATGCTGTTCCAGAAAGACATCCCGATAGATTGGCCTGTCATGGTTATATTCTGAATATGCAGGTTAGTTCTGAAACCCAGAATGATTCTTCCCCAAACGAGCAATTCTGTACCACCTTAATGGTGTCGTTCAGTGGTGCTCTCTTGGTGGTAACGGGTACCTGGCCCTCTCCATTAGAAAGTTCAGCGAGAATCAGACTGAAAGCTAAACCTGGACTTGTTGGAAAACATCACACAAGACCACTGTTGCCGTGTCCACATTGCATGCTCTCTACCCCAGATTACCCGCAGGCGACAGTGAGTTGCGGAAGTGGAACACATCTGACAGGCTTATGAGCATAAAGACCAATGTGCCCTAAGCGTCTGTAAACGATCTACCTTGAAATCGTTGTACCAGTTGCTGAAGAGAGCTGACGAAACAAGTCTAATGCTGGGCTCCGTCTGTTCCTTTTAGCAGTAACTGCCAAATACCGTTCCTCATTCGGTGTTGTAACTCGGGGGCGACCTGTGCTATAATGTCTACTCACATTACCATCATCTTGGAACCGTTGCCAAAGCCTGGAGATGATGCCCTGGGTGATTCCAAATTCTGATACTTCCAGCTGAATACGTCCACATTCCGGACCGCTGATAATTTTACCACGTGAAACATCATCCAAATGCTTCTTTTGTGCCATAACTATGCGGTTATTGCACTGAAAGGCTTTTAAAACGCTAGTGAACAATTTTAGTTCCTTTAAACCATTCTTTATATACCAACCTCTTACTGTCTCGTCATTGCGAAGTAATATCGGCGCCATCTAGTGGTTTCTTTTAATTTGCATTTGCAGAGGTTCGTCTCTTTATGGCAACTCATTCTTGGTGTTGCATTTTCAACGTAAGGCAGTGTATTCTAAGGAAAACATTTAATTTTATTCACAATAACTCAAAAAAATTCTGTGCATTCATTTTGTATGTACTATATTTTTTTTAAAAAAAGCTGTAAAAATGAATTATGTTTTGAACAATTCATTATATATTCGCTAAATCTTTTTTTGAAAATAACATAACTTAAATATTCAAATGCACTAACAGTGGTTTAATTGATGTCATTAAATAATGAAAATAATATTTTAAGGGATTTTTAAGACAAATTTATCACATAATGGAAAAGCAAATCATAAGTATTAAATAAAACCTCTCTCTATCTTGTAATATTTACAGTTTTTCAGGTTGATGATATTAGGAAAAGCAAATCAATGTGTTACAAGAGAGTAAACACAGGGCAAACACAAGACATTGATATAAATTCATGTTATCCTATTCCTAAATCATCTCATCGAAGTTCCAGCTAAGTGCACTTCCCTTCCAAATTGGATATAAATGCATTAAATGAGAGATATTCTCGACACACCACAGGGACTTCGGCCAATCTTGTCAGTGGCTTCCCTAAGGGAGCTAATTACGCGTTTCAGATTCTCATATTTAATGTAAATTCCAAATTCAATTGGCTTTCAACTACATATGGATTGCGGTTTCACAATGTCATAAACAGTATAGTGTCCCTCATATAAAAGCTAAAATTAAATTTTGATTTCTGAATATTTTTACTGTATAACTTAAGTTCACATAGTGGAATTCAAAATAATAAACGAGCTAGCTTTTTGCAGAATTTCGAAAAGTTTTGTTGTTTTGGAAATACGCTTAATGATAAAAGTATCCTCATTAAATTACGTAACAAACTGAAAATGAAATACAGAATTTATGGTGTTCAAATTTTTTTCATCACCCATACAAAAATTGAAAATCTTGAATTTATATACATATATATTAATGGTATCGATTAATTTTTCAGAAAAACTTTGTTTCATGAAATTTGAAAAGAATAAAATTAGAGCGTAGAGATTTCCCTCCTTTATATTTATTTAATTTTTTCTCTGCAATCTGTGTTAAAGTTGCTTAATCTAAAGATATTTCTTTTAATGACATTAAGTCTTCATTCAAATATTCTGTTCTCACAAAAATTGTATAAATTATTATATCTGAACATTTTATTAGTAAACCTACCTCGTTACTTGTAAAAACGTCAACTAAACCAATATGAAAATTATATTATATAGAATTAGTAAAAATGCTTGTAATTAAAGTAATATATAGTAAAGTTTATATGTGGTTGGAAAGAACGTTTTAAGAGCCAGAAAAAAAATCATTAGAAGTGAAGATGTTGCTTATATTTAAAAATCTTTATATGATAAATCTTTACTAAAACACTTAAAAATCTTTATATAAAACAAAGGTTATATGGAATTCAAGAGAACGTTTAAAGATTCCAATAGAATCCTTAGGATTTCTAGGGACGTTTATTTGTATAAGAATATTAGTCAAATTTACTTTAAGCAATTCAAATTTAATATGCTGTATAATAAAATATACAGGCAGAAATTTTTGTTAATATAATTTCTTATCAATTACAGTATCCTTATTTCTTATATATTAATCATTATATTTTATATTCATCTATATTATTCTGATCACATTTTAATGAATTGAAGATAAATAAGTTAGTTATACGTTTCTAGTTCACCAATAGTTTATGATACGTTTCCGGTTGTATATGTCTCCTAATGGAAACTGTAGTATAAAACCAATCTGTAATCTTAAAGGATGGTTAAGTAATGAGATTGAAATGAAGAAAGACATCTTCTTTCTCTCGTAGTTTTTTACACAAAATAAGAAATATGAGGAAACTTATTCAACTTTAAGGGTATACATATCTTAATACTACAAAAGAATTTTTAAACAGCTGTTTCATCGTTTCATTAATTTTATTAGTAGGGAAGGCGATTGATGAATTTTTCATCCACATTGCTGCAACTTAGTCGAAGTCCTTTCGCTCCAATTTATTTTTTTTATGTTATTAGCTTATGTTGTGATACCTTTATCTAAAATGAATAAGAAAATAAGCTCAATATTTCAATAACGAACACGATTCAGTCAATGACAACGTCAAAATGTTTGATGACATAATTGCCGATCATAAATAATAAATGAATTGGCAGGAGTTTATTGAATGAATTGAATTTCAGTAATTGTGTCTTTAAGAGTTACTTCTCCTGAATGTCATATATCACTACATATTTTATTAATTTATTAGCGTTAGTGGTTATATTTAATAGGGCAACGGAATAAAACCAATGGTTAAAGATATCCCATAAGTCATTTTTTACCATAATTTGAAATGATCTGGTGGACCAAACCTTTTGCATTCACCAAACCTTTCTATGTTATGATGAGTAAAAAGCTTTTCAATAACAAGCATATTTTTACTATTTCAATTTAATTGACATCAACATATGCTAATTTATTGTGGAAATAAAATTCAAGCATCTTTTTTTAATACATATGTATATAGATATATTACGCCTAGACCCAGATGCTTAATGTAATATACACTGGAATATTTTTGTGTTTTTAAGCAATCATTATAAAATAGCTATCAATTACAAATATATTAGATATTTTAATTTGCATTAGTACTCAGAGAAATTTCTTTCAATATATCTTAACGTTGTACTAGAATATCTTAAATTTACTACTATTTGTTAATCGTTTAGTTTCTTGGATGCACACATAATCTTATATGTTCAAAAAAATTAGTTTTTTCTTTTAAAAAATAACAAAGGAATGAAGGTGCTACTACATTATATACGCAAACAAGAAATTTTATGTTTATGTTGTTGAAGTACTTATTTTAAATTCAGTAAATATATTACAAATACTGACACTGTTGTATTTATTAGGAAGCCACTATCAAGTGCAGCAACAATGTAAGGTGCTCAAAAAATCTATAAAAAACTTCAAACTCATAAAATCCCAAAATACATCTAAAGTAAAATGATTTGCTAGTTAAATATTTATTAGTCATCGAATTCTTTTAAATGTGAAAAAGAATTATAAAAAAACAGTTGAGATGGCACTGATGTAAGAAAGTTAGAAATATACAAATGACAAAAGCCATTGTAACATGAACGCTTTTGGTTCAAAAACCAGCTCTCCATTGCATTAAATATAAGTGCAGAAGAAAGTAGAGTTGGTAAAATTAAGTTTTGTTGAAACTGTTTTGCGTGTATAAAAAGCCCTTATCGGCTGTTTTTTTTTAATTAATTTTTTTAAGCTTGGATTTATTTTTCAAGTGCCAAAAATTAGTTCGTAAGCGATTAATCCTGGGGATCTCAAAAACATTTTAACAATGACCTTCAAAAAAGTGCAAATCAGATATTTGTGTTCAAAAATCATAGGCGTATTAGATTTCTACAAAATAAAATTTGGGAGCTCTATTATTTCTGTTTTGCAGAGGTTTGTTGCAAACATTCATGTCCAATCACCCATCTATTTTGTTATCCAAAAAAAATCCTGTATCAATGATAAATCTGCAAAAAAAAATTATTTGTGATGCTGCAAACATTTATGGTGGTGGTGAGACTAATCCCCATCTAATCTCCAAATCCCCAAAAAGTCCAAATCTAAGAAAGTCTAAAAAGCCAAAAAGCCTAAAAAAAACTAATCCCCAAAAAGTCCAAAAGCAGATGTAGACTTTTCACCGCCTCTTCACGAGAAAACCCCAAGCACTTCAAGATGTGTTGCGGGCAAAACGGAGCATTGTCGCACTTGGGCCATGATGGGTATATTCTTTCACCGTCCTCAAAGATCATACACTTCAACTCATGGTAAAGGGGAAAATTTGACAGCTTCTGTTGATCCGGAGACATGGAGCACCTTGTCCTATGCAAACATTTATATGAGAAATATTGTTGTATAAGCATTTATAACCAAAAAAATACTAAATCTGCATAAGAATTGAGATGTAGTATTGCAAACATTAATGTCCAGTCACACAACTATTTTGTTATCTGAAAAATATCCCATGAGTTAACGATACTAAATCTGCAAAAAAATTGAGATATCGTATTACAAAGATTCATGTGAGAGATGGTGTTTCAAACATTGTGTTGTTCAATCACACATCTATTTTGTTTACCTGAAAAAAATCCCGTGACTTATTAATGCTAAATTTGCAATGAAAATTTATAGTTAATATTTTCGGATTTTATAAATTTTTAAAGTTTTACAGATCTCTCAGTCCATCGTGTACGTTTAATGAACTATTAGACTATGAATGTTTACTAGATCGTTTTTTACGAGTTTCATTTACTTGAATCATTTCGAGAAACTTTCATTTATAAATGAGTGATCAATATGTCTATGACAACCATTGTTATTTAAGAAATTTAAAATAATATTTTCGATTATTTTTATACATGAAAAACTTTAGGCAAACTTAGAATTTTTTTGTTTAAATTCTTTATCCCTTTGTATGCTGTTTTAAAGGCAAATTTTTATCATATTTTTCAGAACAGGATTTTAAAATTTCTGTCAGTGAAGCAATATCGTTACATGATATTTTAAACTATAATTTTTAATATTTTAACGTCAAAAATATGTATTTTTGATACAGATTTCAAAATCTTTCTTTAATTTTTTTACTTAGCAATTATTTTCATTTCGTTAGCTGCTAAGAATTTTTATTTTATTTTTTTATAACTGTAGTTCTATCTATTATCAGGATGAATGTTTTAAAACTTAATTACAAGTGCGTTGTTTTTTTACTTTCATTTGCCTAAATAATAACCTCTTTATGAAATGTTTTTCATTCCTAAATTTTTTGTTGCAACAAAATTTCTTTCTAAACAAACAAAAAATATATACTTTCAACCAAAAAAAAAGCTTTATGAAACTTTTCCATTACTTTTTATCATGTTTTTAATTTTTTTCCCATTTTTCTTGATTTGTTTTCATCTTCGATGTTCTTGATTTTTTTTGTAGTTAATTTAAAGAAAACTTCATTATCAAAAAGTTTTCAATCGCATTATATTCTCAGAATAATTGTGAAGAAAAAACTTTGTTTATAGTCTAATTTCCCTTTTTAAATAAAAACATAATTTATAAAGTAAATTATTTTGCATTGATGGTTTGAAAAAAGCTTCTATTTTACTGTTATAGAGAAGGTTTATGTGTACTCTAAAACATTCATAAAAATTTTTTATTCCAACATAAGGTGCTTTATAAATCAGAAGTGTTTTGCAACTTTAATGATGATTTAAGTACTAAGCCTTACCTGAGATTTGATTTAAGCAAAATTCATCAATCTTGCGTCGAATATTTTACACTTGTTCAAAATTGTGATGAAATCATTTGAAATTTTTAAAATAATATTATGATATTTGATTTTGAGTACATAAATAACTGAAGTTTCTCACTAATGAGACAAAAGACACAAAAAATAGAAATCGTGTAAAATAATTCTGCCAATATATTATTACGTTTAAATTTACCTTTAAACAAGATATTTTTTAGATTCATTTTATTCACAGTTTTTTGTACATGCATAAAAATACCTTAAAAAACTTTATCTCTATTACTACGATCGATATTCATAACAAAAAATGCTAATATTTTTAAAATTGATTAAATATTTTGTATATTTTATTATCTTCTTGTGCAAAATTACTTTTCTTGTAAGAAACAAGCAATATCCATATATAGACGAGTTAATAAATAGGAAGTGCACTATGTATTATTTGTCTGATCAATATGATGGAACAGTTGAACATTGTTTTACACTTTCTAATGGTTAAATAAACAAAACGTTGTTACGTCAGTTAAGTTCAACAAACCTTTTCTTATTAGTACTTTCAGAGTTACCTTATAATAAATATTAAAAAAGTACAGAATTTTCATAATTTAATAGGCAAAAGTAATAAAATTTGGAAAATTAACTTACAAGAGTTGATGAAACCTTGAAATCTGACATTATAAAGTAGTTAAACAAAAATGTCAATTATTCTGTAAGAATTTTTAAAAGTTTGTCTAGAAGAACCATTTACCAGTATTAATACATAGAGAGTTCTTCTGGTAACAGAGGATAGAAGAGGAAAAATTTAAGAATCATCAACAAACATACTTACAAAATGTGTATGTAGAAAACAAACACCGTATCCATCCTTCAAGGAGGCTAGTATTGTGTCTCCTATATAACAATGTGCAAAAATTTTCATATTGTTGCTGTATGATTTTAAATCTCATTTAAATCAAAAAGTTTAATTTAAATTTGCAATATGTTACACTACATTAAAATGTGAAATTGAAATACATTCTCTATTCATGAAATATTGCAAATATCATAGAAAATAAGTAAACCTAAGACAAGGCAGCCCAAATGTGGGCCATGGTATAGAAAGCCCATATCTATTTCCTTGATAGAGGGCCCAAGGCTGCAAAGTATATGTGTAGGACAGGTGGTCAGATTAATGCGAAACCCCTAGTATTTAGTTCCTAAGCATGCTTGCCTCTTAGTTTATTGATTCATAGATGGTATAAAAGGTTGATTACGAATATCATATCAATTTAAAAACTGCATACTTCTTTTTCGTTTCATCAGTGGTAGTCTAAAAACATTTTTGTTGCCTTTAAAGAAACCTATCTCCTCATTATGATTCATAAAACACAGACATATTCTCAAGAAATTGCTGTAATCAGAATTCCAAATGCTGTACATAGAATTAAAAAATAAAACATAAATTATTAACCAACTTAAATAATCATTTTAAATTAATAGCTGTATCCTAATATAATTTTCGTACCATTCAGTGTAGCTTCAATCAATTTAATTCATAACAAAATTCAAAGACAAGCACATTTTTTCAGTATTTTATTTTTATAGCTATATAAGTAATAAATATTGAATGTGATCCAATCATAACACTTTATGGCATCCATTTGTATTGAAATTTTCAAATATGAGCTAAGCAAAAGATTTCCAAAATTATACTTTTTCTATGTGACTTGAGCAAGAAAAAATCTCAATATCAACAACAAATGTATTTTCACTTGTAATATTGAAAGCAATCATGCCAGGAAATGTGAAACCGAAAAAAGAAGACAATTTAAACTGTACCAAATACATTGCAAATGTAAATGTGTGTGGGAAAAATTGTAAATTACACAACAATGAATTCAGGAAACTATTTCTATTTTTCAATCTTCAAGAAATTGGTGCAAAAAATTTTCCTTTCTCAATCGTCTGTAAATGTAATACATACATAACTTATTGACACCATTATCAATCCAGAGGATATTATATACAGGATGTTTTTCTTTGCATATTCATTTTTTGATATTTTTAAGTTAATAAATTTTTTCCTTTTTCCCATCATCATCTATTCCAAAAAACATTTTCGATACATTTTTCAAATGGGTATTCGATATTTATTGTGCACTCTTTTCTACCAAGCGGTCTTACAAAAATGATCACATATATAGTGTATATAATTTTCTTGAATACAAATAGACTTCACACATATTTCGTTTTGAAAACTACCCAATAATTCTTGCAAAAGTCAGTAAAGATATTTCCAAAATACGACTCTTGCATAGAATAGTAAAATTATTTAATTTTTAATTGCATATAAATATAGAACTCAAATAAAAGGAGAAAATAGGAAGTTCTTTTTATTAAAAATAAAAACATTTCCATCTTATATTATATAAAAAATTTGCTTACTCAAATTTGGTAAATGGCAAACAGTGCTTTGGATATATTTTTATCTGATTCTAAATATAGAACAAAATCATACAATTTTTAAATTATATGTAAAATTCAGATATGGCGGCTTAAATATATACGAATCTCTACAATATTTTTTCTAAGTGTAAAGGGTTTTACAATATTCTATAAACAGTTATACAATTTATTTTTCTAAATTTTTGATTAAAGTTAGTGGTATTTCACTCTATACATAACTATTTTCATGATAGAGGACTCAAAGGTGCATAGCTTATGTCTCGGACGGGTAGTTAGATTAATGCGAAATCCCTGATATTTAGTTCCTAAGCATGTTTGTTTCTTAGTTTATTGACCCACAGTAGGTGTGAAAGGTTGATTACAAATATTATATAAATTGTATAATATTATACAAATGTGTCTTTCAAATTTGTGATTTTTAAATATTTATGTTTTATAGGTACACAGATTATAAATTATTTCGCCAAATATTATGTAAATGATACAAAACTTTCCATAGTTATTATAAATTTGCAAAAATGGTAATTACCCATATTTAATAAAAACTGTAATGTTGCCAAGATGACATATTGTGACGTGTGCGATGACGTAAATTCTAGAGTTGCTCTAAAACAGAATTTTCTGTATAAGTTTTATAGGTCTCCATATCTATGACATAATAAAAACCAGAGGTTGCCAGATACATAAGAAAAACCGCCAAAAATTCACCAAACTCAGAATTTGGCATCCTGGATTTTTTGGGATATGTGCCTTCATTTCTCTTAAAAACTTATGTTTCAGCGATCATAAAACATAAATCTCCTAGATGCATGATAAAAAGTATATTCTATGATTATTGTTGTCATGCATCTAGCAGTTGTGTTGACAAAAAAAAATGTTGATGAAGTAAAACTAAGCAAATTTTAAATTCCATTATTTTATAAGACCAAAACATTATTCAACTTTTTTACATAATATCTTTAACATTTTAAACATTACTTTATCATTTTTAATTTTAAATCAGTCTTTTCAAAGTTAGAAATTCTAAGTTCAATTATCTAATAACACATTTGCGAGTTTTACATTTATAGAATAAATGTGAGATTTTAAAATTCATAATAATACCCAGAAATCATCTCTCTCTATAACAAAAATACAACTCACTGTTTAACACCAAAAATTCTATCATCAATAGTAAATATATTTTGCATAGCTATAAAAATTTAAATAAACAATAAAAATAACACCACTGATTATTATATCAAATTAAAATTTCCAATTAAAACATTAAAATTGTTAAAAATTTAAATTTTAATTTTTTTTTAATCTCTACAATTTTTTTGATAACTGTAATGTTGTGCTGTCACAGCCTTTTCATCAGGATATTTATGATGGAATTTTATTGAAAATTTTATAAATTTTATAAATATATTGACTAAAAGGCACATGTTTTTAGTAAGCACATTGTGAAATATATTCCCTAAAGTTGTATTGGCCTTTAAAATTGTCTTTAAGCATTTTATTAGAAGTTTTAAGAGACTATAGTTTGACCTAAAACCACATAAATCATTCCTGAAATAAACTTTACTCATTCTCTTCATTGCCATAGCTTTTCAAAAAGAAAAATTAATGCAAATGTCTTATAATCTTTTTCTTAAAGCTTTCTTCAATAGTTCAAGGGAAAATTGTGAAGAAATGTTTACAAAAGGAGAACGAGATGGCATTGTATATTTAAAATTGTATTGTTACTAATGACACTTGGACAAGTCAAGCTCGCTATGCAATGGTTATGCGAATTTAAGTCAATTGGAAGCGTCTTTCGTTTAATCAGAGCACTAGGTGAAAGTAGGACTTTTGCTCTTCAAATCCTCCAATAGATGGCAGCACCAGAAGATCTACTCCCTCAATTTTGGCATTGATCTGAAGGGGGAGTAACTTTCTCCAAACCATTGCACCTATGGTAACTGCTCAACGACTGACCACAGGACTTTCGATTCCACAGATTTAACGAGCACGTATATCGCATGTTCTCAGTGTGTCTTTAGCGGCATTGGGAATCGAACACCAACCTTCCGCAGGGAAGCCGATACCCTAACCACTAGGCTACCACGGCCCTAAATCTGTATTGTAAAGGATTCAGTTAACTTTGACGAGTCTTAACGCAGCGGATAGACTTCTTTTCGTATTCTTATATTCTTCCTGCATTAGGGATACATATCGAAACATCGATATTAAAAAAAAAAAGAAACTTTTTTTTTTAAATTTTTGTTGTTGGGATTTATAATTTGATTTTTAAGGAATATATAAAAGGCAATTGTAATTTTTGGTTTCGTAAGGTATTTTTTGTTTCGTAAAGTACATTCAGCACAATGAGAAAGAGCACAAAAACTATAAAACTAAGTGATACTAGAAATAATTTTAAGACTGAAATGATATTTTTGAGTAAAGGATTATATAATATTAGAAGAAAACTGAAAACATTTTCTAAAATACAAAAATCTTAAGTATATATATTTTTAAAGTCATCACAAGCATTCAATACCACATAAAAAAAATTATTACCAATATTGGACATTAGAAATTATTTCAAACATTTTCAAATCTATTATCCTTTTAATAATTCATATTTAAGTAAAATAAAAAGAAATCTACATCATACTCGAAAGGCGACAGTGTCACTACATATTCGTGTAATTACCGATTCTTAAAATTAGGTATTCTAAAACACTTTCTTAATTATAATATGGTAAATAAAAATAAAGTATTATTTAAATAAAAATGACTCAAAATAAAAGAGAAGAAATGCAAACATACATAGCGTGACAGTTAATCTCAGGACTGTACTTTAATTTTAACGTGTTTATATTGTTCATTGATCACCAAGCACGGCATAATTATGAGTCACGGTCAAAACATCCACGCCACACCAGCGGAAGGACATTGAAAGTCACAGATTAACGTGGACACATTCGCATCCCACGTGGATCCAGTGAAGGAGAATGTTGTCACCCTTCCAATCACTGTCCGTGGAAAATGATCCTAAAGAGAAGAGGCGTGAAACTAATGGGCCACTGGAGCTCTACACTTGTATTTATAGAAAGACGAATGGCAACATAAAATTCAATTTCAGCCCTTATCGAAATTCACAAATGAATTTAACTATTTTAGTGAATAGAATTCGTAACCGGAAATATAATGTAATTATCAGTAGTAAATATTTACAATGAAAACTAAAGATTTATTTAAAGGTAATCTTTCTTGAGGGACTACATCGAACTTTTTGTTTATTTTTTTGACTTAAGCAAACAATATGATTTCTTTTTCCAATACTCTCTCGTCTATCTTTAAAAGACATCAAAGTAAATACACAGAACAAATAAAGGAAATGAGGGATTTTTACTTTAGGAAATTATTTCCGATTGTTTGAGCATCGATGAAAAAGCAGCTTATAAGGTAAAACTCTATCTATTTCCGAATCGGAAAAGTTGACGAACAATTATTTGCAGGAAAAGACTGTATTTTGCGATCGATGCCAATTTTTTTTAAAGTTCTTGCAGTGTTATTCATCAGAGCCATTTTAGTCTTTTATTGACGCCATTTTGTGTTATTAATCCAATTTAACCCTTATCTTTGAAGTAGAAAGGAAAATTTATATAGTATTTAAAAATGTATTGAGATTTGTAAGCAAAAATTACCTTTCCAAAAATTAATTATTTATTTATTTGCATTGCAATGCAATATACTTTGTAATATACTTAAAATCTCTTAGCAATATAAGATACTTTAAGCGTCCAAACTCTATATGCAATTTGAT
The DNA here is from genome assembly GCA_037975125.1 of Latrodectus hesperus. Lineage (NCBI taxonomy): Eukaryota > Metazoa > Arthropoda > Arachnida > Araneae > Theridiidae > Latrodectus > Latrodectus hesperus. The sequence goes on along the minus strand of CM075851.1, from coordinate 3,957,606 downwards.
ACGACTCAGCTTGTCATTTAACATACAGCATTATCATTTTTAAATTAACTGCTTTCATAAATAACAGATCTTTTTAATATAATATATTAGGTTGGGGAATAAGTTCGTAGCGTTTTCACCAAAGACGTTTATTTAAACAAGAATACAATAATTATATCAATAAGTTAATCAATTATATATTCGCCGTTGCTGTTTACAATCTCTTCCCACCTCTCGACCCATTTGTTGATGCCGTTCCGTCAAAAATCACCTTATCTGGTGTCAAAGAAGTTGTTGAACCAGTTTTTAAGGACTATATATTTTATACAATCTGTATTTACATTATTTAAAATATTTAGACTCAGTTATGTTCAATTTAATGTGTGGTGAAATCAGTTACAATCAAGGTTAAATTAATTACAAGGTTAATGTAATTAGAATTCCAAGATGAAACAAATCTTTGGTCAACTTAAATTATCCTATTAAAATAATAGTAATCCATTAACCTGATACAATTTTCGTACCATTCAGTGGAGCCTCAATCAATTTAATTTTGAACAAAATTCAGTGGACAAGAACATTTTTTTCAATATTTTATTTCTTCAGCTATGTAAGTTATAAATACGGAATAGGATCCAATCATAATACTTTATGGCATCAATTTATTTTGAAATTTTTCAAATATAATTTAAGCAAGACATTTTTCAAAATTGTATATTTTCTGTAAGACTTGAGTAAGAAAAAACTCCATACCAACAACAAATGTATTTTCACCAGTAATAGTTAAAGTAATCATGCCAAGAAATATAAAACCGAAAAAAAGAAGTAAATTTCAATTGTACCAAATACTTCAAACTTTGCAAATGTAAATGTAGGAAAAATTGTAAATCACACAACAATGAATTCAGAAAACTATTTCTGTATTTCCATTTTCAAGAAATTGGTGCAAAAATTTCTCTTTTCTCAATCTTCTGTAAATATAATAAATAAATAACTTATATATTGATACCGTTATCAGCCTAGAGAAATTTATATAGGATGCTTCTCTTTGCATATTCATTTTTTGATATTTTTAAGTTAATCAATTTTTCCATTTTCCCATCATCATCTATTCCAAAAAACATTTTTGTTACATTTTTCAAATGGGAATTCTATATTTATTGTGAACTCAGTTCTTCCAAAAGGTCTAGCAAAAGATGATCACATATATAATGTATATAATTTGTTTGAATAAGAGAATAGACTTCGCACATATTTCCTTTTGAAAACTACCAAAATAGGTTTACTAAAGTCAGTGAAGATAATTCCAAAATATAGATCTTATGTTAGTATAGTAAAATTGTTCCATTTTTAATTACATATAAATATAAAACTCAAATTAAATTAGAAAACAGAAAACTCCTTACACTAAAAATAATAATTTCCATCTTATATTTATGAAAAATTGTTTAATCTACTTGATAAATGATTAAGAGTGGTTTATATATATTTCTATCTGATTCTAAATGTAAAACAAAATAATATTATATACAGTTTTTAAATTATATATATAAGATTCAGACTGAAATGTATAAGAATTTTAACAGTATTTATTTCTTAGAGTGAGGGGTTTTACTGTTTTCTATAAGCAGTTATACAATTTATTTTTCTAAATTTTTGATTACAGGTAGTGGTATTTCTCTCTATAATTTATTATATAATTTATCTTTTGTAATTCATGTAAGCAATTTGTAATATCTTAATTTGTTAAATATTCATTAAAAGGAAAAACACAAAAAGTAAAATATTTCTGAATATCATATTTTTTTAAATTAGGAAAATCAACGAAATCTGTTTTTCTACTTTAAATATTTTTTATAGAATAGTCCAAAAACATAGAACAGAAATGTTTATTTTTATATATTTTATTATTTTACCTGTGAATCACCTTTCGAATCAACACTGTATGAATAATATATATTATAAAAGTGATTCGATTTACCAAATAATAAATTCAAAATAATGGAAATCACAGTAGTTTAAACACGTTTACGAGGAGTTATTTTATTGATATGGGGTAGGTTCATATTTGGCATAAAATATAGTTTTGATTTGATTGGGAAATGAATCGTACAAGTCTTGAATAGTGCGAGTGATATTATACTATTTTTATGGAGATATATAGCCATGGTCTTGTAATATTTATCGGTAAAAAATAGTAGTTCTGGATGGTGGCCTCTAAAATAAACAAAAGCTTTCATTGTATTGGAAAAGAATGATTATCCTCAGCTGTTATCTTCGTGTAATTTATCTTCGCGTTCATCAAACCATGAGCTATTTCAAATCATTGTAGGAAACACTATATTCTGTATGAAACAAGTTTTGCAACATATTGTGAATCTGATCAGTTAAATAGTTTTTGTCTTAGTGATATTTCCAGTATTACAATTGTGCTAGCAGTAAACTAGGGCAAGGTTACAATTAGCATGATAGATCCACTTTCATCAGGAAATAGGAAGTGATATTAATGCTTGTGAAGGTGCTTAGTAAAATATCTTCGCATATTATCTTTTTAAAAGAAAATAATGGTTGCCCTTTTTTATCCCGGTGTGTAGTGGACAGCTAATTACTTAATGTCGTTGTTAGCCATTTTATAATTCATTACATAAATTGCTTTTAGGACGGACATTTTATTGATAATGGACAATGTGCAAGTGTTGATAAAGAGGGGTTGGAAAACTCTTACTTACACAATGACAGATATAAATGCAGAAGTGCGACATCCCTTGCAAATTGTTCTTTAGAGGCTGGGATCAAACCTTTGATTTGTGATCCATAGATTCTTAACTTTCTTCTGTGTCATTGCCCAATTTCTGTAAACTTATCTATCAATCAGGTTTTAAATTTGTGATTTTATTACAAGTAATAATCAAAACTTCGTCCGACTAATGGCTTGGAATTTGAATGGCTGTCGTAAATGTTTTAAAAGAAGTATTTCCTAAATGTAATTATAGATGCCTGGGAATCCATATACTGATTGCCCTCAATGGTGATTTGATTGTTGTTTTTATTTTTTAGAGATTACAATCAGCTTCAATTCTGTTGAATACAGACATTTTTTTTCCATTTACAATTCAAACTGTCTGTCCACGATGCATGTACCTTGTTATAACATCATATATCAAAAAAATTATAATATTTCGATTACAGTTGCCCCCTAGGCAATCGAGCTGCTATAATCCAATTCTGACAACAATAACATTCTATTATTTTGACAAAAATCCAAGACGAGAACACCTTTGTAACGATGACTTCATACCAGCAGCATAGATCATGATGGATAGTTAGAGCCTTTAGTAGCTCTTTCAACTTCTTCACCCACTATACAAAATGGCTAAAAGAAATTAGAAACAGTGGAAGAATTTAGGAAGTAAAACTATATAATGCTATCTCATCATACTTAAATTTAATATCTGAAAAAAATTGTTAGTCAAAACAATATAACATTGCAAACTGGAATGTACATGTTAAGGCATAAATAATATTGTCTAAAATATTGTTTTGATTATTGTCATAATTTAGAGATGAAGTAAAATTGCATAAAATTGCTTTAACCATTAAATTCCTTATTTTACGATTAATGAATGTCATTGTATATTACAGAAGGGATGTTAAATTTAAATGTTATAGATATCTATGTATTGACTCTATTGATTTAGAGAATATTGTAATAATAAGCAGCTGTTTAACGGAAAGTAATGGGATGTGACAGTAATTTACAAAGTATGTTGTCCAATTTTGGTAACGATTTGAACCTCAGTATATTTGAGAATAATCAACTTCCTATTTCATAGTAAATATGCATTATAAAAGAAATCTGTGAAATTGCTCAAACTGGCGAAGGAGTCATAAAAATTAGTTAACATTCCAGACTCCAAGGATTCAGGTCGTTTGTTCGAATCTCAGTTTCGGCATGAATATTCCATTCTCTCAGTTTGTGTGTTCTTTCTTATTCTGAGATGATTAGTGAATATTGGTCATCATATTAACGGGTTTGTGGCAGTGTGGCGAGGATGATGTTGCATCTTCTGAGATTTAGTTTGCAGGTGCCCAGCATTTAATAATCAATGACTAGCAGATTCCAGACTTGTTGTGGTGAAGGATTAGTCAACCAATGGGTGCTGTTAAAAAAAATCATTGATACTTGACTTTTCAAGACAGCATTAAATTCAGTGCAAAAGTAAAATAAGCAAATATTATATAAATTTATTATCGCATAGATATGTTAAATAGGTTGTATTCAATAAAAGAAACTAAATTATTTCAGCCAGTATATATATATATATATATATATATATATATATATATATATATATATATATATATATATATATATATATATATATATATATATATATATATATATATATATATATATATATATATATATATTGTTGTTACTAATGACACTTGGACAAGCCAAGCTCGCTATGTCTTGGCTATGCGAATTTAAGTCAATTGGGAGCGTCTTTCGTTTTAATCAGAGCAACATGGAGGTGAAAGTACGACTTTTTTGCTCTTCAAATCCTCCGAAAAATGGCAGCACCAGAGGATATCTACTCTCTCAATTTTGGCATTATTCTGATAGGGGAGTAAATTTCTCCAGGTCATTGCACCCATGTTAAGTGCTCAACGACCGATCACAACAGTTTCGATTCCACAGATTAATGTATAACGAGCACGTATATCGCATGTACTCGGTGGGTATTTGACGTGACCTGGTTTTGTTATGGACCCTGAGATTACAAGCAATAAGCACATCGACCATCTTGTAGAAAAATTCAGAAAACGTCTGACTATCCTGAAATATATATCTGGACGCGACTGGGGAGCAGAAGCATTTACGCTTAGAAATACTTACATCGCGCTCTTAAGACCCATCCTGGAGTATGGCTTCCCATTTTACTACTGTGCCTCTAAGACTAGCCTTCAGAAGCTTGAGCGAGTTCAATTGAGCGCAGCTCGGATTATTACTGGTCTTCGAAACAGCTGTCCTAACGGCATTGTTCTATACGAGGCGAATTTGCTACCACTCAGTCACAGAAGAGACTCAAATCTTGTGAAGTATTTTAATAAACTCGTTTGTTATGGCTCCCAAAATCGAACCTCGGACTTTCTCAGGGGCTGGAATAATAATCAGAGACTAAAAAGAAAAAGTCCCCTTAGTCAGATAGCCAGTGATAATGTTTTCTCTAATACTGTAGAGTCGCATTCCTTGAACCCATGCATTGACCCATCTGAGGGTCTTAACGGGGTATATTTTCACCCTAATCTTCCTATCGAGGTTAACAAGTCTTCAGATCTTCCTGAGTATTTAAGGCAACTTGCTCTTGAGTTGATCAATAATATCCATGATGAAGCTGTGCTTATTTACACGGATGGTAGCAGAAATGACAGAACTTGTTCCGGTAGTGGGGTATTTATTAAGTATCAAAACGAATCCCACCAAATCAATCAAAAGCTCAATCAGAAACCCCGACGGCTGTTCCGTCTTTCGCAGTGAACTTATTGCAATTAATGTGGGTCTTGATACGATTCTTTCTCTCCCTGGGAATGAGGAAATTTTGATTTTGTCGGAGAGCCATCCAGCATCTTACTAACTGGCACAGAGTCCGTGATAATACAGGAGTAGCTATCTTTGATAAGCTTAGATGGCTCTCCTTATCTCGTGAGATTCACTTACAGTGGATCCCTTCCCATGTAGACCTTGCGGGAAACGAATTGGCTGATGCCCTAGCAAAAAGAGGTACTGACGAGCCTTTGCTTACTCCGGCGTCTCTTACCTATACTGAACTATACTCTAGACAGAAAGGCCTTGTTCGGTCTGCATTTGCCATTCCCCCCGTGCACCATTGGTACCAGGGTAATCGTCCAGGCGGATCTCTATCCCTCCAGTGCAGCAGACTGGAACAAACTACAATAACTCGTTTTCGAAGTGGCCACCTAAGATCATTGACATTTAACAACAAAGAAAAGGAATTTCCAATTTGCGCTAAGTGTTTCAAAAGCCAAGCCACTCCGGATCATATCCTTGAGTGCTTGGGACTCGATAAAGAAGATCTTCTGGAGCAACCATTATTGGTCATTGATTTCCTGAGAATGTGCAATGTCATAGACTTGGTCTAGCGCTGCTAGACAACAGGGATCAGCAACAACACTCGGTGGGTATATGGCTGCATTGGCAATTGAATCCCACTCTTCCTGATGGAAGGTCGATACCCTAATTACTAGGCTACCAAGGCCCCATATATATATATATATATATATATATATATATATATATATATATATATATATATATATATATATATATATATATATATATATATATATATATATATATATATATATATATATATATATATATATATATATATATATATATATATATATATATATATATATATATATATATATATATATATATATATATATATATATATATATATATATATATATATATATATATAACAAAAATACAAAACATCATTTAATATTGCTGGAATTATGTTTACGAAGATGAAGACCACATACAAACTATAAATTTTAGTTCTCCCAATAAATGAAACCTTTCAAAATCTACATATATTTTAAATGAGCATTCATAATTTATGATATATTTAAATCAGTTGACTTATTGATTCTTTGGAATTTCAATTTAAATAAAGGTTTGTCATCAATGCCGAAATAAATGTAGTTCTGAAAATAATTGAATATCTTTTTTTATCGAACTGGAGGCGAGGGAAATACTATTTCAAAATTCCCCATCACAAAGAGAATAAAACCGATAAGAAAGTAACTTTTCTAGATAGATTACTTACTTTGATATATATGATTTTCTCATTTGAATTTTACTTTCATGGATTAAATGATAACGAGTTAATTCTGTTGCATTGAATTCATTTACATTTTATTCTTTGGTCTTAAATGTCACCGACAATATTGAAGTTAAGATATGCTATATGATAGTCTATATGAGGTGCATAAAATCAGATAATTTTAAATATTTTTCTATTTAATAAGGCAATGAAATTTCTAAGGTAAAACAGAAAATTCAAATGTTTATATATATATATATATATATATATATATATATATATATATATATATATATATATATATATATATATATATATATATATATATATATATATATATATATATATATATAAACATATATAAACATATATATATATTGCATTACAATAATCTTTGTATTAAAATAGAAAATGTTTAAATTCTGAAGACTTTAACTTCTCTCATCCTAATCCACTTAATACTTTAATAAATACGGTTCAACAATATACACAGGCAATGTATATATAAATGATGTTAAAATTTTACGGAGTTCAACCCGATATTGAAAACTCTTTTACCGTAAGAAAGGAAATCGTAATATTTATTAAAAACGAAAGTTATTTAGTTTCTCTTATGAGTATTCCTATACTTCTCGACAAATGTGTCCTAATTGGTAGTTGGCAGTACTATTTTAATCAATAACAAAACATATTTTTATCATTATCCTTTACATTATATTAAGAAAATGGTGAAATCAATGCCGTAATGCTTTTAATATTATATAGCCTTCAGTGCACAGGTATTGTTTCATCGATTACTGCTTCAGTCATATAAATGTCACGCATTGAAGATCTTTTTCCAATTCTACTTCCTTACAATAGCTTATATTGTGATCTTCCAAGTGGTGAAAAGGTCTTCTGAAATCAAAAAATTGTGATGAGAATGACTGTATCAGAGAATGGTGGAGAGAATGACAGAATATGAGAATATACATGAGAATAACTGATTCAGAGAATGAAGGCTTAACTGACTTGAAATGATTTTTTATAGTTGTCAAAAGATAATGCAGATAGAGAAAGCTAGAGAATAACAAAAAATAGAGCAAATGGAACTCATTATTTTCGGAGATTTCTAAAACTTAACAGTATTCATCTTTCCTTTGTTTTCAGAAAGTTAGAAGAGAATTTTTGTACACTTTTTGGTCAGTTTTAAGTATTGTTGTATAGTTCCAACATGATCATCTTTTCGGTCACTCCAAATCAGATATTGTGTTCTGAAATTTAATTTTTCTGCATGCTTAATTTTTGAAAATGAAAGAACCTAAAAATTTTTAATAAACCAAAGCTAAAAAAAACTGCAAGTGCAATTGTGGAAATCAGTTTTTATTGCAGAATTTTCTTACTTCATCTTTTCTATTCTCTCGTATTGCTTGAAATGTGATACGTTTCATCCAATTCTATATAATTATTTTAAATACATGTTGAATAATGATAGTAAAATTACTGATTTTTTAGGATATTATTTTTTATCGCAATCGTCCATATTTCATTTATAATGGAAATAAAAAATGGTATATATATATATATATATATATATATATATATATATATATATATATATATATATATATATATATATATATATATATATATATATATATATATATATATATATATATATATAAATATATATATATATATATATATATATATATATATATATATATATATATACATAATGATACGTATTAAAAACAAATACCACTACAAAAGCTAAATACCAATGATTACTAAAGTGGCGATACATTACTTTTTGTTATTTTTTTGGCATATTTAATAACAATCATAAAAATATTTAAATGAGTTTTGCATTTGCAATTCAGTTTCTCATATTTATTCAAAATTGTTCCGAAATTTGAATTACTTAAATGCAGATCATTATTAATATCATTTTTCTAAAAGCACATAAGCAAAAAGATGAATATTTATTTAAATATAACGGGAAACTAAAATTGCTTCAGTTGTTATATAAGGGTAAACTTTCAGAAGAGATTGAAGGACCGCCTCTCTGATAACAACCTTCTTGAAAAACAATTTCATAGACTTACCATCGCCAAAACTTTGCCGAGAAGAATAACTTCCCGTAAAAAAAAGTTCTGGATGATGGTCTAATCAACAGTTTACGCTGCTCTACCTTTTCCGCGCTCGAAATATGCCTCCTTCCAAGCGTTACTGCTATGTATTTTTTTCTCTGTAAGAAAAGTTAAAATCCTTTATTTTGCTAGACTACAAAAGAAAGTTGAATAAAGTTCTCCCTCCTTCCATCCTCACGCAGAGGACAGGGGCGGAGGGAAGGTGTATTTACACTTGGAAAATGAGATAACGGTGTGTGTGTGCTGTTGTAAAAGTGGTTGGTAAACTATTCGAATAACTTTGACGATGCGTGACTGTTGGAATACCTTCGCTGCACTTCATCGATTCTTTGCACTCTAGGGATATGTATCGATGTATCGATTACTTGTTCAGTTTTTCTCTCCTATTTTACGTTTTTATATCAATAATTTAACTTTAGGGTTTAGGAAAAATGCTCTATTTCTTCTTTCAAAAACTTTTTTCTGGAAAATGTTTTAAAAAAATTCCCCAGATGGAATGTCAAACAAATGTGTAAACTTGCTTATCGTGCAATTTTAAAGCTTTTTCAAAACATTTTATTTTTTTTCATTTAATTTATCATAAATTCTGTATTTAAATATTAATGTTGCAAATACCTCAGTTTATAACATTAAAGTTTTTAAATGCACTCACAAATTGAAATTTATTAATACTGTACAAAAATTAAAAAAAAACCTTTTGTTAACTATTAAACATTTAAATATTTTTCAAAGAAATCTAGAAATATTTCTTGGACAAGCTGAGCTCCAAGTTTTCATTTTTACTCTAAGTCTTACTTTAAAGTGTTTCCTTATCGTGTTTTTTTTAAAGTTTTCTTCAATTAACAACTGTTTAACCAATTTCTTCAATTAAGTGTTCCTTTAAAGTGTTTTCTTCTATGTTCCTATTTAAATCCCTTAAATCCATTGTTTATTTATTGGTGCTAAATGCAAGTCTTTTAATCATAACTACATTAGTTTGGAAAATATTAAAAAGCCAGCGTTTATCCCTTTTTGAGCGAGAATGAAGACAAAAAAGCTCCCAGAAGTTAATTTATTACATCAACTGAATGCTGAAATTAAGCATTTATTTTCAACTCGTGAATTAAGGGAACCTGAGCAAATTAAAATTGATTTTTGATCTATTGGATGTTGTTATCGTGTGCCAGCTAGGCTGGCAATATAGGTTGCGCTGCTTCACTTTTCCAACTGAACCATATTTAGGTGTGGAGTCCGACTTAATCAGTACACACATGCCATAGATACCCGTTTATAGGGTAGGCAACCATTCACAATGCATTCATACAAGGAAGGGACAAAGACAGGATCGATAGAGAAAGAAAAAAGTACATCCATGCCAGAACCAGGATTCGAACCCAGGACCTCCCTATCCACAGCCAGACACGCTGACCACAAGACAATTTGGGTGGCTATCTATTGGATAATACAATCATATGGATATGTTCTTCCCAATAATTTTAACTATTACTTTATAAGCATAATAACTTTGAGAAACATATTTAAGTAATTTAGAGTATTATATAGTCAAAAATTGCCATTCAGAATATAAAGATTTCTTATAATCTAATGCTTATATGTTACAGCAAACTGTGAGTTTTTCCGTAAGACCTCCAGCTAACGGCTCTAATACATAAAAAGATAAAGAAGGAATGCGTTAAAAATGTATCTTATTTTAATGGAAGATATGTGTATGTGTTATGTAAGATTACATATGTGTATTTTCAGAAAAGTATAATTCACATTAAAGAATATTGAAATACGGTTTAAAATTTCCTCTGCGAATTTTAGTTAAAATTGTTATTCAATGAACCTTTGTAATGCTGAAACTGTTAAGATACCAGCTCTGTTTATTGAGCTTGATTCCCTATGCAAGGAACATGATGAATTGACATAAATATTCAAAATATAGGCAACCATTCAATGTAACAAATGTTTGTAACAATGTAAAACAAATGTAACAATGTAAAACAGTTTTGTAACAAATGTAAATTACTCTAAAATACAATAAAATGAGTAAAATGTGATATTTATTCGATGAGATGCAAAATCATGAGAATGTCAGTTATTTTCTATTGAAAAGATTCAGAGCTATTAAACAAGAAAACTATTGTAAAATATAAGCAATTCATTATTTTTAATTCTTATTTGTAGTTATGGTGTTTCAATTATTGTAGGATACCTCATTCACAATTGCAAAATGTTAAATTATTCCCATAGTTAATCAATGAATTAATTTAGTTGCATATTCATGCCACTTTAATTTTTAATTTGTTTCCATTGACGAAAAATTATTAATTTAATATCTTAAGATGTTTAAGTTACCTTTTCTAATTTAATTCAAGCACCATACAACATACGTAATTTCATAATCATCATATGCTGTAAAATGTTAATAATATATATAATATCTTAAATAAATAAAATTAAATTATCTTTAATTTTCATAATTGAAAGGAATATATTATTTTTTATTTTTCTCTTCAGAAATAGATTATGCTTCCTTGTTTTCAAGCAGTGTTTTAATTTCTTTGCAACAATTTAGATAAAAACCACTTATAGACTCAGTTGATCACAAATAACTTATAAAATCTTGATTAGATACTGCAGAATCTTTTTGGCTAGATATAAGACATTTTGTCTGAATAGACAATTATTTTAAGAGCCACTGATTAGAGAGGTAGCAAAACAACTAATGAAAGTTTGTATTATCTCATACGAATGTCATTTCATCAAGGTAGACTTAAGAATACATCGATTATTCCAAAGGTATATTTTCATGGATTATCTAGATTTTAATTTATTTACTTGTTTAGTAATTACTTGTTTATTTTAGTTTGTATTAAGCATACATTTCAAGTATATTATTAAGTGTTTTAAGAAATAATTGATAGTAATGATTAAATATTGTTCAGAAAACATCTACATTTTTTATATTTTAGAAATCATCAAACAAAGAAAAATAAAATTGTCTAGAATGTTCGGTAAAAATTTAAAATAATTTCAAAAACATTTCAAAACATGTGTTAAGCTTTCTGCGTAACAAAAGAATTTAAAATTAAATGTTAAAAAAACGAAAAATTAAAAGAAAACTTTTTAATTAACTACAATTTTCCATGATTTATTGTTACTTTCTTCCGGGATAATGTAAAGCTATGATTATTTAATACTGTTGCTCACCTGCTGTTTCTGGAACAGTTATCGAGATAATAGTCTCATGTTACTTCAAAAAAGTTATTCATCATCAGCATAAAGAAAAAATTATAATCCACTGCATTTATCACTGGGAAAAGAACGGGTAAAAAGGAACCAGAAACATTAACCATGAAAAGAAAATTAATTTTCCCTTCCAGTCACATCTAGAAAACCCATTTTCATGCAAAAGAGTGTCCAAGTCGTTATGTTTGGTAGGGATTTTTTTCCCTATATTCGTGAGACGAGGACTTGTAATTTCTGTCCCGTTTAATCAACCGGCAAGCTCAGAATTTAAAGAAAAAAACGAGGGAAATTCTCGCTGCGACAATTTAATAAAGTTTCGTATTAACTTATTTTTCAAAAATAACAAAACGCCGGTGGGAAATTACTTTCAAAAACTTGGGAACAGATTTTTCGAACGTGAAGAAAAATGTTTCTTCTTGTAATTCAGTAGTAGAGAATGTGAGAAAAAAATGTTTTTATGTGGAAGTTTTCTTTTGTATGTTGCACTTTTTACTAGTGTCCATTCATTCATTTTACACTGAGCGCGTTGTGTGAAAAACTTTAAGAGATTAGATTTTAAATTAAATTATTAGGAGAGTTTTTTGCTACACTTCAACTCTTTTGAGTTTATTATTTCTTAAATCGTGCAGACACAAAATATTATTTTCAACTTTCTCTGGGTGATATACATTATTTAGTTTTTAATTTAACTTCAAAATATTTTCTTTAATCGTTAATTTTTTACTCTGAAATCCTTTTTGTAAAGATATGAATATTTTCTTTGCGTAAAATCTTTTTGTAGAATAAACATACATGCATTTGTCAAAATGCAATTTCAAATATTTCATTATACCAACATTTTTACACATACATTTAACATTTAGAAATAAAAAGATAAATTATTTTTTTAATTTTTATAGTGCTGTACATATTTAAAAGAAAACTCTAAAAGGCCTAAAAACTTAATTTGGAAAAGTTAACATGAATGTTAAAAGAACAATTTATCAAAATAATGTTTGCAGATATAAAATCTCCGTCAGAAAGTATTTATTTCTGCGTTAAAAATCAATCAAAGCTAAAGTAATAATACCAAAACCAAATACATTTTTATAATAACATAGTACTTTAATATTTGTTGCTATTATATTATTACCTTAATTTATAATTTGTGTATGCTTATGATCACATGTAAAAATCTTCTACTTTAACTGCAACACTACAGGAAATATTACCTTTCTAATAAGAATCTACACCCTGACTGATATAGTTCCAACAAATACATTCATAAAATGTGTCATAACAAATTTTACCTTTGTCAGAATATGTTTGCATTTATATATTATTTGCACTCTTTCTTGCTTTAGCTATTTTGATAGCCAATCAATATTTTTGTTTTAATATCGCATATCATACACCACACTTCATCTTTTCATCTTACATTATAGCTAAAGGATAAGAGAAATATATATATATATATATATATATATATATATATATATATATATATATATATATATATATATATATATATATATATATATATATATATATATACATATATATATATATATATATATATTATGTTGTTGCTACTAATGACACTTGGACAAGCCAAACTCGCTATGCTTTGGCTATGCGAATTTAAATCAATTGCGAGCGTCTTTAGTTTAATCAGAGCACAATGAATGTGAAAGTACAACTTTTGCACTTCAAATCCTCCGATAGATGGATGGCACCACCAGAGGATCATCTCCCTCAATTTTGGCATTGATCTGAAGTGGGAGTAAATTTCTCCATGGACCATTGCACCCATGGTAACTGTTCAACGACCGACCACAGGACTTTCGATTCCACAGATTTAACGAGCACGTGTATTGCATGTACTCGGTAGGTCTTTGGCGGCATTGGGAATCGCACTTCACAACTACCGGATGGAAGGCTGATACCCTAACTACTAGGCTACCACGGTCATATATACATATATATATATATAGATATATATATATATCATACATGTATATATATATATATATATATATATATATATATATATATATATATATATATATATATATATATATATATATATATATATATATATATATATATATATATATATATATATATATATATATATATATATATATATATATATATATATATATATATATATATATAGGAGTATGTTCGTTGAATGAATACAGGTTTATTTTATTAAATAGTTTGTGGATATACTTTTATTAAAATCTAAGAATGTGTTCCATTTAGAATTTATTAAGATTTTCAACTATATATATTATATATATTCAAAATATGTCTATGGGTGAAAGTTAAAATGAACAAGACAATAATTTTTAAAATTAAATTTCTAAATAAAATTAATAACTGTTCCACATTCTTATAAAATTGTTATTATTAAGATATTTCCTTGTGTGTATTATGTTTATTTTATATAACCGAAAACTAATAAGACAAAACATATTACGATTAATTTCGAAGGTAAGCAATTGTAAATATTAGTACATGTAAAATAAACATTTTCGTAATTAATTATTATAATTTTGTATCGAAAATAATAGAAAGAAATACATGAGAATAAAATATTTAAAACACTTAATTCAGAAGCATGTAGTCTTGAAAATCATAGAAATATCATAAAAATGAACAGAAATAAATATTAATGGATGAAACACATTTTCTCATTAAATAGTTACATAAAACTAAGTGACATATTAAAAATTTCAAGAAATATGTTACTAAAAATGGCCTAAAGTAAATAATTTTTTATTTTTATAAGGCGATAATAAAAGATCCTGTAAGTTAAAGCATGTGAAATGATCAGAAAAGTGTAATATATATCCAATACAAAATATGCTTCACGAGAGAGTGAAATTATAATATTTCAATGCGTAAATCATACATCAGTATTCTAATTTAAGAAGGAAAATTATATAAACAGCATTTGAATGATATTATATTAAATGTTACTTGTAATGGATCAAAAGTAGAATATTATATATATATATATATATATATATATATATATATATATATATATATATATATATATATATATATATATATATATATATATATATATATATATATATATGTATATACCAAACCTTTCAACACTGAATGGCACATGCATATTTGTAGTTGAAGCATAACTTAAAAATAGAAAGTTATTTACGTGGAGAGATAAATTAAATGAAGTTAAAGCTTTTGTAGGAACTGTAAGTTCCGACATTTTACGATGTTTTTATTTCTAAGAGAAGTAATCACAAATTTCGATATCCTTGTACTGAGATAGGATTGGAATATTATAAAAATATCATATTATGTATTACTTATTAAAATAATTTTGTCAATATAACATCGTATGGTTGGAAAGTAAGAGTATTTAAACATAGATAATACATCTAAAGTAAATTTTATATCTTCCTTTCGTATCGACTTACAATGAACTCAAGCGATAACTAAGAAATAAAATATTAGCTATGTATATATATATATATATATATATATATATATATATATATATATATATATATATATATATATATATATATATATATATATATATATATATATATATATATATATATATATATATATATATATATATATATATATATATATATATATATATATATATATATATATATATATATATATATATATATATATATATATATATATATATATATATATATATATATATATATATATATATATATATATATATATATATATATATATATATATATATATATATATATGAGATTGAAAGCGCCACCAGAAGGCCATTCACATGTCTGTCGTCGGACATGTAGAAGAGGGAAGGTAGGAGAACGACGGTGTAATGGAAGAGAAAAAACGCGATGACGTGAATTGATATTAGACTAATTATGGACTATGACTAACAAAGATGTTAGATCGTGATTTAATATTCCTTTGTAAATATGTATATAGCTTTTTTTATTTTGTCCAAAAGCGTAATTAAATCATTTAAACAATGTATACATATACTTCTCTATGAGCATATTAAAGAATTTATTTTGAAATAAACTCATTTAAGAGCTATTGTTTTTATTCCTGTGTTCAGCTTAATGCCTTGTTTTTTATCATTTATTTACCTCCTTATTACTACTCGCTACAATGCAAACGCCGTCGCAAAGCATCAGCTCTTCGGGGGACTATGGAAAAATGGTGCTTACCGGAGCTTAATCCTTGCATCTCTGTTGCATCGACCCTCTTCAACATCGACCCCAACTGCTGCCATGACACCATTTATACGGAAAAAGCTGAAGATGTGGCCAGGCAATGCTCCATGCCTTTGGTCCCAAATGACAAGTATTTTTTACTTTTTCTTTTCCTTTCTTTTTGCACTTGTCACGCGACAACAACAACAACATATATTATTGGAATGTTTTAATTCTTTGTTTGATACCTTGTATTAAAAAATCATTTTATCACTGAATCATTTAAAAGTAATATTTTATTGAGAAGAAGTAGTTACAAAAGAAATATATACTGAAAGAAATCGTAATGAAATAATGGATATATTTTGTTATTTTTTAAATGAGTTTTGTAATATATCTTTATAAATATTATACAAGGTGTTCCAAAACGACCGCATAAGGTCTGCACACCTAGATTCATCGTTGGGAGTACATAAAAACTGCCCAGAGAAGCGTTCCTGTACGATCCTTAGTTTACGAGAAAAAGGTGAAAAACAAAGTATTACGTCACTTCAGGTGCAAAAAAAAAACACTTTATTGAACATATCAACAGCAGTATATGCGCAATTTAAAGCAGATGTTCAAAGTGTCCGCCGTGCATGTCGAGGCAGGCTTGAGCACGCCATCGAATGGCTGTCATCACGAGCAAGTAAGTCCATTGGTGTTGTCACTACGTACGCATCCATGGCACGTAGCGATATGCATGAAGCGATATGCGCGGCTAACTTATTAAACATTATCGTCTGAAAAGATATGCAAATACTGTTGTTGATATGTACAATAAAGTGGTTTTCTTGCACCGGAAGTGATATCATACGTTTTTTCTATTTTTCTCGTAAACTATATTTCGTCCAGGAACGCTTCTTTGGGCAGATTTTATGTACTATCTATCTGTGCAGAGCTTATGCGGTGGTTTTGGGACAACCTGTATATTGTTAATAATATTTTTATGCAGTACTTGCAGATTTAAAACATTTTCTTGAACGGATATCTTCATTAATAAAGCTCACGTGTAAAGTTTCTTGAAGATCAACAGTGTCATGGATAGTGACTGACTTCATCAAATCCTTGAGTGAAACAAACAATGATATAATATTCTCAATCATACAACTGTCAACGCTACCACAGATTTTTGGTGTTTATCTCGACGTTGAGTTAAACCCCAATAATGGATCACTGTGCCCCATATATTTACCATATATTGCCATTTCCAGAAGCATTTTCCAACTTTCACATCATGATGAAGTTTTAAAAGTAGATCAGTTGCTCTAAAAGATTTATAGAACAGTAAAAATTTAAGAAATTAAATTCATACCGGTTTAGAGGTGCAACAAATTATTGAAAATACTAATACTCATAACGTAAAACATAATATATATATATATATATATATATATATATATATATATATATATATATATATATATATATATATATATATATATCTGTGTGTGTGTGACTGAAAGCGACACCAGAGGGCCATTCACATGTTGGCCGCCGGATCCGCAGAAGAGAAGAGAGAGAGAACGATGATGTGATGGACGAGAAAAGACGGGATGACGTGAAGACGCGAATGGATATTGAACATGTTACGAATTATAACTAACTAAGATGTTAGATAGTGTTTTAATATTCCTTTGTAAATATGCAAATAGCTTTTTCTTTTTCTTATTTTGTCCAAAATCATAATTAAATAATTTAAACAATAATGTGCATTTTACTGACAAAGAACTGATAGAATTCACATTTATACATATATATATATATATATATATATATATATATATATATATATATATATATATATATATATATATATATATATATATATATATATATATATATATATATATATATATATATATATATATATATATATATATATATATATATATATATATATATATATATATATATATATATATATTTATTTATATATACACATATAGTTACTTATTAAATTTGGGAGAGAGATAAATACGTAAATAAACCAATAATGGATTAAGCAATGTTTTAACCAGGTGGCAAAGAAAAAATTAAATAAATAAATGAGGGAAATCTACGCTCAAATTTTTTTTCTTTTCAAATTTCATGAAACAAAGTATTTTTGAAAAATTAATCGATACCATTAATTTATATATATATATATATATATATATATATATATATATATATATATATATATATATATATATATATATATATATATATATATATATATATATATATATATATATATATATATATATATATATATATATATATATATATATATATATATATATATATATATATATATATATATATATATATATATATATATATATATATATATATATATATATATATATATATATATATATATATATATATATATATATATATATATATATATATATATATATATATATATATATATATATATATATATATATATATATATATATATATATATATATATATATATATATATATATATATATATATATATATATATATATATATATATATATATATATATATATATATATATATATATATATATATATGTACACACATCATCACTACAAGGGAGTTTTCAACAGCCACCAAATTTACACCATTTGAATGTTTAGCTGGAATCAAAATAAAAATAAAAATAATATCATAATCGAAGAACTTCTGGCAAAAGAAAATTACCAATTTGTACTACAGAATAAGTAGCAAATGAGAGAAGATGCCAAATTATGCATTTTAAAGTTACAAGAACGAAGTAAAAAACAGTACCACAAACAGCGAAAAGAAGAAAAGAAATATAACATAGGAGACAAAGTGACCATAAAAAAACCCAGTTTGGTGCAGGAATGAAACTGCGCCCAAAAATTTTCGGCCCCTACGAAATCGTGAAGGTCGGTGTAATGATAGATATGATGTCAAGAAGATAGGCAGATATGAAGGCCCAAACCTGACTTCCACATCTGCAGATTTAATGAAACCATGGGACAATTCCAAAGAACTTTAATTAAAAAACTATTGACTTTTATCTTTTACTTTTCAGCCAAACAAGAATAATTGAACTTTAATTTTTGCATTTTTCTTTCAATATTGCTTTTTCTTATATTTATGATTACTCTTTATTTTTATATTTTAATCTAATAATTATCAATTTGGTCGGGGACAGACCACATCAGGATGGACGAGTGTTTTATACTTCAGCGAGTGCAACGCCACTGCTACTGCTCACTCGAGAAGCACTCATCTACCCACACATTGCGCGGGGAGATGGATAAGCCAGGACATAGTAAAAATGCTCTTGTAATCTAATCTTTTCTATTATTCTATCTTTGTTAGTTAACTTGCAGTCCTTATTCAACAAAACCCTAGACATCCCCACCACAACATATATGTTAGCATCAAGCTGTAATATTACTTAAAAAAGTGGCCACTAGATGGCAGTGCTAAATATGTCATGTTGAGAGAGATGTACAAGTAATTGAGAGAGGAGATTGTGTGAAGGAGAGATTGTGTGGTGGAGTTACCTTAAAGATGTCTGTAAATAATCCTAATCTGTAAATAAATCCTTAAATATTAGTAAATTTATAAGAACTTCTTCCTTCCCTACCTAAGCTATATATATATGTATACAATGTGTCCCAAAACGACCGCATAAACTCTGCATAGTTACATTCCTCGTTAAGAGTACATAAAAACTGCCCAAGGAAGTGATACAGCACCATCCATAGTTTGCGAAACAAATGTGTAAAAGAAAGTATGACGTCACTGCCGGTGCAAGAAAAAACACTTTATTGAACACATTAACAGCAGTATATGCAGCGGATATCGATGGGCATACTCCCTAGCAGTTCGTAAGGCATTTCCATTACATCGGCCGTACATCAAGTACCTGTCGCAGTCGTCACGAGCGGAGTACCATCATACGAAGACTACCTGTAGCTGCAGGATGCTGCCTTTTAAATACCAGTTCATCGGCGGCTTAACGTCATTCCATGGCGAGCGCATTAATCACGCGATATGCGCGGTGAAGTTTAAAACATTATCTTCTGGAAAGATATGAAAATACTGTTGTTGATAAGTACAATAAAGTGTTTTTTTCTTATACCGGCAGTGACATCATACTTTGTTTTTTTTTTCTCGTAAACTATATGGATGGTGCTGAAATGCTTCTTTGGGTAGTTTTTATGTACTCCCAAAGAGGAATCTAGCTGTGCAGATTTTATGCAGTCGTTTTGGGACTTCCTGTATATAGATTTTAATATAAATAAAAAATATATTAAAGTAATGAATACAATACTGAAATTACAATATGATAAAATATAAACTACAATACATTATAGGAAATCTAGCCTGCGCTAGGAAATCCCGTCTGATGAAGACGTGGTCCTTGTGCAACTCAGCCACAGTAAGTCCCTAAAAAGGGAATGAGAAGCGCATCTTCCCTGTCCGATGGGGAATCTAGATCAGTTGTTATTTGGATACGATCGCATGAAGACCGCATTGGCACCAGTGTATTATGGTGTGTAGTTCATTTTATGGAAATTAATTATGAAAATTGTTATTTATTAAAATGTTATTGTTAGATTGTTGATGTTAGAATGTTAAAATAAAATATTAAAGACAATAATTTTGATTTGATTTTATTAATGGATAAACGTGATTTGATAGACGTGATTTTATTAATGAATAAAATCCCGCAACAAATATATATATATATATATATATATATATATATATATATATATATATATATATATATATATATATATATATATATATATATATATATATATAGAGGAGAAAATGTTTAGAACAGTCCTTAAATTAATAATTGATTCTGTAAATATTTTAAATACACTATTAGTTATTTCTGAAGATTACTGCATAGTTTTCCATAATTAGTTGCAGATAACTATAATATTTAATTAATTATAAATTCCTGGTAAAATTATAAACATTCATCATCTTACTATATTGATTCACTCTAAGATTGGACTTATAAAGATTATTCGTAACATAGATTTATAATGTCGAAGATAATATTGTAAAAATTGATTTATATATATTTTTCACTCTATGATTCATTTCACTTTCATATAATGCCAGCAGGTATCAGTAAAATGAAGTTTAGTTTTGGAAAAATATAGGTAATATCATTAGTTATTATTTAAAATACGTTACACCTTTTCCACTTTGCATGCAAACTAATCCCTTGGTAATAAATTTTACACCAACTACACAATGTTACCGTATATCGAACAATGAGACAAAAATAACATAAGGTGTGGAAGATAATGCAAGAGCAAATATCTGAGTACCTTGCATCAGTTTTTCTTCTTTCATCAGCATTGAAGAAAATTATCATCGCGGAAATTTAATTAAACCTTTAGGTGAGGGTATATATACATATAATCTCCTTTTATTAGCTGGATAAGGGCAGGCGAACGGCTTCATTTTTCCTTATCGGGTGCACTCCATGTTTCCGAGTAATTTTATTTTAATCGATAATCGTTTTCTCGAGTATTGAGTTTCTCTCATGTATCGATTTCAACTTTTGCAGTTTTCCACTCGGAAATGATGATCGAAAACCTAAATGGTGAAAAAAATGTTGAAGAATGAAGTGTAAAGTGTGCAGCGAAATCATCATTTTCCTGGTGAAGGAAGAAGGAGAAGCATCAGGAAGACGTAGATGGAATTATATTCGAAATAAACTTTAAATTAAGAAAAGGCTCAAATGATGATGTTTAATAACTTGTTATCTTTTAAGTGCCAATAGAAAAGTATTGGTTTTAAAAGAAGGCAAGCAATGGCAAATAATCTCTACGAGCAGTTTATAAAATTTTATTTTTGATGGCCGATTGTTTTGATTTTGTCGACCTATATAAAGTATAAAGTAAATAACATTTTATATAAATTATTTTAAGCAAAGTCCTGTTTTAAAATATGGCTTAACATAAGCTTTTGACAGTCTTTTATGACATAATGGTAGTTGTTTTTGTTGTTCCTTTATATAAACAAAAACGTTGTATCCTGCTTATTAACAAAAGTATCTAAATTAAGTTCTGATGAATGTATTTAAAAACTAGATATTTAAAATAAGAAATTGAAATTAATTGTTGAAAAATATACATGAATACAGTCAGTTTTTAAATGGTATTCTTTTTGAGTGTTTTGTCAAACTTTGTAAAAATTTTATTTCAGTAACATGCATTAATTTTGACTTTCTCTGTAGTTTTTAATTTAGTACACATCAAACTTAAGGAAATAATGGAATCAAAAGCTCTCTTCCAAATACTTTGAAATTATTGAAAGGAAATTATGCAAGATTATTGAATTAATTAATTATTTTATAGAATCAACGTTTCATTCATTTTCTAAATTAAATAATAATTTATTCCAGTAGTATACGGTCATCAAAATTGAGATAAAACATATTGCATAATCTAAAAGCAAATTAAAAACATTGGTAGGAATATATATCAGGATAAATTATATATGTAAATATATATATATATATATATATATATATATATATATATACAAAATGGTTTCTTGTGGAGGAATAGGCGAAAATAATTTTAAAATCTAAACTTAGAAGAGTAAGCATTGTTTCATTAACTCTTATAAAATACCTATTCTTTAACTTTATTTTTGATTAAGTGGACATCAAAATGAAAAATTATTGTAAATTGTAAAATCATCTGTTATGAGTCATAGAATAAACAATGTTCTTATTAAATTGTTTTTCTGAACTACCTAATAATGGAGAAAAAAATTTTTTTTAAATGAGATATTACAGAAAACTGTGTGCTGACTGTTTTCACCGTAAATTCTAATATAAAATTGAAATAATGAAACAATTGATTTAATTTCTCACAAAAAAATATAAGTTTTGTTATTATAAGCCTCCTTATGGTGTCTTAAGAATCTACCTTAAAATAACACTATAAACATGAAAAAGTGCAGCTTAGAATGTTATCTTAAAGAAGCTAAGAAATTAAAAATAAAACATGATCCCTTTGTCTACTCGAAAGCAGTATATTCATTAAAGTCTTTCATTTATCAGGTTTTTGCTTCTTTTATCTCCTTATCTCCTTTATTTAAATACTACGGATTATGCTGCCTTTAATGTCAAGAATAGCCTTTACATAATCGCCTCTTTGAATTCCCCATTACTAAGACCTCGATGTGACACTGACACTGAAGCTAAATAATTAATCCCATTTTTTATAAATATATTGAAGCCGAATTAATCACAATAACGATTTTTTTTAAAAAATTAAGAATCATTATTTTCACCATTTTTACTTGCTATTTCTCCTTTTGATTTTAATATTACTTTTAGAAAATTATCATAAGTATTTATCCTTAAGTTGAGTTTAATTTAAAATGTGATCTTTTGATTATGATTAATGTATCGGGGAATGGCCACTTTATTCTCTAGGTATACCCCGCGTAACAATGAAGTGAAGGACCCCGAAAGTAGAAAAATAGGAATTAATTAATATTCCTTAATTGAATCTAAGACCATCATGTAGATAGCGTCCATCCTGAAACATAATACAAAGTTTTTCTACCTAATAGTTAGAAGTCCAGTTAGTTAAATTTTAGTTTAGACGAATTTTTTAAAATTAGTCCTCAAAGCCATGCGACGAAAAAGTGTATAATTTCTGATTTTTGTAAATTCATCAAAACATTCATGGATGTATAGAGTTAAATATTTGTCAGATTTTTAAGATAAACATTTTAAAGGATATAATTAGAAATGCTAAATATTTAGTACAAAATTTAAGAAAAAATTACACTGAAAAAAAAAACTCAGATTAAATTATTATATAAAATATTTAATAAAATATGCATCTCTTGTTTCAGAATCAATATTGCCGCTCAACTTGTCTAGTAGTCAGCGTGCCTGACTGCGGATAAGGAGGTTCTGGGTTCGAATCCTGGTTAGGGCATGGATGTACTTTCTCTCTCTATCTATCCTGTCTTTCTCCTTTATATGTATGAATGAGGTGTGAATGGTTGCCTACACTATAAACTGGTACCTATGTCGTACTTTCACCTTCATGGTGCTCTGATTAAAATGAAAGACGCTCCCAATCGATTTAATTTCACATAGCCAAGGCATAGCGAGCTTGGCTTGTCCAAGTGTCATTAGTAACAACAACAACAGAATCATTATTGAGAAGGATATATAAGTGAAGAACAGTCTCTGATCATGGAGACAAGATTTTGGTTCCTTTGTCACTTATTGGTTATCCTTTGCATATGAGGTGATTCCCAACTTTGATGCTCTTTTTTCACTTGATTCTGTTAGACAGAGATTTAAAGTTTATTGGAGAAAGGAAAACACGACAAACAGTCAAGACTAAAGTGGGATTCATACCCGCGAACAATTGGTCCGACGTTAAGAGTGCTAAACGATCAGCTGCCACTTGAAAATCATATGATGGAAGGGGAAACATTTAGTGCAACTGTGTAATAGTCCTAACTTGTAAACTGATGAAAAGATGTTTGAATATCAAAAACTCTTTAAAACTCACTGTTCAAAAATTTTATTAATTACACTATTAATACGCTGTTAATTCTTATTTCGTATTTCCGTTTATAGTTCTGAAATTTTAATTTCATTTCATTTTCATTCATTTTATACAATAGAAATGAGACAAAAACATTAAATATGCATTATCATTAACTTAAAATTCAGAAATATTATTTATAATAAAATTTAAAAACGATGACAAATAGATAGAAAGGTTCTATTGGTGTGGCAACAGCATACTAGCCAATACCAAGTCCTGAGTTGAGCTCTACCAGTTAGAGAAAGCAGTCGAGTGGGAGTCTACGAAATTCAGAGACAGAAATCAAGTACAAGATCACCTAATATTTCATTTACCACACTCAGAGGTATCATTTTACGAGGAGGACATTGCAACCACAACCCATTTAACATGAATCAGCCTTCTTTAGAAAACACGACGGATCTTCAACTAGCTGGGATATTAAATCACTACCTTCCGATAATAGCGAAGCCCTAACTAAACTGTCCACTGCAGTTTGGTCTCTAAAGAAAGCTTTTGAAAATATAATCTAAAATTGCTTAAAGTCATAGAAATTTTGAATTAAATGCAAGTATGTTGTCACATATAAATTTATGCATATTTAGCAAGCTATTTTACTCACAGAAATTAATTTTTTTTTATATTTGCGGACACAAGTAAAAAAATTGTTTAAATTAAACATAACTAATACAGCTTCACATACATAAATTGATGCACACTTGGAAAATTCGTCTCCTGTTTTAAAACAAAGGACTATTTTATTATCCTTTTGTGAGCAACAACCTCTACATGAGTTCAACATAATAAAATTTTTTTAAAAAGGATAAATTGCGGAGAAAAAAGACCTGTCTGTTCACTTTCAAAACTGAAAGCATTGGAATGCATTGAAATTTCTTAAAACCTAAAACTCCTGCCTTTGGTTGGAGTGTTTGGGAAAAAGCATTCAAACTCAAAAGCTAAATTTATCATCTGTCCAAGGTTCAAAACTTTAAGACACTCAGTTAAACTAATTATGTTAATATAGATCTATACTTTTTAGTCCACGTATCATCATGTATCATAAAGAACTCATCATGGCCTTCGACTCTTAAAGCTGGCTCAGCTTGTCCTGATGTGGACCTTGCGCCACTAAAACCAACCAACCAACCAACTACTCTTAAAGCTATCCAAGCCTTAAGAGTCGATGGCCATGATGAGCTCTTTGAACATTACAATGCACGTCAAAGAAAGATATTTCCCTAATAGTGGAATGTATTCACATAAAACAAGGAAGAAAAATCAAGAAAATCCCAAGCATTCAAACATTGAAAAACATGGACACAGAAAATTTTAGAACTTGTTTCTTTATATTTATAAATATCAAATTATTAGAGATTTAATTTTAATGATATTGTTATGTCAATACAATGTAGACATTTGTAACTTAAAAATATAAGTTAAGTAGCATTAAAAAAAATTCAGCACAAGAGGCAATACTAATTTCCGTGTTTCATTATTTTTTGTTACCTAGAATTAAATTTATATATACCACCATTTCCCTGGTACAATTACTCTGACCATAATATAGGATTTTGAAGATTGCTCAGACATAATTCACCGTAAATACCATTTCGTGTTCATTAAAGTTGAACAAAAGGAAGCAATAAACTCGGATTCTTAGTAAAGTATCTTCATATAATGTTCCTAAGAATAAAAATAATTAAAAAAACATCTTCGAAATTATGTGTGGGTACTTAAAGCTCTGAGAAGAGGGAAAATTAATTCTGATGACCAGGCAACTTTCCTACTTAATGACTTTTTCTTAAGAAATTATGTGGCCGGATGATTACGTATGAGAAAATGTTCTCCATGCACATTATTATGTGCACGAAAGTTTGAATGTAATTAATTTTAACAATACTATATAAGAGAGCAGTCAGAAAAATTCTTGAAATAGAAAAAGATATTGTGAATTAAAACATAATGAACGCTTTTAAAAATTCCTCTCTGGACAAAATATGACTACACATACAAAACTAAAATTTGAATCTTGTTTCAAATATATTACATTTTATATACTTACTTTCTACTGAAAATAAACGAATACATTATCAGAAAACTAATAAATTGCTGGTTTTATAGTTTCTTCTGCATTAGTAAGTTTATTCGCATTTATGTTCCTACATTAAAACCTCAGACTATAAAAAAGCAAAGCATAATAATTATTAAAAGAGCAAAGCATAATTATTATTAAAAAAGCAAAACATCACTAAAAACTAAACTATGTCTTACTATTAGATAATATATTCAAACATAAAAAACGTAATAAAAATAAAAAAAGGATTTCATATTTAAATAGGACTGTTATTTAGCATCATAGATCATCCCAGATATATATATATATATATATATATATATATATATATATATATATATATATATATATATATATATATATATATATATATATGTGTGTGTGTGTGTGTGTGTGTGTGTGTGTGTGTGTGTGTGTGTGTGTGTGTGTAATAAGCATTCTAAAAGAGGTATTTAAGTCAATTTTCATCGTGAATGTACAATAAAATAAATAAACTATATTCTAATTAAACAGCAGCTCTTCAGGCCATAACTTCATTGCTCCCACATGATGCCCTTGTTATAGCCTGCCGGGAAATCCTTTCACAACTGCAAGAAAGAACGGAAATCTGTTTGCAATGGGTGCCAGAGCATTGTGATATTGATGGCAATGAGCGTGCAGAGAGGCTTGCCAAATCTGGATGTGTCTTGACCCAAGAAGACAGGCCTATAAGCTTTTCTGCTGCACGTAGTACTATTAATCTACGTATTAAAAAATCAATTAGGACAGCATGGGTGGCAGCTGCTGTTGGCAAAAGATGGGAGATGGTTGTCAGATGCAATACCATCCCCAACAGCCTGCCGCATGGAGAGGTGGTTGCCACCTTCAGGATGGTGACGGGTCACCACTACCTTCAGAAGCATCTCCACAGGATCGGCTTTGCCGATATTCCCCTCTGCCCCCTGTGTTCTACAGGCGAGGGTACAGCCGAACACCTGGCTTACTGTGATGCTCTGGAAAAGGCCGACGACGACTTGCATGGGCGGGCTGGACTCTACTGGGAAGCACGGTGCCAAATGGCCAATCGTTCGGGCGGGCGTTGGATGAAGAAAAAGATATTCTAATTAAAATTTTTATTAATTTTCCTAAATTTAATATGATATGCATATAAATACACACATACAAACGCATATATGCAGGATGTTTCATATTGAATGAAACAAAAAGAATAGCGCAGTTTGACTACCGAAATGGATTGATTCAACCGAAAAATTTATTCTTCAACTACATCCAAACAAGTATTATTTTGCCAACAGGGAAAAACATCGAATAATGAAACTCGCCGCTAGAGGCGCTGTTAAACAAAATGGCATCCATGCAGGAGAAAGCGTATGCTGTTTTCAAATATGTCAAAACCTCTTCGTTCACCGTTGTGCAACAACATTTTGGCACGAAGTTTCGTAAAGAACAACCACATCGTCAAGATATCGACTAGAGTGAGAATCAGTTCCAGGATATGTGCGGATTATGCAGGAACAAAAGCCCACGACGAAAAGCAACAGAACCCGAATTGGTTGAAAGAATTTGCGATTTTTTTTCGAAGTCCCTCAAAATCAATGCGACGTGCAGGTGCAGAACTGGATACGCCTTACATAACAGAGTGGCGTGTTTTATTGAAGCGACTCTAATTCAAGTCATAAAGATATCAGATGGCTGAGGCTTTGAAACCTACTGACAAACCGTTGCGTGAGGAATTCTGTGTTAATTTCAAGAAAAGCTCGATGTGAATGAATTCCAGAACAGACTGGTATTTATCGATGAATCAACTTTATATTTATGTGGCGAAGTTAATCACCATAATTTGCGATTTCGGGGCATAGAAAATACCCATGTAACAATAAAACATCAGCGTGATTCTTCCAAGGTGAACGTTTTCTGCGCTTTAGCAAACGGTTGTGTTTTTTGGTCCATTTTTCCTTGCGAGAAAATTGATTAATGGCATCACTTACCAAGACATGCTCTCTGAGTGGTTTCCCCTTCAGTTAGAGGAAGTTGTTCTCGCTTTCCTATTGCAGCAAGATGGTGCTCCCCAACATTGGAATAACAACGTACATTAGTTCCTGAACGAACGTCTACCCCATCGGATTGGCCATGCTGAGCCATAGGATTTGACATTGCTTCATTCACCGGTGAGATACCCACATCTAACACCCTGTGATTTTTTTCTCTGAAGTTTCGTTAAAGACAAGATTTTGGTGCTTCCACTTCTTAGGACTTAGAGGAAATGAAGCAGTGTATAACTGCAGTGTTGAACTCCATCATAGGGGATAAACTATCACAAGTGTGGAACGAGCTTGATTACCGTGAAACCATTTGTCTTGTCATCGGAGGGGTACATATTAAACACCTGTAGGTACTTGAATAATGTTGTTGTTGTGTTGTTGCTTATGACACTTGCATAAGCCAAACTCGCTCTGCGTTTGGCAGTGCGGTTTAAGTCAAAAGAGAGCGTCTTTCGTTGGATCAGAGCACCACGTAGGTGAAGGTACGATTTTGCTCTTTTGTTAAGGTGCCTCGTCATTTTGAACCACGCTCACGTGATAAGGCCACACCTGTGCTGGCACCCTCTTCTCTACATCCAGAACACACCAGCGGAAGGACTTTGGACGTCACTTAACGTGGGCACGTCCCCAACCCACGGAGCTCCAGCAACCCAGTGAAGGAGAGTACACCGTGGTCACCCTCCCAACCACTGCCCGTGGAAAATGATGCTTCACTTTGATGAGCTTACGGGAAGCGGCGTGAAGCTACTGAGCCACTGGAGCTCCAAATAACTGTAGTTTCTTGAAGTAAATTTGAATTTTCTAAATATATTAATTACAATGTTTATAGTCATGTTTTCTTTTTGTTCCATCCTATATGTAACACTCTGCTATATATATATATATATATATATATATATATATATATATATATATATATATATATATATATATATATATATATATATATATATATATATATATATATATATAAATGCAAAATCAGAAGTATAGCTAAAATCTCAAGAATACATAAAATATAAAAGCAAAGTTAGACATATAACCAGAAGCACAAGAATACATAAAATTTTATGTTTTAAGATTAGCAGTACATTTAGCGCAAAAGCAGCTAGAATAGTACTACTAAGATATAGTTAATAGTATAATTTATAAAATATGCAAAGAATATAACATAATGAGATAAAATACAATGAAAAAATTACATTTTAGAGAAAGATAAATATAAATGGAATAAAGTACCAATATGGCCAGCTTCATCAGGGGGTGTTGACCACATTGGCACAAATTATGGCTTTTCTGCAATGGCCCAAGACATAGTCTTAAAAAAGCCATCACACCCCAAAGCCATACCAAAAATCAAACTAAAGCATCAAACAAGAAAAGAAGCAAAACCCAATCCAAAAATATGCAAGTAGAATTCAATCCAATATATACAAGTCAAAATCCAAAGCCGTTAAAATACAAAATAATCATTAGATTTAAATCACATCCAATTACAAATCCAAATCTGCAAACATAAAAATTAGTAACTAAGTGTAAACACTATCGGCATTTCAAGCTTCTTATAAGACCTTCAAGGCTTGGGTGACCCTTCTGTAGTATAATAACTACGCCTTACTTCACTCTTATAAGCAATGCTCTACTAGCCAAATAGTGCTTAATAAAATTAGTTGGAATGTTATTATGAGTTAAAATATTTTCTAGTCTGTTTTTTTGTTTATTTATATTATTTAAATTATTACATATATTATATATTCTATTAAGTTGATTAAAAATAATATTTTTATAAATTTTAATTGAAATGTTTGAATTCCAGAAAATCATCTTATTAACTTTGAAATTAAAATTATTAGTTTTATCATAAATGTCAGTAAATGTGTAGTTATCTTTTATAGTAATTGAAATATCTAGAAATTCAGTTTTTAAGTTATCAATATTGGTTTTTATTAATTTTAATTCTTTAGGATATATATTATTGTAAATTCTATCGAATTCCAGGTAATTAAAAACTATTAAATCGTCAATATATCTATAAGCAAAAGGTATTTGTATAATAAATGATTTTTCAAAGTAGTTTAAAAATAAATTAGCCAATATACTTGAAAATTTGGAACCCTGGGGAATGCCGTTAACTTGTAAATAAATATTTTCTCCATAAGAAATATAATTATTGTAAATACAAAATAAACTTAAATCTTTCCAAAAATTTATATCGATATTCAATATTGAATTAAAATCATAAAAATAAAACATAATAATATCAAAAAGTTTTTCAAGTGGAATACTGGTAAATAAATCTTTGAAATCATAAGTGGAAACATCATTAATTTTATTGGCGGAAATAAATTCAATTATAGGTTTATTATTCTTAATTATCCATGAATTATTTGAATTATTAATGTTGTCTAATATTATATTTAAATAATAAGAGAATAGATTGCCAAATTTATCTGCATATGTGTTGCTTCCACAAGTAATGAAACGAAATTTAACAGGTTTTTTATGGAATTTTGGATATATTGTAATGTATGGAATTTTAAAGTTTATGTTTTTAATTTTAAGTTTTTTTGCAAATGCAAGAATTTTTTAAAAATTGTTGTTTTATTTGAGTTAATAATTTTGTAAGTAGTTGAATTGGAAATTTCTTCGTTAAGTAATTGATGGTAAAATTTTTTGCAAATAAATGCATAATTATTAAAAGCTTTATCTACTGGAGTGATAATGAAAAGATTTTGTATTTCTTTAATATGCTGTTTTAAATATTTTTTATTTATTCCTTCAAATTTTAAGCCATTTATATTTGTTTTGAATTTGTGGTAGAAGTTCCATTTCCATTGTGAGAAATATTCTATTGGAATTGAATAAATATTAGAGGTTTTAAAAATAAATGTATCGATATCATTAATAAAAAACTTTAAAATTTGTTTGTGGTTATAATAGTTTATAGGTCGAAATTTTGTACCTTTATTAACTATAGTTTTTAATTCATTATTTAATATAATTTCAGTATTTCCAGTTATTATGTGTCCAAAAGTTGAATCTACAAATTTACTGTATTTTGGGTTATCACAAAAGCAATCTGTACTTTCTTTATTTATATTTATATTACAGCAGAATTTATTATAATTAAATATAAGTCTACCAATAGGTAGATCATATTTAAAGGTACATTTAATTTCATTATTATTTAACGGAAATATATGTTCAAGTTCTTTAATAATATTTGAAAATCCAATTTTATCATATAATGGATGTTTAAAGTTAACAACAAAATAATCTGATTTGATATTTTTATTAGAATTTATATTTAGTTTACTTATTTTATATTTAAAAATGTCAAAAATTAAAATCTTAAAATGTTCATTATTAAAGTTAAAATTATTTAAAAATTCTAAAAGAAAAATACATTGTTTTTTATTTAGGCTCATAATAAAGTTTTTACAAAATGAAAAATTATAGGTGTTAACAAACTGACCTTCTAATTCGTATATTTTATTATTCCAATATATAAAGTTATTTAGATTGTAATTATTATAAGTTTTATTAATTTTTCTACCACCTCTTTTATATCTTTTAGTTTTTTTATTATTAGGTTTAAAATATATAAATGATTTAGTGTTTTTATAGTTAATAATAACAAAAGTTATAACATTGAATTTGAACATTTCAAAATACATAGTTTCGATAATATTACTATAACTATCTTAGATATTGAATTCGACATTAATTTACGACTAATTAAAGAAAATCAATATATTATTTATTATAAAACCTTAGTACCATATGGACTTAATGAATTATTTAACAATTCGAAAATTAACTATAAAAACACTAAATCATTTATATATTTTAAACCTAATAATAAAAAAACTAAAAGATATAAAAGAGGTGGTAGAAAAATTAATAAAACTTATAATAATTACAATCTAAATAACTTTATATATTGGAATAATAAAATATACGAATTAGAAGGTCAGTTTGTTAACACCTATAATTTTTCATTTTGTAAAAACTTTATTATGAGCCTAAATAAAAAACAATGTATTTTTCTTTTAGAATTTTTAAATAATTTTAACTTTAATAATGAACATTTTAAGATTTTAATTTTTGACATTTTTAAATATAAAATAAGTAAACTAAATATAAATTCTAATAAAAATATCAAATCAGATTATTTTGTTGTTAACTTTAAACATCCATTATATGATAAAATTGGATTTTCAAATATTATTAAAGAACTTGAACATATATTTCCGTTAAATAATAATGAAATTAAATGTACCTTTAAATATGATCTACCTATTGGTAGACTTATATTTAATTATAATAAATTCTGCTGTAATATAAATATAAATAAAGAAAGTACAGATTGCTTTTGTGATAACCCAAAATACAGTAAATTTGTAGATTCAACTTTTGGACACATAATAACTGGAAATACTGAAATTATATTAAATAATGAATTAAAAACTATAGTTAATAAAGGTACAAAATTTCGACCTATAAACTATTATAACCACAAACAAATTTTAAAGTTTTTTATTAATGATATCGATACATTTATTTTTAAAACCTCTAATATTTATTCAATTCCAATAGAATATTTCTCACAATGGAAATGGAACTTCTACCACAAATTCAAAACAAATATAAATGGCTTAAAATTTGAAGGAATAAATAAAAAATATTTAAAACAGCATATTAAAGAAATACAAAATCTTTTCATTATCACTCCAGTAGATAAAGCTTTTAATAATTATGCATTTATTTGCAAAAAATTTTACCATCAATTACTTAACGAAGAAATTTCCAATTCAACTACTTACAAAATTATTAACTCAAATAAAACAACAATTTTTAAAAAATTCTTGCATTTGCAAAAAAACTTAAAATTAAAAACATAAACTTTAAAATTCCATACATTACAATATATCCAAAATTCCATAAAAAACCTGTTAAATTTCGTTTCATTACTTGTGGAAGCAACACATATGCAGATAAATTTGGCAATCTATTCTCTTATTATTTAAATATAATATTAGACAACATTAATAATTCAAATAATACATGGATAATTAAGAATAATAAACCTATAATTGAATTTATTTCCGCCAATAAAATTAATGATGTTTCCACTTATGATTTCAAAGATTTATTTACCAGTATTCCACTTGAAAAACTTTTTGATATTATTATGTTTTATTTTTATGATTTTAATTCAATATTGAATATCGATATAAATTTTTGGAAAGATTTAAGTTTATTTTGTATTTACAATAATTATATTTCTTATGGAGAAAATATTTATTTACAAGTTAACGGCATTCCCCAGGGTTCCAAATTTTCAAGTATATTGGCTAATTTATTTTTAAACTACTTTGAAAAATCATTTATTATACAAATACCTTTTGCTTATAGATATATTGACGATTTAATAGTTTTTAATTACCTGGAATTCGATAGAATTTACAATAATATATATCCTAAAGAATTAAAATTAATAAAAACCAATATTGATAACTTAAAAACTGAATTTCTAGATATTTCAATTACTATAAAAGATAACTACACATTTACTGACATTTATGATAAAACTAATAATTTTAATTTCAAAGTTAATAAGATGATTTTCTGGAATTCAAACATTTCAATTAAAATTTATAAAAATATTATTTTTAATCAACTTAATAGAATATATAATATATGTAATAATTTAAATAATATAAATAAACAAAAAAACAGACTAGAAAATATTTTAACTCATAATAACATTCCAACTAATTTTATTAAGCACTATTTGGCTAGTAGAGCATTGCTTATAAGAGTGAAGTAAGGCGTAGTTATTATACTACAGAAGGGTCACCCAAGCCTTGAAGGTCTTATAAGAAGCTTGAAATGCCGATAGTGTTTACACTTAGTTACTAATTTTTATGTTTGCAGATTTGGATTTGTAATTGGATGTGATTTAAATCTAATGATTATTTTGTATTTTAACGGCTTTGGATTTTGACTTGTATATATTGGATTGAATTCTACTTGCATATTTTTGGATTGGGTTTTGCTTCTTTTCTTGTTTGATGCTTTAGTTTGATTTTTGGTATGGCTTTGGGGTGTGATGGCTTTTTTAAGACTATGTCTTGGGCCATTGCAGAAAAGCCATAATTTGTGCCAATGTGGTCAACACCCCCTGATGAAGCTGGCCATATTGGTACTTTATTCCATTTATATTTATCTTTCTCTAAAATGTAATTTTTTCATTGTATTTTATCTCATTATGTTATATTCTTTGCATATTTTATAAATTATACTATTAACTATATATATATATATATATATATATATATATATATATATATATATATATATATATATATATTCAAAATTATTAGAAGTGAATATAAGCTTTTAAATGCTGTTTTGTGTGTGAATTGGTGATGAGTATATAAACTTTGTCACATTTTGTCACTTTGTAAACAGGTTAAAATGTTTATATAAGCAGATGGTTTATATAAACAGGTTAAAAGGATTTATTCCATTGAAAAGAATCTAAATATTAGCTAAAATTAGTTGAAATATTAACTTAAGTTTTCATTTTTTTAATTGAAGTAATCACACAGTCAATATTTTTAGTTTTAATTGTATTTGACAAATAATATTTATCATATTAGAATGTGGGTATTTAAGTAGCGTAAGTTAATATTCATAATCATTGTTAATACGAACTAATAACACATTAATCTTAAAATATTCTTAAATAGTTTTGAATATACACAGTGATATGTAAAATGTGTTTATTATACAATAATATTTTTTACTACATTTATCTTAGGAGGTTTTAACATGAAGTGTTTTCAGTATTTGAGAATAATGTCTTTTTCATAATACACATAAAATCACTTATATATATATATATATATATATATATATATATATATATATATATATATATATATATATATATATATATATGTATGTATATGTATATATAAGTGATTTTGGTGTTAGAAAAATGCTTTTAAACGCTTTTTGTGGTAATATTTATTTATTTTTAATAATAAATTATATAAAATACATTAATATATATCTGTTCATTGATTCAGACATTTACCTATACTGTTGGATTTAGAGGGATATGATATTAGTTCAAGCCACTAATACTAATGTTCCATCGAATCCATTCTCAACAGCAAAATGCGGCTGAAGAAACACAGCTCGAATCAAATACTTTCTATTATGTTACCTGCAACAAATCCTGACTTAAACTCCTGACATTCATATTTTCTTTTGTTTGGACAATCATGTACTTTTCGCAGTTTACTAAAATGATATTCCTATCGTTCACTTAAGTAAGATTCCACTTTTATGGAAGAACATTTGAAGATTTGCTTGATGTTGAATATGATGTTGATTACTGTATTGAATCCAATGGTTTGAGAACTGGTAACGGTAGCATAAAGTACCAGTCTTATAAAAATACATAAGAATATTTAAATCAAATGGTATGCAGTAGCATTAATCTTAAACTGAATGCTTTCGATTGAAATGGAGAAAAACATGGTACATAAAATGTAAATATTATTCATGTATTTTATTATCCTGAAATTATTTTAATTATATAAATTTGCAAAATTTTCTTAGAAATAATCTTAAAGTTAAAATAATAAATCTGTCAGGAAGCGAATTCATGTGAATTTTTTTTATTATTTTTTCAAATTAAGAATTATTTAAACCTTAATTATTGTTTAAGGAAATATTTTTAACTTTCACTATGATATTTTTGGATTATTTTCAAACTTACCATTAAATAGATTGTATTTTAAGCTTAATCATCATTAAGAAATAGTATTTATGAAAAATCGATTTCAAGAACAAATCTCCCAGTGTTTGCCCAAAAGAGAGTTCTTTAGGAAAAATTAAATTATCTTCCACATCTAGGGAAATATGTCAAGAATTACATTTTCTCTTAAAATATCATTTCTGTCGAGACAAAAGCAACAACTCATGAGTAGAAAACATATTAAATTAGGTAAAATAAATCTGATTTCTTAGCTATATTTGGGATTATACTGAAGTTTAAGGGATATATATGAGTAACTTCTGTTTGTGTCGTATGAGAAAGTTTTCTTTTTACCAGAAAACACTTCTAAGAGGATTATCTCCTTTCTTTCATTTCTTTATCTGCCTCTGTGATAGAGTTACCAGAAATGTACTGTTTCCTGTTTTCACAGAAAAGTTTTTAGTATTAAAAGTGAAAAACAAAAACATGACTTTAATATAATTCCACAATAAAATATGTCCCGATGTATTTGAAATAACAAAGATGTGACTGGATATTTTCAAATCGGACTATTTCCTGTAAAAGATTCTAAAAGTGTATATATATATATATATATATATATATATATATATATATATATATATATATATATATATATATATATATATATATATATATATATATATATATATATATATATATATATATATATATGTTTATATATTACTATAACGTGAATTTACTTGTCTTTAAATAATTTTGCATAATATAATATGATTCATGCTGATTTCAAGAAATAATTTTGGTTTTTCTTAAGAAAAATAGAATTTGTACATCCTAATAATACCAGGGATTATGATTACATTAAGTGTTTAAAATTGCGAGATTTTGCTACCAAGATTTAATCTATAACATCATTTTTGCACTTAGAACTGAAATATAATATTTAATTTTTATTATAAAGTTAAGTTATACCAAACATCTTATTTTTGTTGACTGAAAGGAAACTTAAAAAAATACAAAGTGATGTCTTTTAAAACAACTAAATGATTTGCTATAAATAACAAAACTTATCTTTTTATTCCGAAATAAAAAAATTTTTTTATCGTATTTCTATTAAAATTTTAAATTGTATATCTAA
This sequence comes from Latrodectus hesperus, assembly GCA_037975125.1. NCBI lineage: Eukaryota > Metazoa > Arthropoda > Arachnida > Araneae > Theridiidae > Latrodectus > Latrodectus hesperus. Next base: position 3,919,589 of record CM075851.1, on the reverse strand, counting down.
TAATTAAATAAATAATACTCCATATATAAAACACTTTAAATGGAATAATAGTTGTTTTAGCACAAAGAAGACATTTTAACAATATACTTAATTTTAATTTAGTCGCACATTATTAAAATGTATTTACCTAGACTTACAGAAGAGATAAATTATTAATTAAAGTCTAGGTTTGTTTCATAAATGCATCTACAAATATACAAATAACATTTACTGAAATTCTATCAGTGAGTTCAGGTGATTTTAAATTAATTAAGTAAATAATAAGCGGAAAGAAGGTATTCCAAATTTTTTAACTCTGTGGTAAGGACATTCTTTTTGTGTATTTTTATTGCTAATTAGTTTTTAGTTTTTTAAATGTCGATCTGCATATATATATATATATATATATATATATATATATATATATATATATATATATATATATATATATATATATATATATATATATATATATATATATATATATATATATATATATATATATATATATATATATATATATATATATATATATATATATATATATATATATATATATATATATATATATATATATATATATATATATATATATATATATACACATACACACACACACACACACACACACACACACATATATATATACGTATTTGTTTACACGGGTGTTCAAATTAAGAGATTTTGCAAATATTGTCATATTTCCTGAAAAGAGCAGAAGGAAATATAAATTCAACACTTCGAGATAAAGATGCAAATCATGCGCATCGAATATGTTAGCACAAGCGTATATGTGGGTAGATACAAATGAAGAACAGGCTTTAAAAGCGCGCGCGTTACAAAACACGCCCTATGTTCGCTGGCGTATCTCGCCAAATTGCTTGGTGTTTTTGTGCAACAATTGAATGTGAATTCAAATTTTAACAGCTGTTGTTGCACCAGTTTGCTACCCTGTACGTAGCCCTGAATTGGACTCTACGAGTTAGATGGAAGGAGCCGGGTGTAGTCTATTATTTTGAAATTATGATAAAGCAGAAGACTCCCAATATTTGGCTTGCTACCCCCAGAGATATCATTTTACTTGAAGGGTAGATTTTTACTTTCATTTTAATTTTTTTAACAATGAATCATCAATGTTTAGATGAAAGAATGAGGGTTGGAATTATGGAGAGTCTCGAATTTGACCACTCTCAAGTCTGTATTTCAAGAGAGCTTACTTTATAACTCATGGAATTGAACTCTCTAGAAATATAGACTTGAGAGAGACCAGCTTCGATCCAACGCATAAAATCTGGCTTTGTGGAATAGTTTGCATGGTTTGCAACAAATGCAATACTTGGAATCTGTTCCAGGAAACTGTATCGATTGAGAGAAAGCCTGGGCAAGATCGTTCAAAGGCCACAGAGATTACTCTCATTTGTCCATTCTAGCTAAGCGTATTAGGGATTCTACAACTTCTCAGTTCTCTTATGACTTGTATACGACCACAGAAACCAGATTTTCAAGGATGAATTTTTTTCAGGAAAACTATATAAGAGAGTGTTGTTGTTGTCTTGAAGACCTGTGAATAGTTTCCAGCTCACTTTTAAGCGCAAAGGAGTCAATTTAGCATGGTTTAGAGGACACAAAGATTGGAGTATGGATAATTCTTTGGCTGTTCTCTTCACTGACGAGTGCCGGTTAAGCCAAACCACATATTCCAGGCGTAAGCTCATATGAGGAGAGCCAGGGTTTCGCTACCTGCCCTCCAATAACGACGAAATTAACCATCATAACATGGGATGTTTAATGGTATGGTCAGGCATCATGTTAAATGGCCGCATATATCTCCATCATTTTGAAAAATACAGTGTGCTTGCTACACAGGTGTAGAGCGGAGAACTTGGAGCCTTATGTTCAGGTTTCAGAGGATGAATTTGGCCTTGAGTTTATTATACGGACGATAACGGGACGCCACATAGAGCTGCACTGGGCAACGGATTTTTAGAAAGTGAAGATACTCGCCAGATGGTTTGGCCTAGCAGATTTTAAGACTTCACCTCACTAGAACATGCCTGGGACGCTCTGAGGAAGACAAATATAATGCACAACACAGTTTCCGAGAACCATCCAAAAACCTGAAAAAGGGTGGTTGAATGGATGAGATTAATTACTACAAGTAATCATTAACTGCCTTATTTCCAGTATGAAATCACGCTGAGTATGTATATTATATAGAGGGGGCCAAACCTTTTAACGAGTTCTTTTCTTGTTCCATTCTTCATCCACTGTTGCATGACTTTAGATTCAAATGAATATTATTCACGGCCATAACTGTGTTTTATAGCTAATGCGTGGGCATTTGTACTGTAATGTATAATGTGCTACAGTTGTTTTTCCCATACTTGTACCAATTGTTATCACAGATGCACTATTAACATTGGACACGATTGAAAAAATTCAAAAGGACCTTTATATCAAACTTTTTTGCAAATGATTTTTTAAAAAAGTTCTATAATTTATCAAGCATTGAAAAAATATTTTTTCGGCCGTTTCATTTTCTTCATTTATTGCTCATGTATAAGATTTCATTAAAAACAGAAAAGTATAGTTCCAAACATAAATTATTATTTCTTAAAATTCTCTTAATTTTGAACAGCGGTATATACGTACATACATACATACATACATATATATATATATATATATATATATATATATATATATATATATATATATATATATATATATATATATATATATATATATATAAATACAGGGTGATCATAATTAAAATGCAAATTTAAAAACGCTGTAAAAAAAGAGCCAATGGTCAGAAAGACCTGAAATTTCACCAGAATGTACTTCAAACAGGGGGATTTTGTTTGGCGTGGAAAAAAATTAGGAAAAAAAGTGACCGATAGATGGCGCTGCGCAGGTGGCTGTAGGTTAATTACATGAATTCTGACATGCACGGTAAGCAATTGTGGCTGTAAGCTGAACGTTAAACCAGCTGTGCTATTGTAAGTCAGGCAGATGTAGCGGAACTCTAGGTGTAAAGCCTATTCAGAGCGACAAGGTGGTGCCACATCGAACAGGAAAAAAATCGGTTTTTAATTGCCCTGCAGCCAAAAACCGTAGAAAAAGCCAACAATAATTCGGTTTTTAACTGTCCTTGGTCTTCTTCAAGAAGTTTTCAACATGGTGTCCACCATTTTCTGTTAGGAGGTGTAAACGTATAACGGTATTTTCCACTGCAACTTGGTGTGTATCAGTGCTGATGTTGTTAACGTGCTGAGTAATGCAGCATTTCAAATCCGCTAAGGTGTCTAGTAGACAACATTTTTCCGAAATCTCCAGAGCCAAAAGTCACAGGAAGTGATGTCCGGTGATCGTGGCGGCCAGGGAGTTGGAAAATGTTGGCTGATATCCGAAATGGCATTGCAACACCATCGAGAATTAACGAGAATTCAGGATACTCAGCATTTTATACAAGACGTTAATTTGCATATAACCACCTGTGCAGCGCCATCTATAGGCTACTTTTATTCCTAATTTTTTCCCCACGCCAAACAAAATTCCCCTGTTTGAAGTACATTCAGGTGAAATTTCAGGTCTTTCTGACCAGTGGTTCTTTTTTTACAGCGTTTTTATATTTGCAGTTTAATTATGATCACCCTGTATATATATATACATACATACATATATATATATATATATATATATATATATATATATATATATATATATATATATATATATATATATATATATATATATATATATATATATATATATATATATATACATATATATATATATATATATATATATATATATATATATATATACATATATATATATATATATATATATATATATATATATATATATATATATATATATATATATATACATATATATACTACTGGCCATTAAAATTGCTAAACCAAGAAAGCGGCGCACCACACACGTGAAATTAGCATGACAGGTAGAACTTGCTGTGATATACAAATGATTAGATTTTCAGCGCATTCATACAAAGCAGGCGACAGTAGCGACATCTACAATGTGTATAAAACCAGAGATTTGACAGCAGTTTTCTCATACTCAATTTCCGTTTCAACGTTGTTTTCGGCAAAGAAAGTTGTTGTAATGCCTTGTGTAAGAAGAAGAAATGCCTATCAGCACTTGTCTGACTTTGATCGAGGAAAGATTATTGCCTACTGGGATTGCGGTTTATCGTACCGCAATATTGCTGCTCGCGTCGGTCGAGACCCCATGACTGTTAGCAGAATATGGAATCGATGGGTTCAGGACAATCATACGGAACGTCATGCAGGATCTCAGCGACTCCCCATCACTAACAGCAGAGAATACAGACATCTTATCCGCATGGTCACAAGGGATCGTACAGCCACGTCACGAATACTGACTGAATCGAGAAATGGAGTCGTTTGCAAGGCAACAAGTTTCTGCTCGAACAGTTCGACGACGTTTGCAGCAGCATGGATTGTCTGCACGGCGACCATGGCCTCGGCTACCATTGACGCTGCGTAGACAGGAGCGCCTTCAATGGTGTAATCAGCGACGAACCAGGACGCGGGAATGGCATCACGTCATCTTTACAGATGAATCTCGTTTCTATATACAGGACCATGATGGCCGCATCCGTGTTTGGAGGCATCGTGGAGAACGCGCATTGCCAGCTTGCATTGGACATCGCCATACTGTCCCATCTGCTGGAGTGATGGTATGGGGTGCCATCGGATATACGTCTCGATCACCTCTTGTTCGCATTACTGGCGCTTTGAACAGCAACCGTTACATTTCCGATGTGATAAGGCCTGCGGCTCTGCCCTATATTCGAGGCTTCCCTAATACTTTGTTTCAACAGGATAATGCACGACTGCATATTGCTCGTATTGTTCTGAACTTTCTTGATACTGAACAGGTTTGACTGTTACCCTGGCCAGCACGCTCTCATGATATGTCACCAATTGAGAACGTGTGGTCAATTGTTGCCGAGCGATTGACACGCCATCACTCACCATCCAGTACTGTCGATGAACTGTGGCATAGTGTTGAAGCTGCATGGACTGAGATCCCCGTACATGCCATACATTCTCTGTTTGACTCCATGCCTAGGCGGATAAATTCTGTTATTGCAGCTATAGGTCGCTGCTCTGGGTACTGATTTCTCAAGATCTATACATCCTAATTTCCTGTAAATCTAATCACTTTTTCTTTCCACTATAATATTTGTGTTAATAAATATCGTTCTGTTATTTGCATTCCTTCTTGGTGTAGCAATTTTAATGGCCAGTAGTGTATATACATATATATATATATATACATATATATATATATATATATATATATATATATATATATATATATATATATATATATATATATATATATATATATATATATATATATATATATATATATATATATATATATATATATATATATATATTACTCACTCAACATGGGATTATGTTAGGAAAATTTTGCAAAAGCTAGCTTGAATTCTCAAAAGACCATTAAAAATTCATCATATTCAAAAAATATGTTTATTGTTTTATTATGAAATTTAAAAGAATTCCGTATTTTGTTTTAAGTATTCATTTCCTACTATTATGATAGCGTGAACATTTGAGAAAATATTTATTTACAGCATTTGAATGGGGAAAAAAACATTATAATTTACAACTTCTTTCTGTAAAACCATAAAATTAATAGCAATTGTTAAAAATAAATTTCATGATTCCACGTGGATTATGCATAGATAAGAAATTAAGTAAATTATCATCTTGTTGGGCTCATTTCGATTCAAATCAGATAGTATTAATGAATCAGATCACGTTGTTGAAATAAATCTCTTATAGTTTTTTGAAATAAATTAAGGTAGATGTTCTAATATAGGATTTCAGTGGTTTTTTCAAGGATAATTTTATCATTAATAATAATGATCTCTGCAACAGTATTTTAGAAATGAGCAGTGTTATTTAATAACACTCTTGCTTTAAGGAATATTAAGAACTTTCTGTCAGTATTATGATTTTTCTGAAAATGATATAAATATTCTTTAATTTTAAATATGCGCATGTAATCATAATGATAAATATAACATGTTGTGTGTTGGTTTTTAATACATGATTGTCATATTCTTTGTTTACTAATAGCTAGTTTATTGTTCTGTACTAGAAAATTAAACTTTAAAAATATCTAAATCACTTTTCTCTATTTAAAGTTATTAATTAAATAATATCCCTAAATGTCGAGCAAATAATCATGGGAAATTTTCAGCATATTTTTTTCCAAATCTAATCTTTTTGAAGAAGATAATTAACATGATTGCAACTTTCATTTGGTTTTATCATGATATTTTAATTGCTACGATATCGTGTTTATAATATATTTAGGAAAATATTTATTCACTCTGTGGATATCATGAAAACTTTTAAGTTGTCTAATTTTTTACACGAATTGAATCAAGCTTATGGAAGTAGTTTATGGCAAATTTTTACGTAATAATTTCTTCATTACCCTATTTAACACCTATTCCATTTTGCTTATCTCTTCGACAACAGTATATATATATATATATATATATATATATATATATATGTATATATATATATATATATATATATATATATATATATATATATATATATATATATATATATATATATATATATATATATATATATATATATATAAAAGCATTTCTCTTGAGGAGTCTAATGTGTGAAATCAATGCTTTGTATATAAATTCCATCTTGTAAATGCCAAATTTAGGTTTTCAGAAACTTTTTTTTCTTTCTTTTTGTTATATTTTTAGTCTTTATCTTGTATCGAACAGTTTTCCGTATTTTTCAATCCCTCCATCTTCAATGGGTACTTCTTTTTTCTCAAATTCTTCTTACTTTCTCATCTTCAAATAATTTCCTTTGTTTTAAAAATATTCCAGTCTTCTGAATATTTTCCTGTTTTTTCACTTTCTGATTTTTTTTTAATATTTCGTGGCAACAACTTTTGAACACATTCATCATCTAGGAAATTGAAGTTTTTGATATTTTTATCCCACAATCGATTGGAATCTTGGAATAGGATTGTCTAATATTTAAAAAAAAAACGGAATTTTCTTTTGCCATTTGAACAAGTTAGATATACTGTGCACCCCTCTTCTTTTTCTTAGAATTTATTGAACTGTAATGAGTCGTTTGAGTTAATGCATCTTTCGATATTACTTTTAAATGGTATTAAATTTCGATATTTTTAGGTCAAATTAAAAGAAGAATGCTTTTTTATATATTTTTGATATTATAGATTAAATCATAAACAGGAGAATGGGAGTTTTATATTAAATTGGTACTATCCCGCTCTCTAATCAAATTGGTTTACATATTAGATATCGAAACTATGAAAATATGAACATTATTTCTTCTACAATTTGAGTACTTGATTATAACATGCAATACAATTACTTTTGAATAAATGGTATTGATATTAATTATAACAATTCCCAAGTTTAAATTTATCGCAGTATTTTACGATAACTCTTTTTGCCCTTACGAGTATTTTATTTTTACTAAAATATGACATTTAAAAGCACTGTTTCATCATCAACATCATAAATTCTTGTTCACTTATTCTTGAAAGAAAAAATAATTTATGATCTTCATATGTATTACTAATAAATATACTCTTGATACAATTATACTTTAATTTTCAGAAGCTCATTAAAAAGAATTATATCAACACTGTACATCGATAAATTTTAAACGCAAATATATCTTATGATCGTGAATTATACATAAAGATTCCACGGTCATCAAAACTTTTCTTGTAATTATTTTGTTATTTAAATTTGATGCTTTTGTTTAAATTTTTCCTAGATACTATTGCATATTAAATAACTCAAAAGAAAGTTATTTTGAAATGATATTATTGATTTGTTTTACATTCTGAATATAAGTATTATATGGAACACATTATCTTTAATGTTTTTTTTTCACAAATTTTCTTTTGAGTTATTTCTAAATATATATCTGGCAAAAGAAAAACTCCATTGAATCAAATTAGAAGTGGTTATAATAATATAAAAGGCATTCAGACATTATTTTCTAAGCAAAATGTTTAATCATTATCAAAAGCTATTAATTTAACTTACGAATTTCTGTAACTTTATGAATCAGAATCTTTATAAAATCAAACAGAATAACATTTAGTGTTTTTATGGCTTTTCTTGATTTCTGGAAAAATATTTTTGTGAATAAATATTTAAATCATAAAATTACTTTATTTCATGACATTATTTCTCAGATTTCTTTTCGTCATACTGAATATTTAAAATGTTATTAAATTATTTAATTTCCTATTTTAAATTTTCTCTAAATATTTTACTCCGTCTTTGGTTATCTCTGTCATCTCATGCTACAATTTTTCTGAGTTAAATAATATCAACTAATAGCAGTTAATGTTACAAAAAAAGTAAATTTCGTTGTTGCATATTCCATATCCTATATTTTTAATTAGTTAATTACCTATTTTGAAGAAAGATTGTGCAATCCAAGTGTTATTTACTTTATAACTAAACTTTTAAGTCTTAATTTTGAGTTATGAAATTTTTGAATCATAAAAATTATCGTAAACTAAATTATAGTTATAATTAACAACCCAACTTGTCTGGTGGTCAGCGGGGCTGACTGCGGATAAGGAAGTCCTGGTTTCGAGTCCCGGTTCGGGCATGGATGCACTTTCTCTATCTATCCTGTCTTTGTCCTTTCCTTGTATGAATGAGATGTGAATGGTTGCTTACCCTATAAACGTGTACTAATGGCATGTGTGTAGCGCAAAGTCGTACTTTCACCTTCATGATGCTCTGATTAAAACGAAGACGATCTTAATTGACTTAAACTCACACAGCCAAAGGCATAGCGAGCTTGGCTTGTCCAAGTGTTATTTGTAGCAACAACAACAAATAACTTTAATATTTACTATTAAATAAAATAAAAACTCAGGTTTTTTTCATTTTTACGCTGAAAGAGTAATTCAAATTTCTTTCTGTTTACAATAGCAAAATTGTCGTTTTTTGGATCTGCATATAACGAATTTTATTCTTCCCTATCGCTTCCTCTTGATCTTTTTCTTTACCAGAAAAATAAAATATTTCTCTTATGTCCTCAGAAATAATATTCTTTTTACTTGGAATTCACAACTTTTCTTTCAAGATATTTCATCACACTTCGTTCATATCTTCTGTTGGAGATTTTAGTAATACTTGGCATTTTTTTACTTTTTCTTTTTTCTTATTCTGGCAGAATTTTCTTCATTTCATTAGCAATTGTCGTTACTTTATAAGCGATTTAGTTACAATAAATGTAATTATTTAAAAATAAACTTAACTAATTATAGGTAGGTGGAATATATTAGGAGCATATGAAACATCATCTTCATTTGAGGACCTGTAAATCAAATTGCCACCATAATTTTTTTTTTTTTTTTTTTTTTTTTTTTTTACAATTACACATTTTTCAAACGCTATGACATCAGTTCACTTGAATTACTTCTTGTACATCTTTGAAATTGAAATCAACTGCGTCATGAAGTGGCGCCATCTAGATCTAACACTTTAGAGCATTTCATACATAAAATTTAAAATTTTTATGCTCACAACTGCAAACATATTAACGTTAAAAATACTTTATTTTTTACAGTAAACACACAATTTTCCTTTCATCATTAAACTGAAATCATTGTAATGTAAATAGGAAAACTGTTTTTATTTTTACAACAGGACTTAAATAGCCGGGTTATACCTCCAAATAGCATGTTTTGATGACATAATTTTATAAATTTATATCACTAGTTCAATGTTCATGAAGTAATATTTCAATAAATAATTTACAATATTTATTGATCTTAATATTTCCTACATAAACGTACTGTTTTTAGATTCTAAACGTATAATTCGCAACTATTTTTGGTAACATTAGGAACTTCTCGCAAATCAAAATGCAAATCATTAATATTTTGGTTAGGAAATATTAATTCTTCCTTTATTGATGCAATAAAGGAAGTTAAAGTCTAAGTTCTGTTAAAATGAGTCATTTGAATTATTAAAGCTGTTATACTTTTAACGATTATATTTATTTCTCTTATACTTGAAAGTAACTGTATCTTCTTAAAGTTATATTTTATACTTTCTTAATTTTATCATTTATTTTCGTAATAGAGTAAAAGAAAAATGTTAAAATCTTGAGAATGTATTCAAAGTAAAATCTTGAGAATGTATTCATGGTAAAATCTTGAGAATAAATTAATGTTGTTGTAGTTTTTAATTTCATCTTGCGTAGCATCGCAACACCAGATCCTGGAGAAACTCAGTCTTCACAAAATCAAGAAACAGCAGATTAGCATGGAAATCCTCCTTAGTAAATCCAGGCACAAATTAAGATGGTGGGGATAATCGCATTTGCAACAGGTAGAGCAGGACTTGCAATCAAATTTAAGGCCAAAAAGAAGGTCACTACCAAATCTAGATTGCTAAGTCTTTTCAGGTCAAGAACCCTTGAAAGTAATATAAACACCAGGACCATCACCAGAGTACCAATAGTGAGCATTAAAATATTCATAATAGTTAAATGCGTAAGATACTGCTTAGTTCGGAGATATTTTAAGCATTTCAATTTTAATATAGAAAACCAACTATTTCATTGATTCATGTACACCCCTATGGATCTACCACAATATTTGAAGAGGAAGATCTCGTGTATAATTCCAGATATTGTTGAAGATTTTAAGACATAAATAAATCTGGCCTATTTAACGAATAAAATGCCCTTCCGAAAGGCAATGAGAAATATAACTTCAAAGGACCTTTTTTTCTGAGAATAACCAATGTGTTCAAACATTTCCTGGAAATGTTTAAAATTTGCAAAACATTTCGCCTTTTAATATTAATCGTTTTTATAATATCAATTCTATTATACTGTAATTACGAAACCAGTCAATCTCTTATTTTCGAGAAATGATCAAACGATGAGATCGAGTAATTCAGCCAAAATTCTCTCTATATAGCATAATACAGGGGTGGCCAACCTGCGGTTCGCGAGCCACATGCGGATCTTTAAGGGATTATATATAGTTCTCGATAAATGTACCCGAGAGAATATCAAGCTCTATACAATTAAAATATAAATCAACGCCGATAACTGAATTTTAGAGATCTGTACCAGAATCAAAGTACCCTGAATAAAAAATGGCTGCTTTTCGAAATATTTCAATATTCGAAACAACGTACTTATGTGAATCATTTTATTCCTCTTTAAAATTTGTTAAATCCAAACACCGATCAGTAGTAACTAACCAGCATCAGAAAGAATTACTAAGAAGTACTGCACCAATTAGTCGCCAAATTTTAAAGAATTATCAAGAAAAATAAAATAATTGTGCTTAATTTTTAATATTTAAATTTAATAGACATATTTTGTACTTTTATTTATGATTTAAATTAAATCATAAAGAAATTAATACCTTTCTTTGCATACCTTTTAAATAAGTATTTAATTACAGGTCTCAAAAAATTTCAAATTTTAAAAATTGGATAGGACTATCAAAATGCTTGCTCCCCCTTGACATAATACATCAGTGAAAGGACAATTGGTACTACGAAAATTGTTAACATGCATCGATTCTGTAAACCCGACCATTGGTCTTCACCATGAACAGGTATCAAACCTACTACATTCTGTTTCAAGACAAAAGTATTTTTTACCACATTTGCACAGACCCATAAAAATCCATACTTATTGTAAATCAATTTCCTGAAAAAATAGGGAATACATTTGTTTTTGTCACCAATGATGCATAATTGTTCACCAAAAACCAAGTAATCTAAGATATAACTTTGAAATTATTAGCGTGCATGTTAAAAGTCAATTTAGTTTTATTATTTGCCTTAATTTTTGTAATAAAATTAATAATCAAAATTATTTTTTGATTTAAATTTTTTAACTAATTTATTTACTTTCCATTGATGAGACAAAACATATAATTCATATAGGAATAAACAATATTCCGAAATCAAATTAAAGATATTTAAATAGTTATCAATTTCCTCCACTGAAGAACTGAGAAACATCCCTTATTGCTTAAAAGTGACTAAGATTTAATAATGGACAATGAAAACTAAACTGAGCATTAACAAATAAGTTTAATTTATTATAATAATATTTACTGTATCGAATTCCTTATTTTATGCCCAAATCAGGAAAAATTTTGAGAGATATTTTGAATATATTTTTCAATTTTCGCAACAAACGGTATACGATACATTAATTTATAACGCACAATTTGAATGATTATTTAATGTCAATATTATATCGTATATATTGGGTTCCTTATAATTTTCTTGTGATTATATAATTAGGAAATAATTTTGTGGGAAAATTGTAAGAAACTTCAAACCAAATATTATGTTTAAAAATTTATTTATTAAAATCATTAAAAATGAATAATTTAATTGAAAAGAACTAGTTTAATTAAACAATTTCAATATTATAAATTTTTATAATATTCTGCAACAAAAGAGATTAATAATTTGCAAATCATAATACGAAGTGTATTATTAATTATCCTTATGTTCATAAATGCAATCATTTGCTAAATAATAATGGACATTCACATTTATATAATGTATGAGCATTTCTCATGATTAAAAATTAATAATTGGATTGTTTTTATGTTTATTAAACATTTATATCATATATGACTCAAAAACATTATATAATAATAACAAATAAACATAGTTTATATATTTATTAGTCGTAAATATAATTTATACATGAATAAGCAACATATACTATATATTGTATCACATATTATACCTCTTCTTATTCCATGATGAAATGCACTCCTGTTGAATAATTTCTTAATAATAGTTCACAATATTTACTTATTCCCCGTAACTCATTCCTAAACATTGCTTTCCTCAACTCAGAAAACTCTAAGTTAAATTAGAAATGTTTATTGCCATGTCCAAGTAAACATTCAATTTAATTAACCGACATTTACTTATCACAAACTAAAACATGTGTTATTTCTGCCCTAAGATTAAACTAGCAATGAGATCATGAAACTAATTGATATAGATATATATATATATATATATATATATATATATATATATATATATATATATATATATATATATATATATATATATATATATATATATATATATATATATATATATATATATATATATATATATATATATATATATATATATATATATATATATATATATATATATATATATATATATATATATATATATATATATATATATACAGAGAGAGAGAGATTGATTTAAGTGAATTACATTTTTTTTTATAAATTTTTAGATTCTAAGGTTTTAAATAATGAATATAATAGAAACTTTTTTAATTTGTTTATTTATACAATCAGTAGCTAAATCATTATATTAATGACTAAAAATTGTGTTATTTCTATTCATGCCGATCTCTCGCCAGAGAAGTTTAAATTTGTTGATTTCAAGAACAACTAGCTAAGACAAATTAAAACTTTTTTAATTAAATATATTTTCTTTCAACTGAATTCTCTCCCAGATGAATTATAATAATATTATTCATCAGATAATCAACTTAAATATAATTGTATTTAGCTGTAATATTTATAAATATGTATTTTTATAAAGAATAAAAATGCTATAACTTCTGAACTCTTATGGTAAAAGCTCTTTTATTGTGCTTCTGATTCCCATTCTGGAAATAAAATTATTTTGTAGATTTGAATGTGTTGCTGTTGTTACTAATGACACTTGGACAAGCCAAGCTCGCTATGCCTTGGCTATGCGAATTTAAGTGAATTGGGAGCGTCTTTCGCTTAAATCAGAGCACCACAAAGGGGAAATTACGTCTTTACTCTTTAAATCCTTCTATAGATGGCAGCACCAGAGAATGGTAACTGTACAAATGGTAACTATTCAATGACCGACCACAGGACTTTCGATTCCACAGATTTAACGAGCACGTATATGGCATGTACTCGGTGGGTCTTTGGCGGCATTGGTAAACGAACCCCGCCCTTCCGGATAGATAGCCGACTGTCCTAACCACTAGGCTACCACGGCCCTGTTTGGAATGCACTTTATATAAATCATGAAGACTTGTTTTGTTTATATTGTCACCTAAAGGTCATCTTCTACGTGCGAGGGTTTACAAAATTGGGGGTTACATTACATCCCAAGCCACTAGAAATATCAACGCTAGAAGAGATATTCGAACCCATCCAATGTTGAACCAAAAGTAAAAACGTAACCATTCATGTCAGAGGTTGGCTTAAAAACCATTAAAAAGTGTTGTTTGTAAAAATAAACAATTCTTTTGTAGCAGGTAAGTCATAGAGTAGTGAAAATATGATGCAAAATTTCGAAATTGAAAAAAAAAACTTTTATAATCAGTTTTTCAACTTTCATTGAAGATTGTTTAACTGCCACATTATAATTGGCTTCATTGAGATTCATAAGTTCTATGTTATCTTAAATTTTAGGAAATACAGTTATGTATTCCGTATACCTACTTAAGTAACAAATTCATGTAGGAATTTAATGATCAGAACGAATGAGGAGTAAGGTTTGGTAAAAGAGAAAACTCCAAACTTGAAACACTGGAAATTAAGCAATCATCTCGATTGGAAGCTGAATATAGTCCATTTATTTTTGAATTTCTTACATGTTGATAATTTTTTTGCTTTTTGATGCAGAATTTTTGATAAATATCATTAATATAGTGCTGTAGCAACCCTAACATCAAAGCATAAAATATGTCTTCAAAAAAAGCTATAAGCTCTATTCATGTCTTCAAGAAATGCACTCACAGAAAGAGAGTCCTTCTTCATTAACTTAATTCCAATAACAAATGGCATAATTTTTGAAGTCATATTAAATATAAAAAACCTTTTTTTTTTCTTGTAACTGTAATGTGTGCATTATGCAGTTTTCCCTTTAAAACATAATCATTTGAACTTTGTATAAGTAAATAATTTTCCCTCCTAGTACAATTTATTGTTACAAAGTTTGTAAATATATTTTTTGTATCCTTCTTCAGATATCGCAGACATATCCGAACTGAAATTCAGGGACAAAAATCGAGGAATATAGGCTTACGTTAAGAACGACTTACGCAGTGGCGGATTGGCGACCATTTGGTGAGATTTTTGGTGATTACTAGTGGAAATATGGCAAGCAATGCTCTAGAGCTTAGGCGGTAAAAGTTTCCAAAAACTTTTACCGCCTAAGCTCTAGAGTCGTTATTGAGCGAGACGGCCTGGAAGCTTCCAGAACCTTGGAGAAATACTTAGGCTTTCACGCCAAGTAAGTTATAATTACCACCATTCCATGGACCGAATCAGTTTTTGAGGTTCCAGCGGCAGTGATAAGTTAGTGGATACGAGCTGTCTGTCTGAGGTATTTGAAGACCTCTGTTTTTGGGAGCTGTTTACAGTTGAATTGATACTGTATAATTGTGTTTTGTAACTCCTGTGTTTTTCCGGCATTTTTTAGAATTTTTTACAAATAAAATTCCTGTGATTGTTCAGATTTTATTTCATCGACTCTCAATAAACACACATACGAAGAAACCCCGAAGCATGGTACATTATTATTTTGTTTTATTATTTCTGAAGTGCTAATTAAATATTTAAAAAATATAATAATAATATCTATATAAAAATAGAAGGAAATGAAATGAACACACTGCTACATTTATTGGTGATATATTAATGCTCGAAAAAATAATTAATTATCACAACTCCATAGCATAAATGCAAACTGATATTTATCTTATGGTATTAAGTATTCATTATATGAAAAGATAAATTTCTAATTTTTACTTCTATGGGCACACTATCATCAATACGATATTATTACCATATCTAACATCATTATTGATCACCCTTTTAATAATGGTTTCTTTTATTTTATTTAAGAGAATTTTTTTTTAAAAAAGCATGATGTTTCAAAAAAATGTTTGAAATAAATGTAATATTACCATGTACACAAGGGACTATAATCATCATAAAATAAAAATAAATGTAATATTTTATTTAATTTTATTATACAACAATTTTCAAATGATGCAAAAGGATTTGCATCATTTGAAACTTACCTTTGCACTTAATAAAAAACACAGTATTTATAATTTGAAATAAAATGAATAATAGGTTAAATAATAATATTGATAATAAAAATTTTGGCAATCATTGAGATGATGTAACATTGTAAGTATTCCATTTTTTTTTTTATAAAAACATCTAATATGCCTAAGTAATGGTAAAAAAATTTTTACTTATATTACCATAAAATATATATTATTGGGAGATAGAGAGACAACTCAATATTACGTATAAACACATATAAGTATAGCATTATTAGATATTCATTATATTAATAGCATTGATGATGGAAACCCTTTTTTTAAATTGCTAGAAGATTTACAATTTTCTATGCATTTTTGAGTTAAAGCTCAAAAATTAAAGCATAAAATTAGATAAAAAGCGTTCTTCAATATATTCTGTTACAATATATAAAATACTTTGAAGAATAGCAGGTAAATATTTTGAATGTATTTCATCTACAGAAAAGAAAATGAGAAATTTCATAATTCTTTAAATGTTTCTTTTTTTTGAGATATAAGAATTTAATTAATTTTACTAAATTTTATCATTTCGTTGTTCAGAAAAAATATTATACTCAAAAACCATGGTAAAGACTATAATTTTTAGTGTCGAAAATATTATTGTTTCAAAGTCTTCAGATGTATGAACACAAAATATTCTTAAAAACTATCAGTAATTATTATTTTTAGAACTTTTTAATGGGTACCACACTAAGTGAAAACTTAATCAATTATCTGTTATGAATTTGAAAAATTTATAAATCTTTATCCGATCTACTATTACATAGCTTTGATATTTTACTGATTAAAATTAATATAATCGAAACAAAACTATGAAACATTTTAAAAATATATAATTTATTTAAGGACATGTATTTTACTTATCATCTTATACTAGATTATAATTATTCTAATAGAAATATACTATATCAGAAATGAATCACAATACACATAAAAATAGCAAAAATATATTATAATTTTTTATGATATCGAAAAACGTACTATAAAAAATGTATATATTTCAAAAATTTCTGTTTTACAAAAATAACATAGGTTGTTTTATATGTCATAAATTTCAAGGAATAGGGTTTTTATTGAGATTAACGGCTATTCGTCTGCATTCGGATAAAGAAATGTATATTCTTAAATAGGGTTTTTATATTACTTTACGGAAATATGGAATTATTTTATTTGATATTTTATATATTTTCATTATAAATTGCTTGAGGTATAAAAACATTACTAGTTTTATTCATATATGTAATGTTAGTTTTGTATCACACTCATGAAAAAGAAAAAAATCATTTTACATGCCTTAAGATCTTCCATGATTTTAATATAAGTTTGATTTGTAAATATTTGTATATATGAATATATGCTATTTAATATGAAAGTAAGTAAAGTAACTAACAGTAAAAGAGAAAAACTAATGTAAAGGTATATATCACTATAATAGAGAAAACTAAAATATAAATTTACAAAATGAATATCTCTTTTTCTAAGTAAATTTAAGAGCCTTTTTTAAATAATACTGCTGTTTTTGTCAAAACGTAATTTCCAACTCAAGCTAATGTTTTTACTTCAAATTCAAAAAATAAAAAAAGTATTTAGATTATATTACAGTAAATTAGATTAGATTTTATTATTCTGTAAATATTAGCTTTTAGAAATCTTCTAATGAAGTCCTGATGTCTGCTAATGAAAAAGTTATCACAAAGCAGAAATTCATAATGTGAAATATGCTTATTATATATATAAAAAACATATTTACAACAATAATAAAATCTTGATTAAATTTGTTTTTTGAGCTTCTAAGCAAATTTTAGAGCTAAGATTTTTTCTGTGACTACAAATTGTACAATTTTTCGTCAACATGATTTCATTTCCCATTTGGAATTTACTTTTGAATTTTTGATGTTCTTTTAGCCCCTAATGAAAGCCAACTTTTTGATTTAGAAACAATCGAGTATAATGTGATAGTAGAATCTGACCATTAAGAACATTTACTGGCTGGAGTTTTGGGATATTTCAATACTTTCTTAAGCAAATTAGCGAACAGTAATTCACTAATTTAATTCGAATCTAGGGTAAGACTGCGTTTCAGGCGGTGTTACTCTAGTTTTTAGCGCACAACAGAAATACATCATAACCTTAATATTAATATGATTTAACATAAATGATTGAGCAATAAGCTTTTTCATTGAATCACAAAATGAATGGGACCCTCCTTTATAAAACTGTTTAATACTTGCAATTCCAAGAATTTTTCAACTGCTGAGTAAAATCAATTCCTTATGTAAATTAATCTACGTGTCAGCTTTCTGAAAGTTAATAAAATCATCGCATTCTGACCCCAAATCTTGAAAAAAATTAGCACTTAATATTAACAATTTCAGTAAGTCAAAAGCCTTAACTCTGATGTAAGGACGTAACGTTAACTGACAGATGAAATATTAGAAAGAAGTACTTAAATATTAAAGATCAAAATATAAGTGCTTAATCCTAAAACACTTTGGTTAATACTTTAACTATATCTAAGTGATTAGAATCTCTCCTTTGAGTTTAAGTTAAGTCTTACTTTATTTTTGGGAAGTTGCTTAACCATTTTAGTAAAAAAAAACTCTTTTGTGCGCATTAAACTATCAAGCTCATGAATTAAAATTTTTTCAGCTACTTCGGAAAATGCAGTAGATCATTGATGTACTTAATGTATGTTGTAAGATTATGATTTGCAACGTTTTAAGCTTCTGGAAATTCATTTTTCTAATCAATAAAAAGTTTTAAGAGAGAGAGTGAGTAGTTAAATAAGGTGCGAAACACGTCCAATAAATAACTGTTAAGAGTCTAGATTTTTAAATTGGATATGTGTGTTCTCATACACACTTCTCAAACTACCTACTAACCTGTACTTCTTCATGCACACGTACTTACCTATACATTTTTGCAATAAGTGAGCAAATAACAATCGAATACATTCTAATTCTGATGATAATGTCAAACTAACCAGGTTAAACTTTGGAACTAACAAATAATACGTCATTTAGTTATCAATTAATGTTTTAATGGATGCATCAAAAATAACAAGTAGATTAGTATAGTGCATGTAGGCCCTAATGCGTGTTAATGCTTGTAGTAATCCTAATGCTGGTAGGTCCTAATACGCTAATGAAGGTGTGGGATATGAATTGGTGACAAGTTTCATATGTCTCAAATTAAGATACTCATTGAAAAGTTCTTTGCAAAATTTATCAAATTTATTCCCTAACCTGTTTTTTAAGAATAAATCCTTTTTGAGCGACAATTCTCTTATATCGCCTAATTTTGATGGAGGTTCCTTCAAGGTTAACAAAATTATGTATCTAACCTGTACTATTTTTACAATGAATAGTTTCAAAGTAATCTTCACATTTAAATTATCATTTTGAAAAAGTTTTTTCCACAGAAAATTTAAAAAGACCAGAGTATTTTAACTATATTTCCAGAATATATTTTAATAGTATTTAATGATACTTTATTTCTCATGAATATATATATATATATATATATATATATATATATATATATATATATATATATATATATATATATATATATATATATATATATATATATATACAAATATAAATACATATATATATATATATATATATTCATATATATACATACATATATATGTATATATATATATACACATATAAATACATATATATATATATATACATATATATATATATATACATATATATACATATATATATATACACATATATATACATATATATATATATATATATATATATATATATATATATATATATATATATATATATATATATATATATATATATATATATATATATATATTTAGAAAATCTACAATTTACTAACTTTGTCATGCGATGCAATCTATTATTTCTGAGTCCTGCAAGGTTTAAGGGACATGTCAAAACCTGTTCCGGCTCTGTCTTTCTATTTTAAAGGGTTTTGACAGAGTTTTACTATTTTGGGCCTTCGATAAATATGTCACCCTGGCAACCATCGACAGAGAAACGTCGAATTCCGGATCGCTTAAAAATAAGATTAAAATAACAGGAATTGTTCTCTTTAAGAGAAAAATATATGTGGAGAATTGTTTTCTTATTCCGGAAGAAAATACTGGAATCGAAGCGGAAAACTACATTTCAGCTGGCTTCATTTTGCATTACGTACAATAATCCCGACTTCTTGTTGATATATCTGAACAAAAGTAAAATAAAAACTTCAACAGGAAACAGGGCTTATTCCTAAGTTGATATAATGTAAACGTACTGTCTGTATTTTTTGAAGAAAAACAGTATTTTTGCGTAAATACTTCGAAATGTATTCAAGTAAATATTTTTTACGTGTTTTATAGTTTAGTTTAAAGAGTTAGTATAAATGCCATAGAGATATTAGCGTTCTTTATTCTCATTATTGTTTTCTCAAAATTATTTGAATATTTTATTTTTATATAACTAAATTTATTCTATAGCATTGCAGTTTTGATTTCATTAAAAATTACTTTTTTCTCAAAATATAATTTGGATTTATAATAATATGAAATAGCAGCGAAGGATAAAACTTTAAATTGAATAAATTACTTTTAAAATCACACACACACACATTAAGTTTAAAATAAAGACCAGGTTTAAAGATAACAAAGCATTTTTTTCCTGTAAAATTTTATTTTTCACTGAAGAACATTCAAGGAGCTGAGAATTTTGAGAAATACAAAAAAATAATCCGTCTTATGGAAATATAGTGAGTGATGACGTATACGTATTTGTTTATGATATTTGGAGAAATTTAGAAAGATTTTTTAAAGCTAAATATTTGACATACTTTATTTTAGATTCAAATATCTTTCTTCTGGCTAGCATCTTCAAAAACTATGTTACGCTGGATGTCACAAACGTTATTGTCCCATATCGACTTAATGATATAACTATTAAGGTGAATCCACAAATATGCGAGAATGATTCCAATAAAAAAATCGCAATGATAGTTACGATTGATAACAGGCCATTTCGGTGGCATGAAAATAAATGTAGACAGTGCAAGAACATATGTTGTTGTTGTCGTGTGCCAGCCAGGCTGACGTTATGGGGTGCGCTGCTCCTCTTCTCCAGCTGAACCATATTTGGTGTGGAGTCCGACTTCTTCAGTACACACATGCCATAGGAACCTGTTTATAGGGAAGGTAACCATTCACACATCATTCTTACAAGGAAGGGACAAAGACAGCAAAGAGAGAGAAAGTACATCTATGCTCAAACCGGGATTCGAACCCAGGACCTCCTTATCCACAGTCAGGCACACTGACCACTAGACATGTTGGGCGGGTAGAACATATGTAAAATGTAGAAATAGTTCTGATGAAGAACTCTCTCCAGACCATAATTTCAAGTATCCAGCAATATTGGCACCTCTCCAGAGCATCAGAGGATAATCATTTGATGGCGATCTCCACCACAGAATACAATGAGGTGTCGTCATTGGCAGTCACAGGTCCTTTTGACTTCCTGGACTCGCTATTACCAATATATTTGTTTTGTGTTGATCATTCTCTTTTTATCTGAAAGCAATTATGAGATGCAAAAAATAAAAATATTTTGAATCTTTCTAATCAAAATATTTCCTTGCAATAAATTTGACAAAACTATTTTACTTTAAGAAAGCTGTAAAAGCAAAAAAATACTTGGAAGTAAAGTATTTACAACAGGGACATTATACATGATAATAAGGCACTGGTATAATACAAAATTATATGTATTTTGTTGAATTTTTCTTTTAGATTTTTTTCCTGGTAATATCCACAGCAAAATAGATATAATTTATATTAATATATTTAAAATGAAACTAGTAACGTGTACTGGATACATAATAGTTAAATGCATATATTATGTTTTATGGTATATTTGTTTGAATAATGCTTCTTTGCATTGCCTTTTTTAAGGAGCGTATTATTCAATTTACATTTAAAAAACAAATAAACTTTACTATATAAATGACTACTAAAATTTTTAAAATAAGAAAAATCAAGTAAGCTTCAAAATATAGTACTTTCGTGCTGATATATAATAATTTTTTTTTTTTTTTTAGTTTTTATTCAGAATTCCCCAGTGTTCACATTCCTCTGACACATTTGAAAAACGAAAACAGAAAAACGATGCTCTATTTATTGTATTTTGCAGAAATGTTTACTCCAGCATTTATAATCATTTTGAAAACTTAATTTTATTTAATATTTAAAATATGAATTTTTTCAAATTTAAAGTGAAAAGTGATCATAAATGATTACTAATTAAGGGCAATTCTGCACATCATTCTGTGGATTTGCCTTCGGTTCAACAGTTCGTGGGTTCGTAACCCTCAAGGGCCTTAAGTACTTAATGTGATACGGAATCACACTGAACTATCGATTCTGATATAACTATTCCAAGTGTGTAAGAATGAACGTTAAACAGCTAACACTGTTCTAAGAATCAAAGACCGTTCTTAAATATTTTTCTGTACTTTTTGCATTATGCAGTTAATAATCATAAAATCACAAACAATTAAGCAATATGTAACTAAATTTTTGAAAATATATATTAATTTAAACACAATTTGGTTAGTAAAATTATCTTTATTTTATAATGATGAAATATTATAACAATTATAAGATATCCATAATTTTTATTTCAGTAATTTGCATATGATAATCAATCACTCGAAGAATACACGAGATAGTATGATAATAGAAGCACGAGATCATATGATTTTTAAGAATAAATAAAGATAATTACATTAAAATGAAACCTAAGATAAATTGTATTTCAAGCAGAGTCAATGTTGTTGTCATGTTACAGCTTGGCTGTCATGATGGGGTGCGCTGCTCCACTTTTCCAACTGAACCATATTTTGGTGTGGAGTCTGACTACTTAAGTACACACATGCCATAGGTACCTATTTATAGGATAGGCAACCATTTACAATCCCTTCATGCAAGAAAAGAATACAGACAGGATAGATAGAGAGAGAGAGAGAGTACATCCATGCCCTAACTGGGGTTCGAACCCAGGACCTCCCTATCCACAATCAAGTGCGCTGACCACTAGACAAGTTGGGAGGCAGCAGAGAGAGTCAATGAAAAAGTAAATTCCGTTCATAATTAACCGTGACATATTGTCAATACAAAAGCGTCATTAGAAATGAGTTTAATTACCTATAAATTTTGAGAACCAATATCAAAAAACGTAAAAAGGTTACATTACAATTACGAAGAAATTATGATCGAATTTCATCGTAACATAACGCGGCGTGGTTCTCGTTATGTTTCTCAGCTTCAACCTACTATTGTGATGTTGACATGAAAATTAACATGATTTCTGATGATTCCTTTTATTTGATATTAACATAGACAAACATTAATTACTAATACAAACATAAATTATAGATACATGTATATTTTTGAGATACATATATTCCTCATCGTCCGGGAGTGGGAGTTTCGCTACCCCTCCTCATACCAATTCACTGTTCCTTCTCCTCCTCGCCCACGCTTTCACTTGTGTGAGTGACTGGCGCGCCCTCACATTCATGTCATCAGAAGTTTTCTTATGTTTCGTTAAAAAATTTAGTTAATCATCAAAACTCGTGACTTGCATTGAAGCATTGAGACTTAAATAGGTAAGATTTGTTTTCACTTACAGGGCAAAATAATAAGCCCCTTATAATATTTCATCAATGATGATTTTCAAATTCATAAATATATTAAAATTAACAATCAATTAATCAAATTCACTTCGGAATTAGTGCTATTCTTAAGAACATTCACTTTTTCGTTAGTTTGCAATGATAGTACGCTTAACCCTTTGACCGCATTCGACGTATCAGAACGTCATGCATTAATTTGACCAAAGTCGCACATGACGTTCTGATACGTCGTTGAAAATGAGACAATATTCAACATGTTCATTCTTGTTTACTTCAAAGTAACAATGATAGTGAGATAAAATCAAGATGCAAAAGATATACAAGATACTTATCAAGCAGTGATAGTGAATCTACTCCTGAGAAATTAGATCAATGGATTTGGGAAGAGAAAGACAATGTACCTAATGTAAAACTGTTTCGTGAAGTGCCTGGAATAAATCCTTTGTGTCTGCGAAGGCTAGGTGCTAATCCTAAACCTTTGGATGTTTTGAATGAAGTCCTAAATGAAGATTTTTGGAATAGCATAGTGGAAGAAACAAATAGATATGCCAGACAAGTGATAGAAAAAGAAGGTTCTGGAAAGAAAAGAAACAAAAGGTAAGAGCCAATAAATTCTAATACTTGCATAAAATATGCTGTTCTTAAAAATTACTCTACCTCAAAAAATTAAATGTGCTCCAAATGCAAAAAATTATTCGAATAAATGTGCATCTAAAGGGTTAAGCTACAAAATTGTCTCTCAATCTTCATACATATAAATAACGAAACTTGAAAATACTAAATTAAAGGAAATGACAGATGAGATTAGCATAAAATCTGTAATACATAAATATACTGGAATTATTTTTTATAAAAATAATATAATAAATTTTATTCAAATTTTTTCTTCTTGTTATTAAAATGTGAATGTTCTTCAGTGTGAATGTTTTAAAATGTTTTTAAAATGTGAATGTTTTTATATTGAAGCAGTTCAAAATAAAATCTTTACAGTACATTTTAATCTTTTTAAACTTAGCAGATAATAAGACAGTTGTCAAAAAATACCAAAGTCATTAGAAAAAAGTGTTAAAACAATGTAAAAAAATACGAATAAGCAGTCAAAATATAGAAAAACCCAGTGCTTTTATAATGGGTTGATTGTATAGAATTTATCAACGCATTTAATCCAAATTATGAAATCTCGCTGAAAATGATGCTAAGTTTTATCGACTTTACAGAAATAAACTTCTTAAAAGCTGTATATTATTAAAACATAACATAAAAATTTTAGGATATATAAATATATATATGTATATTACAATTATGATTAGCTCTTTCCTAATACAGCATTTTGGCAGAAGACCCATATTTTTTACGTATTTTTAATTATTTCATTCAATATCACTAGATGGCACTGATGCATACATTGGCTGTTTCTAGACTTATCATCTTAACTTTCTAGATTAAGTGCAGGGAAGTATGCTCGTGCAAAATCAACTAACTTTAAAATGCTTTACTTTCGTGTAATTAGTGATGCAATTTTCAATTCTCAATATGCTTCATGTTTGCAGGTTATATATTTTTTTCTTAGTTTCCACATGCATTCGAAAAGACAAAAATTACTCTTGCATACTTATATTCATTCATGCAAGAATTGACACATTTATTTACAGTTTCTACACAGATAACTTATTTAAATGTATCGAATGCAATTGAATATACTTATGCTCAATAATTTTACAGAACTAATTTGTAAAGAAACAAGCAATTATCGGGTAAAACTTATCACCAATCAATCAATTTTTCAATGACAAAAACTATTGGTTCGATATACATTCATTCCTGTAGGTGTTTTTCTAAAACATCTTATATGGTATTCTAAAATGTAACTTTCTTGAATAAATTACACATTCTTCTTGAATAAATAGTGATTTTTTTAGAATATTTAAAAATTTTTTTAAATAATTAATAAAATTTCCATTAAAAAGTTTAATTTTGAAAAGCTTTATACTTTTGTAGTTAATTATTTTGGTAGAACTATGAAAAAAATTAATTTAATCCATATATTTTACGGATATTAAAATATTTCAGTTTCTCAGTCAACAGTAATTTTCTCAGAATTTGAAATTTGAAAAGAATTGAAGTCAAACAGAATTTGGTATTCACGTTAAAACATGGTTCCCGGCATAATTACACCGGGAACCATGTTTTAACGTGAATACTAAGCCATTACAAATACCAAATCCATGTTGAACAGAGTCCATGATCTATTGTACAAAAAACAAAGAGATTTAGGTATTGCAGGTGCACATAAAGTCTGCAAACTTCCCATCCCATACTTCAACTAAAATTTATTTCATAATAAAAAATTACTCGATTTCATTAATTAAATTACTTCTTGTACATCTAAATACAGCTGATACAAAATGTATTGTTCTATTAAAATAATTCGAAAATATTTTTGTGTAAATATATTAAAAATTTTTTATAATAAAATTGTATACTAGCTGAATAAAAAATGAAACTAAAGATTATATATAATCCAAAAACTTGACATGAAAGAAATAATTTTTGTTGAAAGAAAAATATAATAGCAAATAAATATGCAAAAGAAATTTAAAAAAAGACATGAAAAACAAATATTTTTGTTTCAAGTGATTGGAAAAGTCCATTTTCTGGGTGCATGAATTCCAGATTAAAGTGAGATTTATAAATTCCCATTTGATTTTTCTCCAAACAGGTTCTCTCTCTATATATTTTTTATTTTACTGTGAAATGAAAAGAAATACTTATTTGATTATTTGAATCTTTATTTTATTTCTTGAATCTACGTCTAAATATTTTGGTTACGTCTAAATACTTCTACTATTAACATTGTGTGTTCAATTAAAAAAATCTTCCGCATTTCTCAAACTTATTTGTTATCTGAGAATACATTTTAAGTTTGTCATTACATAATATTTATATGAAAGTATTTACATAAAACGCAATTCTTAAAGATTCTTATATTATTTTAAAATCTGTACATTTTTATTGAAGTCAACATTGATTCAAATTTTTATTTATTAAAATTATTTTGTTCATCAAATTAATTCATTTTTGTTCATATAATTTAATATAATCCATGACTCCAAATTCTGAATTTTTTTGACGAAGAAATGTTGCCAAGATGACGTATCGTGGCAACATACGACCTGCGCGATGATGTAAATACTAGGGTTACCAAAATATAATTTTCTGCATAATTCTTATGGATCTCCATATGTATGACGAAATAAAAACGAGGTTGCCTGATACATAAGAAAATCCGCCAAAAAATCGCCAATCACAGAATTTGGCATCCTGGATTATACGGCAACTGTGCCATATTTTTTTTCATTACATTGTTGCCATTCTGATCATTGATTGGAATTTTTGTTCATTCTTTGTCGTTTAGTCATTATAAGTTTGAATCGGGTTTTGCTTGGTAACATATAAAAATGTTTAAGAATGGAAAGTTTTTGAATGTTTATTGAGAAGCATCAAAACTCTATTGTCTGTGTGAAGATGCACCATGTTCGAAGGGGATTGCGTTCAAGTACCACAAGGTAAAGTATTAAACATCTCGAATTGCTATGACTGACGTGAATTCAAGAAACAAAAATGCTGCTCTCTTTCTCCTATTCTACAATTTATATTTTTTATTTGACCATTTGGACACGTCTATCATTTGGTATCACTGACTCTCAATTTTACATTACAATGGATTTTCAAAATCCAATTCAAATTGCATCTAAGATTTGAAAAACGAAACTTTAAAACGAAGAGAAGTACCTACAAACGAAATTAGAAATAAACAAATAAACTCTAAGCTAAACATCAAATAAAGTTTTATATATAAAATTTCAATGAAAATTTTCATTTGCATTTCACATTTCTAAACAAAGCTTATTTCATCATTACTTTTATGTAGATCATAATTTTATGATAATTTTATGTGTTAAAATCTCTTGTTTAGTGAGCGATACCAGTTTATATTTAAAAAAAGAGGTAATTACATGAATAATACTCAAAAAAAATGGAACTGTTATGAAAATATAGTTAAAATGGTATAAAATTATCTCAGGTCGATAAAAATTCAAATTTTGATAAAAAATGCTCTAAATTTTAAGGATACCTTCTTATTGAAATTTTGCATTAAATGTACCTCGTTTCTTAGTTAACTTTTCAAAAAATAGGATTAAAAAAGTGTGACTGCTTTAATTTAGGGATTTTGAAATCTTGTATGCTATTAATGAAATTCATCAACTGAAGAGGTTCTTCAAAAATTGACTTTGTTGAATAATTTGATAAGAAATGTGTATAAATAAAATATGTAGCTTCTACATTTCAGAGATTTTAGATGATAAACTTAATGAAAAGTTAATCTCAAATA
Source organism: Latrodectus hesperus (assembly GCA_037975125.1). NCBI lineage: Eukaryota > Metazoa > Arthropoda > Arachnida > Araneae > Theridiidae > Latrodectus > Latrodectus hesperus. The sequence continues at coordinate 3,891,308 of CM075851.1, read as the reverse complement.
TTTAGATTAAATTAATTGGAATAAATTTTGATGGGTAATAGCAGATTTTTTTAAAGAAAATTAAAAGCTATCCTGATTCACAATTAGCATTTCATTAAATACAAATAAGTTTTAATCTAATTACATGTCAGATATAAATTTTTAAAAATGATGAATAAATTGATGAAACGATTTTGCATTCAATAATCAATTTATATATACGTTGCGTAGATGAAGTGAATGTAGTAAAGCCAATGGAAACGAAAGCGCTCAAGATTAAATCAAGATTTTATTATTATTAAATCTAATCAGTCGCTATTTATATACAGTTTCGGAACCTTCCAGACTTGGAAGGCCCGCAAAACATTGGAAACTGAAATTTACATGAATTTGCATAATTAACTTAAATTAAGAAATTAACAGAAATAAATTTTAACGCAACTTGCCTCGTTTGATTTTGAACCCGCAACCTCTGGCTCACGAGGCCGATGCTTTACCGACTGAGCCATGAAGTCATTGATCGGGAGAAATAATTTTCGCTACATTTCCCCCTCTTAATGAGGAAGCAGCGACCCGCTGCAATCTGGTTTGGCTCCTTGTAACAGGTCTCCTGGAAGTAGGCATACCTTCATCACCGAATTGTCTTTTTGGATCAAGATAGGGTTATAATCTTAATACATGCACGACGTCTTGTGAGTTTCGACGTCCTCTGTTTCGTTCCACACTTTCTACAGCATATGTCACGTCAGACAGTCGTCGAGTTACTCGATAAGGTCCGAAGTAACGTCTCAGCAGCTTTTCGGATACTCCCACTTTCCGTACAGGAGTATAGACCCATACTAAATTCCCGATATTGTAGCTGACAGGTCGATGCCTCTCGTCATATCGGCGTTTGTCTGTAGCTTGCGCTTCACGGATATGGAATTTTGCTAGTTGTCTAGCTTCCTCAGCCTTAGGTAATCAGATGATGCACATAACTTTCGTCAGAAGTTTCGATTTTAGATGGGAAAATTACGTCCAGAGGAGTCTGGATATCTCTGCCACGAACGAGAAAGAATGGGATAAATCCCGTGGTGTCTTGGTTTGCTGAATTGTACGCAAAAGTCACAAACGGTAGTATGGTATCCCAATTTCTTTGCTCAACGTCTACATACATAGACAGTATGTCCGCCAGTGTTCTGTTGAATCTTTCTGTCAATTCATTGGTCTGTGGATGGTAAGTGGTCGTCAGAAGATATGATGTCTGACATAACTGGTTGACATTTTTAACAATATTGGCTAGAAAGTTACGTCCTCTATCACTTATCATTTCTTTGGGAGCTCCGTGCTTCAGTACAATTTCTTCAACTATAAATCTAGTGATTTCGGTTGCCTCAGCAGTTGGTATTGTTTCTGTGACTAAATCTACTCTAATAGTCTGTGCAAACAATAATCCACCGGTCGCCATTTCGGGTTACTGGAAAGCGTCCAAGTAAATCTACTCCAATTTTGGCAAAAGGTGTGTCAGGCGGTTTTATCGGTTGAAGTTGCCCCGGTGGAAGTTGTGAAGGTGACTTCCGTCTCTGGCATTCTCGACAATGGGAAAAATATCGACGTTGGTTCCCATACAGCCTGGCCACCAGTATTTTCTCCTTATCCGGTCGTAAGTTTTGGCGAAACCAAGATGACCGGCAGTCGGAGCATCGTGAAGACTTCTTAGAACATCATTACGAAGTTGTTTTGGTACCAAGAGCCACTGCTGTCCCATCGGATCATAGTTTCTTTTATAAAGTACACCACTTCTTATTTTATCATTTTGATACGACTCACCTTTCTTAAGCATTCCTATGGTAGCCTTCAACTGTTTATCCTTTTGTTGTTCTTTTCCGTATTCTTCAATTGTTGCGAGGGACGGGATTTCGAAGTTTCTTTTAATTGTTGGTTCAATGAGAGGCTTCCTTGACAGAGAATCCACATCCAAATGTTTACGGCCGCTTTTGTAGATAATGTTTATGTCGTATTCTTGTAACCTGAGAGCCCGCCGCACCAGTCTTCCCGATGGATCCTTAACATTCGCCAACCAGCATAAAGAATGGTGATCCGTTACTACTGTAAAAGGTTTTCCATAGAGATACGGCCTGAATTTACTGATAGCCCAGACGACGGCAAGGCATTCCTTTTCGGTTGTAGAATAGTCTCTTTCAGCATTAGTAAGGGACCTGGAAGCATAGGCTATTGGTCTTTCCTTATTATCCTGGATCTGTACCAGAACTGCGCCGAGGCCATAGCCGCTAGCATCTGAATGTACCCTTGTTTCCGCGTCTGGAAGGAAATGTCCTAGTACAGGGCCGCTAGTCAGTAATTTTTGGAGTGTTGAAAAAGATTCCTTCTGAGACGGATTCCAATAAAAGGTTGCGTCTTTCTTCAATAAGTCATGCAAGGGTTTTGCGATCTCAGCAAAATTTTTGATGAATCGTCGATAGTATGAGCATAGGCCCAAAAATCTTCGGACATCGGCGATATTTTCCGAGGTAGGAAACTTTGCTACAGCCGCTGTTTTCTGTGGATCTGGATATATTTCATGTTGATCAACTAGGTGTCCCAGTATAGTTAGCTGATTTTTGCCGAATGAACATTTGTTAGAATTTAGCGTTAACCCCGCTTCTTAAATGCATTTTAGAACTTTCCTCAAGCGTATTTGATGTTCTACGAAGTTTGGTGCGTACACAATGATATCGTCTAGATAACAGAGACAAATATTCCACTTTAGGCCTCTTAGTACTGTGTCCATCATCCGTTTGAACGTAGCGGGGGCATTATATAGCCCGAAAGACATAATTTTAAATTCATAAGGCCCATCTGATGTCACGAAGGCTGTCTTTTCTCTGTATTTGTCGTCAACTTCTATTTGCCAGTAGCCTGACTTTAGATCCATCATAGAGAAAATTTTCGAACCAGCTAGACAGTCCAGGGCATCATCGAAGTGAGGTAATGGATATACATCCTTTCTGGTTATCTTGTTCAATCTTCTATAATCGACACAGAAACGCCAATCCCCATTTTTCTTCTTCACAAGCACGACTGGAGATGACCATGGGCTATTTGACGGCTGTATCACGTCTTCTTGTAGCATTCGCTGCACTTCTTCGGCAATCACGCGTCTTTCGATGATTGATACACGGTAAGGTCTTTGCTTGATTGGGGCGTTGCCACCTGTATCGATTTTGTGTCTCACTGAACTACATCGAGATTTCCTAAAATTTCGCTTAAAATCAAAATTGTCACTAAATTCTTCTAGTAGGTTCAATAGCTCGTCTTCCTCAGCATTGGTAAAATCAGATTCGAGAATTTCTTTTAATTGCTCTCGAGTCGCCCTTTTTCTGGACTGGTGTCCGTCGGAAGTTTCTTGCCCTTTGTCACTCAGGGAGCAGATAGCGTCATTTGCTATTGTCGTGAAAAATCCTATATTCATCCCTTTCGGTATCAGTTGGGTACGTCGAGAAATGTTCGTTACCCACACTTTACAACAGCCATTCTCAATGATGACAATTGAATCTGGTACAGATAACTCTTTTTCGCAACTCAGATTTTACTACCAACAATCATAGCTGCATTTGCTTCCTGCACTGTTGAATTCAAAGTAGATATTTGTCTTGTTGTATTAGCTTCAATCAAATAATCCGATGCGGCACTTAAAGATCAATTTGATTCGTTTAAGACTGAGTGGCATGGAAGGATTTCGGAAAGTTTCAGCTCTTGATTTCCACAATCGATAACGGCATCGGTGGCAAGGAAAAAGTCCCAGCCAAGTATCATTTGATGACTGCACACGCAAAAACGAGAAATTCAAACGGCTTGACAGTCCCGTTCAAGTCCATTTTTAATACACAACGTCAAGAGGCGGCTGCAGTTTTACCACAAGCAGTTTTCACTATAGGTCCATTTTCAATAAACATAGGAGTATTTAATTTTCACCGTAATTCTTCGGCTAGGACAGAAGACTCTGCACTAGAATCAACGAGGGCTTTTAAACACTGTCCATTCACGGTGATACAGGTTGTGATCTCTTTTAACTTGGTTGTCGTGTACGTCGGAGAATTTTCTTCAACTGCCGCCTTACCTCCTGCACAGGTCGCCCAAGTTAGTTTTCCTCATTGAGTCGGCGTGGAGAAAGACTGGAACGGCGTACTGGTGACACTGTGACTCTCGGCGGTTGAAGGAACGTCGTGGGTAGGGTGAATTGCTAATGATTTTGGAAGAAGTTGGCTGAGCATAATCATCGTCGAAGATACCAAAAGAGTCGGTGTACACATCTCGTCGAGGGTTGATATTCCTACTCGCTCGTGCATTTTCAAATATTCGGCGTCTCTCCCGACAATACCTTAGCACATACCCTGGTCTCCCACAATGGTAGCAGAAGTGGCACATTATTGTCTGTCCTCCACAAGTCTGTTCTGCGTTGAGGAGTGGGTCTGTTGGTGGTTTCACGCCTTGGCTGCGCCCTGGTTGGAACCAAGCGTCGAGGAGTGGTTTTGTCTATCCTTGCACCTGTAAGTGGTGCTAGAACTTCCATGACCTCTTCCTGCACCACAGAAGCAATGTCACATGGTGACCCAGTTTCTTTGCTTGTGTAGCCCTGTATTTCAGGCAGGCATGATGTTTTGAAGCTCTTCCCTGACAATTGTACGTACTAATGACCTGAGATTTGTGGCATCTGTTTCAGCCGACACCACGGAGACATTAGGTAGCCTTTGAAATCGTGGTCGAACGATACGCCTTCGTCGAAGGCTCTCTATATGACGGCATCGTTTTATGAGAGCGTCGGTGTGTCGTCGCATATTCCTGAGATCAGAAAATCTGGTAAAGGTCCTCTGCAATACCCTTCATGAGATGAGCCACTTTCTCGACTTCAGGCATAGAGGGGTTAACTTTTCGGCATAGGGAAAGTACATCTTGAATGTAAGATTCAGATGTTTCACCAATTTGTTGTGCTCGGGTGAGTAATAGTCTTTCAGCTTGGCGTTTTATATCAGCTGCATGGCAAAAGGTGTTTTTCAGGGAATTCCGAAAGACTGTCCAGTTAGTGTAGGTGTCTTCATTGTTATCGAACCTTTGACGAGCTGTTCCGGTGAGATAAAAATGACATTTGCTAGACACATTTGGTCGTCCCAGCGGTTATAATTCACTATTCGATCAAAATCCTTGAACCACCGGTTAGCGTCTTCTTGGTTGTCCCCAGAGAATATACAGGGGCTTCTGGGTAGTTGGTAGGTCAAAATTGGAACGGGGCGATGTTACTCGGAGTAGAGCTGGCCGCAGCTGAGAATTTCTGATTGTTTCCCCCTCCTTCAGCCATCATCCTTAATTGTCTTGCCAGATCCGGAAGAAGACCAAATTCAGGAGCGAGACCTCGAATACGTCGGCTTTGGCGTAACTCTTCCGTTGTTTTACACGGAGCCTCCACCAATCTGTCGTGAAGATGAAGTGAATGTAGTAAAGCCAATGTAAATGAAAGCGCTCAAGATTAAATCAAGATTTTATTATTATTAAATCTAATCAGTCGCTATTTATATACAGTTTCGGAACCTTCCAGACTTGGAAGGCCCGCAGAACATTGGAAACTGAAGTTTACAGGAATTTGCATAATTAACTTAAATTAAGAAACTAACAGAAATAAATTTTAACGCAACTTGCCTCGCTTGCTTTTGAACCCGCAACCTCTGGCTCACGAGTCCGATGTTTTACCGACTGAGCCACGAAGTCATTGATGGGGAGGAATCATTTTCACTACAATATGTACATCTACTTCATCTAAAAATATCAATATCGAAGTTTATAATTTTCAAATTTTACTTTTATCTTAAATTTATTTCTAAAATAAAATGTATATATCAGTGGGCAACAGCTTTAAAATGATATAATTTAGAAAAATAATAATTTGAAATAAGGCAGCTTCAAAAATGATTTTATTTTCAGTCTATTTATTCATTTAACGTAAAAAAAATTCTATTAAATCTTGTATTGAACTAATACTTCTCTCTTCATTTAAGGTAATTCAAAGGTTAAAAATTTTATGTGGGTACTATTAGAATCTAGGAATGAAAATATAATATTAAACAATGGATATCCTTGAAGAAAATTATCCAAAAGTGATCAAGTAAAAGTCTCAAAAAATTAGTTTAAATATTGAAAGAAGCTAATAAGTAATAAAAAAAACTGAAGATCATTTGAATTAGTGTTGATAAATCAGAAAATATTACTAATGTTCAATAAGTTTTAACTTTTTTAAACATCAAATAATTTCTATAGACATTTGTAATTTATTTTATAAGAAATATGAAATGAATGTAGCACTATTGTTGTTGCGTCGTAGTTTTAATAAACAAAGGAATATACATGCAACTATAAAGGTATTTTGATGTGTTGGGAAACAAGGATATAGTGTCAAATTATTACAATTAATTGTCTGTTACCTTAAGACTGTTAATTAATTTGTTATTATATTTCTTATATTCGTCTTGAGATACCTCAAAAAGATCCGAAGTACACAGATTCTGGAACAAAATTCGAGCAATGTAAGCGTGTTTTTACATAAAGAGTGGCTTTTCCAGACATTTGGCAGTTTGGCGACCACTTGGTGAGATTCTTTGCAAGAAATAGATATCTCTGAAAACTTCTAGCCTCTAAGGTCTACGGCCATTACTAAGAGAGATGGCCTGGTAGCTTTCAGAACCTTGGAGAAAAATGTAGGCTTTCACACCTTGTAAGCTATAAATACCACCGTTACATGGACCGAGTCAGTTTCTGAGTTTCCAGCGGCAGTGATAACTTAGTGAATACGAACTGTCTGTATGCTGTATTTGTTGACCTGTTTTTGGGAGTATTTATCGTTGAATTGATACTGTAACATTGTGATTTGTAACTGCTGGGATTTTCCGGCATCTTTTAGAAATTTTTACAAATAAAATTCCTGTAATTGTTCAAAGTTTATTTCATCGACTCTCAATCAACACACACTCAAACCCCGAAGCTCGATACAATACGATATTTGACGGTATCATTCACTTCACGTGCATTCATGTAATTTTTAACTATAGATAAATTAAGTGTGGAAAAATTTATCTTTAGATGTTTATGTCAGAGAATCTGTCTCTATCAGATTAGTATTGCAATGGTGAAGTGATTTTTTGTGGTCTATGCTTTACGGTGCCTTTTAGTTTCTTGTCATTTTAGCCCCATATTGTTAAGGATGATTTATTTCTGGTTTACCTATCATATTTTCTGCATCCTCTTGTTTCTTCAAACATACATGAAAATAAGCTTGGCAAAAAGAAATCGCCAATTTTCATAAAGGGTAACAATAAAGTATTTTTTTCTCCGTGATTTTTGTAAAGGACAAAGCAATACGAACGACAAGGTACTTCCAAATTTAAGTGATGTGTTATCATCCGATAATCAAATACAACTTAGTACAGTCTTATGAAAAGTAACCTTCGAGGAAACAAACTGTCTCTGAGCGAAGGAAATAATTTGACAATTGTGAATCAAAATTGCAAAACAGAAAAATTCGTCGCACAGTGGTTTCCAAATCATTTCAAAAGCAAAAGAATTGTCGCATAGTTGTTTGCATAAAACAACTTATCATCAAATAGGAATCATTTTCATTCACGCATTAATGCCGATAATGAAAGTTTTTTCATCAGTTTGACCTGGCTACTGAATTGTATGACCATATATTTCATTCATTCCTGCAGGCAAAGAAGACAATCATTTGTCCATATAACATAGAAAAGCCATGATCTAGAAAGGCCTTAAGCACTCATGTTGTGCTGGCAGATTGTTATTATTGTCTGACCGCAAATATTTATGATACTAGCTACTGTACTATATGACGTATACTAAGAACTTATGACATGGCATCGAAATATACAGGTCTATCCTCTTGCTTTATTATCATCGTCTTCATATGAGTGTTGCATGCAGAATATTGTTAAAGCAATCAATAAGAATTTGGAACATCTCAAATGCATTCCTGACTTCTTAATTTGAGATTATCATGTCTTTGGTTTGCAAATAAAGGTTCTGAAAGAGCAAATATTTGCAGACAACAATGAAAGGCCATTGTAAACTAATTAGACAGTTACGCTGGAGTTTCTTTACCAAGAGTGGTGATTAGAGGAAGTCATGAACATAGAAAACCTATTTCTACTTATAATGCTGCATTATCAATCCAACAATGTTTTACATATAGTAATTTTACAGCAAATATACTAAAAACTTACAGCAAATATATGAAAACAATTGTCAGTATTATTCTATTATACCACCGTACGACAATTGTCGTAATCGGAATGAAAAAAATCACATTTATTGTCATAAGTATTTGTGTCATGGTGGTGGGGGGAGCAATCCCCATCTGGTCTAGTGGAAGTAGACCAGATCTATGAGATCATAGATAGCCAAAGAGTCCAAAAGCAGATGTGGACTTTTCACAGCCTTTTCAAAAATAATCTCAAGCACTTCAAGATGTGTTGTGGACAAAACGGAGCATTGTCGCACTTGGGGCATGATGGGTATTTTCTTTCACCGTCTTCAAAGATCATACAATTCAAGTGGCCAGTAGAAAGTCGAGACAGTGTCGTCTGATGTACTCTGGAGCCCTTAAATGTTGTGGCAGCTCCAGGATATCTTTGAAAGTACCAAAGGTAAGCAGGATGGTCAGCCCAGGTTTTAGAAGTAAGTTGTTTAGTAATGGAAGAGATCTCTGATGGTGTTAGTGTCATGCGATATTCCGGGTTCAAAGGATTACTGGCGGCAGCCTTTGCAAGGTCGTCGGCTACTTTATTCCCAGGCAGGTGTCATGTATTGTTCATATTTAATAAACTGCAAAAAATAATACAATACGTTTTACTTAAGATTTTATAAACTAAATAATTATTGATAAAAGTTTAAAATCAGGTATTCTTTAATTTTTTGCCAATTTTTTAACGCCAAGATGTGACTAACAAGATGATCGCTGTAGCTACACAAAGCTAAACTAAGTACCAGAACACCAGAAATTATATTTTATCTCCAAAATATTTGTCAAACCAAAGGGTATCCAATTCTACAAACCATAATTATCTTTTATTGACAAAACTTATTTAAACGAAAAAGTTAATTCTAACTTAAACTGCTTAGCTATTGCTTATCAATAGCGGGAATATAATAGAATAGTACCCATTTGTAACACTGAGTATAGTGTCTCTTTCACATTAGCTACAGACATTTGTAATTTTTTGCTTTCAATTCGTTTTCATATTTTTGGCAATTTTTAATTAAAGTAAAACTAAAATTTGTTATAAAATAGCAGTTTTCTCTTATTTAGCTCAATGAATAGTAACTTTAAAAACATTTCATTATATTTTGTTAAGAAACTAAATGGTAAGAACAATTTTGAGTATTAATCAATCCATGTATTTTTCAGGTCACATATATTTTATTTAAAATTAAATCGATTAATTTTGTCAATGATATTTTCTCACTTTTTCAGTAAAAAATACAAATTAAAACAAACTGAAAAGTTTATAAATATTGTGTCTATTTTCAAGAACCTTGACTCATATTATTCTTTCTATAACAATAAATCTTCTGTTTGAGAAGAATAAATATATTTTGCTAAAATAACAAATCCTTTGGTAGTAACAGAATTTCAGAAAAATTTCGTACTATGAAAAGTTTCGGATTTTGTTTTTTTCAAGTTCCGTTTTTATTCTTTTGAATTTGTTTTACGATGCTTTTGTCTATTTTACTTCTGTCAATATTTCTGAACTGAAAAGATTATTTTTATGCTTTTTCTTATGACATCGAATAAGTTTACTTCCTCATTCTCAATCGTCGTATATGCTTATTTTAATAAAATGTAGTATTTAGTGGACTAGAACTAGATGAAATAATGAATTAGTTTAGTGTTTGATAGATTAATAAAATTTGAATAAGACATTAGAAAATATAAGGTCGTTAGAATTTATATTCTTGAAATGAAGTAAAAATTGACTGAAATTCCCATCAAAATTAGTTTCGAAATTACTTTACTTGTCTGTTTTGGTTGTTTTTTCAATTTATTTTAAAAATATGTAATAATTAAATACTAAACAATTTTGTTCCAAAATTATGGTAAAAAAAGCAGTATTAATTTTTATTAATTTTACTTTAAAAAAGAAGAAAAACTATACAAAATTTAAATCTATCTAATATGACAAAGAATATTTGAAAAATTCAAATTACATCATTTGGTTTCTTCCTCTGAATGAATATGAAGTTATCAGCAAAAAATAAACTCCCCTCATCATTTCTGTTGCTAACTTCATTTTTTAACACTTCTACTTTGCCTATCATTTCTTCGGAAGTAATGTATGTTTGAGCTCATAATATCGCAATTTAATGGAAAGAAGAAAAAGGGATGAGCTTGCTTGAATCTCTAATGATACTTAAATTTAGCTCATAAGGAAGGTAATCTAATAATAATAACCACCCATCTAAGTAACATAAGTGCAAGTTAAAACCCATCATTACTTAACGGATATTTTACAACCTTTGAAGGAAGTTTTAGGTACAGCAATTTCTATTTTTGATGAACTTTACTGAAACCGTTATTAAAACTTATGTCATGATCATTTTCTTGATGATTAAGGAAACAATATCTTCCTTTCCTTCATTTTTTTATCTTACAATGTAGAAGAATTTTAACGAGAATGATGTTTATTTATAAATTACATGCATCACTTTTAGATTAAAATAAAAGGAGATGAGAAATATTATGAATTATTATGAATATCATGGTTATATTGCCTTAAATTACTGCAGAGCTAAAAAATTATTATTATATCTGCACAGTATTATAAATAAAGCTTAATATGAATTTTATGCATTGTTATTCTCCTCTTTTTCAATTTTCAATATATATATATATTGCTATTAAAGTTACATGTTCAACATTATTAAACTGATTACTATTCACTTTAGGATTTTAAAATGGAGAAATATATGACCATATAAATAAAATGATTTTGCTAATTTGTTTTTATTTGTATTTATTAAAAAATGTAAGTGCTTTTAGCAAATATAGAATTCATTTATTTTCGCCAAATCACTACTTTCTTTTACTATTTTTTAAAATGTTAGAACTATATGACATTACTCGAAACACCGAAAGTAGATAATTATTTATACGATATCATTTAAATCAAATAATAAAAATTAATAGGACATGTAAGTAGAAAAAAAAACTATTCTACATGAGAAATAACATCCAAATTTTAAGATGCTGAAAGTGATTAAATAGACTAAAATAATGAATAAAGATCTATCAGTTCTATTAGATTATGATAATCAACAATAGAAAATAAGCTAATTTGAAATTTTATGTTTATTAATCTTTCATAAATAAAATAAATGTTTTTCATATGTTTGTGGTACTAATTCTGATGAATGAATTGTCGTACAAGTTCCAAGTGTTGCAGTTTATGCTTTGAGAAATGAAGAATTACGTATTTGGGGACAAGTTTAAAATTTCTCGAATAATAGTTTCATAATGTTTATGACAAAGGTTTTTGATACTTTTCAAACAATGATTAATATTGAAATTGACGTTTTGTGATTCGGCAAAATACATTAATATGCAAAAAAGAAAATTGCATGAAAAATAGAGTAAGACACATTTTTGTTGCAACTCAGCCACAGTAAATCCCTAAAAGGGGAATGAGAAGGGCATCTTCCCTATCTGATGGGGAATCTAGCTCAGTTGCTATTTGAATGCGGTCGTATGAAGACCATATTAACACCAGTGTTATGATGTGAAACACATTTTATGAAAATTAATTATGAAAATTTTTAATTGTTATTCTAAGATTGTTAATGTTAGGTTGTTAAAAAATATTAAAGACAATAGGATTTATTAATGAATAAAATCACGCAACCAAAACGTAATGCAATAATTTTCTCTAAATCTTTTTTTCAATCAATGCTTGAAGCACCATATGAAAAGAAAATAACAATTTTTAATGAAGTATGTCAATATAATCTAGAATACGAAAATTATTTGGCAGAGGGAGGGAGAGTTATATCGAAAATTGATTTATGCATAAAATCATATCAGAGGTGGAAAAGATCCATCTTAAAAACTAAGTTAAAGTTAAATGCTTACAAATTCTTTTCTGACTCGCTTATGGTAATGAACGTAGATCATATTTAAGCAATTTTAATAGAAGGTTGAAATTTATTGTTTCATTTTTTTTATTATTCGCACAAATGTGCAAATGTTTGTTTTTTATTATTTTTATTATTCGCAAATATAATTTACATGATAATTCCATAATAAAGAAAAAACTGCCTGAATATAATTAGTAGAAAAATAAAATACGTAAGCTACATTCAGTATTTTTTAGGTTTGTCATCAATCATTTGCTTAAAATAAATTTGGAAAATTTATTACAAATATAATGTATGTCTTTCTTTTTTGCAGTTTGTTTTCCTGATTCTCTTTTTACAATTTTTTTATCAGTTTAAAAATTTCTGAGCATTTTAGAATTTGCGATATATTTTACTTAAAAAAATGAAAGTATCTAAATTTTCAAACCAATTTCATTTGGAAACAATCAGGAAAAATGCAATACATTTTGTGCTTTTTTAGAAGATCTGCACTCTTAACATAATCGAGTGGATTTCACTCAGAAGGAGTAAAATTTCAGTCTTACTTTTTGACAAAACTCAACCAATTTTTAAGATAGAAATTCACTCTTTTGAAAGATGTGGGTTAACCACTCCTTTTAAGAGGAGTAACAACATATCGTCTAAAGGGGTAAAGATAGAAAAAAGAGTGAATTTCAATCTTTGATAGACATATTGCTGATTTTTTTATATTGAGAATTTAGTGCAGATATTATGTTTTGAATTCTTTATTTTAAGGATAAATGTTTTTTTGACAATTACAATATAAACATATGATTTATTAAATCAATAATATAACAGTACAATTGAATATGACATTTTATTTGATTTGGATAATTATAGTGGTTTTTAAATTACATACAATATCAAGCAATTTGTTCAGCCATTTATTACACTACTTATATATATTTAGTTTTACGAGTGAGTGTAGCACTCTCAAGAAAAAATCGTCACACTACATATTTTTCAGTTTAGTTTACTCTGAGGCCATAAGTACAAAATTAACCTTTACAAACATTATTAGTACAACAAATTGTAGACAATTTAAAAAATACATAAATATTTTGTGTAAGTAAATATAATTTAAGTTCTTTTGAAAAATTCCTTTATTTAAAGTATATCAAAAAATTTATTTTTGAATTTTGATAATATGTTTTTTTGAAGTCACAGGAGGATAAAGACAAATATTTACAGATTATTCTGTTGAACAAAACTGACTTATGTTTTTGCAAATAAATCTTGTTTTATGATATATTTTCCAAGTGTAGTTTAAACTGAAAACAACTTCAATGAAAATAAGAATGAAGTTAAAAATAAAATGCAAGATTATACAAAAAACATTTATTCAATTTTTAATACAGAAAAAATTAAATAAAAATATGTATACAAAAATTCTTATGTTTATGATATCAAATAAATATTGGAGCTTAATTTTTTGAATTGACAGTTTAATAACACAAAATAAGAATCATATTAAAATACGAATAAAATGATAATATGCATTTTAATGCATGTATTTAGCAAATTTTAGATCTTGATCGATTATAGTAAGAATGTATTGTTTGGATTTAAGTCCCAACAGGACCCTTTTTTTAATTTTTAATGCAGTAAGTATATTATCGTACTTAATATTAAACACATTATAACATTTATATAAAGTATTGAATACTTTTTAACCTTGCGTATTCGACATCAATAAATTACTATTCTCAGGTAAAAATATTTCATATTCAGAGTTCTTGCTTTTGACCATAGCCAAGCAAGTACAGTTGACTACTTTTGAACGCTGTTCTTTTAAGGATCTCTTCACCTAATATTATAAAAAAGCATAACTAATATTTCTATAGTATTTGCAATCTCATTAGTATCTATATAAACTTTAACACTGAAACTGTATAAGAATAATAGTTAAAAAAATAAAGCCTTATTTTTCTGCAAGGAATCTGATATCTATGTAATAATATTCTGTATTAAAATTATATTCAGCCTAAAAAATGTACCATCCTCAATTCTCACATATTTATTCCATGTTATAAGACAGGTTTTTGAACATATGATAATATTCTAGGAGCATATTATGCAGAACATTTACTAAGAGAACAGTCAACTTTTCGATTTTAAATATCAAATTCCAAGTCTATCTGTAATAAAGAGAATAAATATTTATATTAAATTAATAGAACTTTTTATTGCAATTTAAAGCAAAAGTAATTTGTTAAAAAAGGGCATTCTCATTAATTAATTAAATGAAACTTTGTAATTTAAGTTGGTAAATTAATGATTATCTAGCAGTTTTGAATATTCTTATAAGAATGTGGCAAAAATTATAAATTATTCATATACAATGAAGCAAATACAAAATAATTTTGGATTCTTTCTTTGTTATGAAATAAATATAGCTCCTATCATAGGTCAGGTATTTATAAGTTCAGCTTTTTTTAATAAAAAAGTGAAAAATAATTAATACTATTTTTTTACAAAAAATATTTGCACAAATGTAAAATTTTCATATTTTTCTGTGTTTATTTTCAGAAAAATTTATTATTTTTAATCGTGTGTGCTGTCATGTTGATATTTTAATAAGATGAGTGAAATTTGACTTTAAAAATTTAGTTCAAAAATGTGTCATATAACCTTTCAAGAAATCGCTTATAATGGTATAAATAAAAATTGATTTTTTTAACTGTATGTTAATTATTATATTCAAAATTGTTTTTTCATTTCACAAAAGTATTATATAACACCCACAGCGAACAAAAATTTGTATGGTTTTTTTTGAGTAAAGCAATAATTATAATAAAGAATATAGAATATTATTTTTTAATACAGAAGAAATAGCTTGAATGTGTATGTATAGTGAAATACTGATCAAATGAATCTGTAGCACTTGTTATGAGTAAGCTGAATTTAAAAAATATATATCTGCTACATTATTTTGTTCACATTAAAAATAGCAGCGATAGGGAGAATATATACTATACATAACATTCTGTATAAATCTCTCTTTGGAAAAAGGTATATCATTATTTCTTATAAGTAAAAATAATTTTTAATTCATCATGTAATATGAGTATAAATATTTATTTATCTTTTCATGTCTGTTGAACGCTTTGAACTCGATAGCATTTAACTGTAGTCTATTAAGTAAATTTCTAAATATATAGATCAAAAGAAGGAAGCATCATGTATGTTCACTCAAATTATTGTAAATAAAGAACATAGATTATTACTGACGGCAGTCAACAGGTAAATAGTTCGCAAGAGATGCTGTACTAGCTAACAATAAACCTTGATACACAATTCAGCTCATTGTTTCATAAAAATAATCTATTGTATTAGTCATGTAGGAAAACTATTTTTATATAGAAATTACTTTTAGCTCTAACGCAGGTAATTTGAATATTTAATAGCTCTAAGCAAATGTTTTTTCTCCTGAATTTGCGCTCAATAAGTTTGGCTTAAACTTAAACTCAAGGATTGAGCCTATTTAATAGATAATTTGAACTTTTCTCACTAAATCTGAAATCCAGAATTTTGTTGTGGGTTTAATATAAAATTTTACCACTGTGGGTTGGAATGAATAACGGCTGAAATCCATTATAAAGCATTCTAATATCGACCTCTTAAACTGGCATGTAGGAGGTCTTTTCAAGATCAAGGTAAGGAAAGTTATAAGAAGAAATTAGGTAAGGGCCTCATTCACATTTTGCGATGGCGGATAGCCAGAAAACTCCCTAGCACTCACCCCAACAGACATCCATACAGAAGATATACATCATATCGTATTATTATTATTAAAAATAAGCTGAGTTTTTCAAAACGTTTCAAAATAGTTCTGATAAATTTTCTCAATCTGATATGATTGCTAATACATTTGGAAAAATACTTATTTGTGATGACAAGATTTTGTTTTTTCTTAAAATTCAAACTATAATGCTCTATATTCAATGCACTTTATGGTTAGTTAAAAAGACCGTAAATTATACTCTTGTTGTATAGTTAACTACCCAAAGGCCTTTCGATCAAGAAAACAGAGATGGACACTCAAGAAAACAGAGATGTAAAGTTTTGACTCGCATGCCACAGATTTCATTTTAGTTTAAATAAAAAATGCTGATGAATAAATTCAAAAATAATTTAATTTGCAATGCTATTTCTTTTTATTGGAATAAATATGATCACATCTAATTACATCAATGACTTCTTTCGTTTAAAGGAAAGAAATACAGTATGGTACCTTAAAAGTGCTAAGCAATTTTTTTAATGCAAGATAATTTAAGAAAGATAAATGTTGCATTTTATGTTACAAGATATAAAATAGGTGATTAATAATTAATAAATTATTTGATCAAAATGATTATGCATATTAAACTATGTTAAAATTAACATTTGTAAATAAATTAATCTCTGTCTTTTTATAGAAATATTTGTGATACACATTCTTTATTTACTAAATCTTACTATCGGTTTCATATGCCGGAAAAACACAATTACACAAACTCTTGGGAAAATAAAGCACATAGTTTATCGTTACCATGTCTTTTTTAAATTTTGGTTAATGTATATATAAAATAAATTATTGGAGAAAAATTAATTATTTTATCTTCGCAAGAAAAAATCTGTATTGAAAACAGAAAATATAACTACCCACAAAAAATAATTCACTTATAATGTAAAAAGATGATTAAGAATATCAATCGTAAGCATACATCTTGAAAAAATTAAATTAAATAACAATATGATGTTTATTTAATTAAATATTAGTTTTTGAAGTATATGTTATTTATGTTTCTTTCAACTTTTATTATCTTTTTTAATGTAGCAAATATATTCCCATATGAAATATGTTAAATATTATAAGTATAAGTATATTTCTTAGTAATATTTGTTACGTTTAATTAATATAAATATTTTATACAATCTAAGATTTTTATTTAGAATATCTGATAACAAACACACAGCTAATTAATTACATAAAGTTATAAGAAGAAATTAGATAAGGGAAATTAAACTAATGTAAAGTAGATGAAATAAACTAATATAAAATATTACAGAGATAAGCAAACATATATAGCAGTAATAAAATAAATAACATAAAAAATAGATAATGAAAGAGGAAATAATAATCTGTGGTATTTTTCTGTGTAAACAAACTTGGTAAATTAAATTAGTAAGGACGATAAATGTACGTTACTTTAATTTTAAAAGAAAATTTGTTTTTATGTAATTGATTATTTTTCTCATATAATTTCTGATGGAGTCGTATTATTTAGTCTGTAAACAATTAGTTATGTAGGTTGTTGTCACTGCTTCTCCCTTTTGTTAGAGGAATTCCTTTGGGCAACAACTGTTGCATTGACTATCTCTCATAGCAAATAAAAATTTCGATAAATTTACACGCTTCAGAGAATCACATTAATTTCATCTGATCTTACGAAAGAGAGTTATTTTTCTTATTTAGAGTCTGGCAGGTAATAAAAATAAAGTGATGCTATTAAGAAAAGAAGAGGAAAATATATCTAATAAAATTTTAAAACTGCATCGATATAGTATGAATACATACAATTGAAAAAAGGCGGTTAAAACAAATATCTTTCACATTTTTAACATACGTATATTCTTAAATGTACTTTGCTTAGGTAAAATTTTTTATTGAAATTTAATTTTGATTCCCTGTCTAGATCTTACAACATTTTATATTTCATTTTTTATAAAATATAAAATGTTGTAAAATCTAAACATTTTTATAATATTTTAAGAAATTTGAAAATATTTAAAACAAGATTTTACTCTATAATTACTCTATAATCTAAATTATCCTTTACTCTGTTCACCATATAGAATCAAGTCAAATATTATTTATCCTTATTCTAATTAAAATTTTTTAATACTTATGATCAATTATATTTTTAAATGAAATTATGATAAAATTCCATTTTAAAATCTTTTTTGAAAAAATCTTCTTAGAAGTAATTTTATATAAATAATGTACCGTTAAATTTTCTTCATAGCATACAAATATATTCGCTTAATATTTTATAAAAGTGCTTCATTAAATTTTTAATTTTAAGGTTTTTGATTTCTGAATTTTAAGAGAGAAATTTTATAAGCTTATTAAAAAAATAGAGTGTGTATGAAATGTCTGATCAATATTTAGTCAGAAATTGATTATTTATCTAAAGACTTAAAAGAAAATATTTTTTAAATGGTTTTAATTTATATTTCAACAGAACATTCATTTGCATATTATTTATAAATAAACTAAAATTATATTGTTAAAACGCGATTGAGGATAAGCAATATATATTGCTCTGTTTATATTTAAAGAAGAATATACATTTATTTATTTTTGAGAGAGTGCATCAAAGAAATTAGTTCTCAGTTTAAAAAGCAGAATATATAAATAAAGTTTAAAAGAATATATAAATTTGATCTGGTAAGCAAATAATAACTAATGAAAGATAAATCCCTTAAAAGAAACTGCTTTTTGAAAAGAAGTCCTTTTTTGAGAACAGAGAGAATTAAGGAAAGATATAAAATTTATCAGTATTTGCATCAATATATAATCACAGCATTCATAAAATGGATTTTTTGATGAATTCTTTAATCTCCTGTTTTTAATTACTTTTGACATATTAATTTTTGCAGATTAGGAATATGATATATATTTTTTGAATGATTTTATCAAAGTCGTCATTTTATTACTATCGTTAATGATGCGAGTTTTAACTATTTCGTTTATAACTAAACAACTGCATTTTGTATTTGAGAATTTATGAATTGCAGACTGTTGAAATCTCAAAAACCTGTCGAAATTCAAGTTTATATTTGAGAACGTTTTCAACAATTCTTCAAATTTTTTTGCAGTTACATTTATCTCTTAGCTTTATTTTCGTGAGCCTCTGACAATCATTGATTACTTGACATGTATAACAAAAATTAATATACAAATATTGTTTTTGTATTTGTAAATTTATTTGAGTTACAGCTATAGTCTTTCCTAAACTGGATTTAATATAGATGTGGCGTGATTTATCAACTGAATTATGCTATATTAATAATTTTGTATGCCAACCAAACTCAAGATAAATAATATATTTTTAAATATTGAAATTAAGAAAGTTCTTTAATTATTAACTTCTGCTATGACTAAGTTCGTAAATAAATTAAAACTAATAAAATACAAGCACAAATGTTTCTCACTTAAAATGTACACTCAGAACCAATAAAACAACACAATTTTTTTATTTTATCTGTAAAATTTAATGATAATTTAACCTATCAAAACTGATGTTTATTTGCTTTACTACAAATATTAATATTATATGAAAAAGATTATTCAAAACTATAAATGAAAAGAATTAGGAGTATTCATATATCGTAAATGTAAAATTATGAAATTGTAAATTAAGCAAACGATAACTTAAATTTATTTGTCCTTAAATGAAACAGTATAAATTTATTTCATGGATAAAGTCATTTTCATCTTACAAAACAATTTCTAAATAATTATAGACTGTATAACTGAAAAAATTTTAGAATTAGTCAACATAAAAGAAATGAAAACACAATAATTAAAAATAAAAAAGTGAAATATATTCTAAGAATATATACGCTTGTTGGAATATATAAACTTTAAATAAAAAATTACTAAAAATACGAAAGAATGGTGAAAACAAGAACTTCCATTTTCTGTGTTGATTTAAGGCAGTATTTTCACATCTAGAAAATTCGAAAGTCAGTGGAATAAAAAGAGATTTGTAAGTTGTTTTGAATCCCACAAAACAAATAATGAAGATTATTTATTTTTGAAATATATTTTTCTTGTTATGGAATAATATTTTTTGCTCTGCCTGTCTTTCTGCATGTATATCTATTATTAACATGTTGAAAGGGCTCTTGTTATTTTCTTTTTCTCCAAATTAACAAATACATTTTATTAATTTACGAAATTTTAAAATATTACAAGCAATTAAAAATTAACCTATAATAGAGATATTATGGATTAAAAATATTAAAAATATGCTCTATATACATAATCCCTTCTAGATTTCATGGGTCCGCATTATATATGTATATATATATATATATATATATATATATATTCAGTATATTAATGCTCATGTATCGTGTATATTTTAATTAACGCTCAGCAAATACAATGCTCCAATTCAGAGAAACACGATTCCTTTAGAAAAATACCATGTAAAATACAGATTGATTACATGAATACGCAAGGGATAGTAGGGCTACTATTATTATCTGCTTTTACTGATTTCTAGATGCGGATTTGCGTTTGTCTAACATTTGTCTTTATTTCAAAATTTGGAGACTCAAC
Organism: Latrodectus hesperus; assembly: GCA_037975125.1. Classification (NCBI taxonomy): domain Eukaryota; kingdom Metazoa; phylum Arthropoda; class Arachnida; order Araneae; family Theridiidae; genus Latrodectus; species Latrodectus hesperus. Next base: position 3,870,805 of record CM075851.1, on the reverse strand, counting down.
TCAATGTATAGATTATTTTTTGCAAATTTATTAACTAAAATTCTACAAGTTTATTTTCTGTAAGTATATATACACTATAAATTGCCGCATTGAAGAGAACACAAATAGCATAAGGATATTTAGTGAACAAATATATTACACTGAATGAATTTATTTTCAAGTAATAAAATTTGGGCTACATTCAAGTAAATTCAGAATATTAAAAATCCACCTCTAGGAACAATGACAACACTTGTTGCTGTTACTTATGATTATTTGAATAAGCCAAGCTCGCTTACAGACGGTTATGTGAATTTAAGTCAGAAAGGGCGTTTACTGTTTAACCAGAGCTCCATGAAGATGACAGTATGTCTTTGTTTTAAGATTCCTCCGATAGTTTTCACCAGCATAGAGGATCCATCGATCTATGGTGTGTACTCGATGGGTTTTTGGTCCCATTGAAAATAAAATCTAGTCCTTCCGGATGGAAGGCCGATGGCCTAAACACTAGGTTTTACAACACTTGTACACTTGGGTATTATATCAAATTGTGATTAGATAGCATGTACAGATATTGCAATTATTCTACTTCAGTATAATATATTAGTTCTTCGACTGTAATATATTTGCCGTATATTTTAATGAGCCATTCAGCTGGCAAGCATATTTTAGATAATCATCTTTATTTTATTAAATATACACCTGAATTTTTTTTTATGATTCAAGAGAAAATAGGGAAATTTATTTGTCCAAGTTTCGTAAATTCCAAGTTTACAACTATTTATGAGACGTTTTCTGCTGTTGAGAAATCTAGAGAATGTAATGAACAGAATAGCATCTGATCATTTTTCAGTATCAAAGAAAGTTATTATGGTATTACTAATGTGAAATTATGTATTACCTTGAGGAAGCTTATGAATTCATAGACATTCTCATGACGCGAATAAAGTATGGAATGAAAGGCTGTAACAAGCGCGCGTGATATAAATTTAATGACCACTGTATCATATGTCACCAATGTGATAAAAAGAAACTTAACGTATTTCTAGTAGTACATTCCTGTCTGAGATGCAATGTTAAGGAAGAATGGTTGCTAAGTTGCCCATCCTTTCTTCTGCAAATGTCATCAAGCTATTCGTGCAGATATTTTGTGTCTTGCAAAATGTAGGATTTCTTGATCCTTAACTCGTCTCGTGGATGAAAATTAATCAATCAAAGCAAATTAAAAACTTTGCTTTCTTATTGGTGCTGTTGTTCATCAGCATGCTTCCCTGCACCTAGTCCTGGGTTGGGCTTAACCAATTAGATAGAAGCAGCCGGGTGTTGTCTTCGTGACTTTGAAGCAAGGACCAAGTAAAAGTCTCCTAATTCTTGGCCCAGATGTATCATTTCTCTTGCAGGATATTGCGACCAAGCTCAGTTTTATCATGCCGCAGCCGCCTTTACTGGCGTACACGACGGATCTTCGATGAAGCAGGGACTCGAATTCGCTGCCTTTGATAGTGAGAAGGACGTCCAATTCAATCAGGCCACCGCGGCCTTTCTTATTGGTGTATCTGCTAAGATCTAAAACAATGTTTCGTATTACCATTTTAAACTTTAAACCAAATATTTTATATTGTAAAGGAATATCGAATTATACAGGAAGTGTTTATGCAATGCGATACGTCGCAATTCAGGAAAAGTATAATTCCAATTCTGTTAAAGTCAAAAATGTTCTGGTAAGCATTTCTCCTTTTCACATAACGTTTTACAACAAATTAACATTAAACAATGAAAATTGATTTACTATTTTTATTTGAAAAAATTACCAATTTGTGTTAAAGATAAAAATTTCTTCATTCGAAAACCATTTAAATGCCGCTATCACCACATATTTTTCATGAATCTGTTAAAAAATGTAATTATTTGCAGATCACAAAGCATCCACGTCTTATACATTGTAGTGTGTTTTTATGTTGCAATAGTTTTAAAATGCATAAAGTATACACACTATAATTTATTTAAAAATATTTAATATTTTTTGTCATTATTTACCGTTTTTAAAAATAAAATTGCACATAAAATTAAGTTTAGAAATTTATTTTTTAACATTTAGATAATGCATTGAATATTTTTAAACTGTTCTAAGTGTTTTTTAAAAATGTCAGAATGAGTTAAAACGTAATCGTTTTGTACGAATGAAGGGATTAAAAAAATCTTAGAACAGTTTTTAATTTTTGATTTGTACTTTTAAAATTGTTTTTTTTTTAATTAACTATAATCTAAAGTAAACTCCATAGCACGACAGCCCATGTGGGCCAAGGCCTACAGTGCCCATTGCTGTTTTCATGACCTAGGGCCCTGGGGTGCGAAGCATATGTCTCAGTTAGGTGGTCAGCCTTGTTTAGTTCCCAAGCATGCTTGGTACTCAGCTAATCAACGCACGGAAGGGATGAAAGGCTGAGTCAACCTTGCCCAACCCGAGGATCGAACCTCGGACCTGTTTCATAAGAGCGTGAAACGCTGCCACTAAGCCACCGGGCTTCAATTAACATATAATTAACAAAATAAAAAATCTTTTTTTTTATAAATTCTACTTATGACGTTAAATATTAAAACACATAATTCTCTTGTTATTTAAATCATAAGAATGTGCTTAAGATCTAAATCGAAAATTCCGCTTAAAGGCCTTGTCATGATGTCGTTAAATTCTGAATTAAAAAACCATTTTTCTTTTTTATATCTTAACGAAATAAGGAATCAAATTTTAAAATACAGAATTAAAATTTCATGTGCTATCATACATCTCTTTTAAAAATAATGCATTCATTTAATGAAATTTAATATTCTTGGAAGATTAAGCTCCTCATCTGAATTCCTTTCTGATAAATGAGATCAAAATAACGACTTGCATTTTTTCATTTTTTATTGAACAAGAAGATTAAAAATTTGAATAAGCTATCATTTAATGGAAATCTTTTGATTTTCGAAATGATTTTTGTATGAAAATTAATATTTCGCATTACATATTTAAGTAGAATGTAATTTTAAAATCATAATTATATTTTTGTAAATGTTACATTTAAAGACAGCTTTAATTTTTCCTATAATGTTTTAAGTGTTTTGCAAAAGAAGAAGTAAATTTATTGGAGTGTATCCTGTTTTGATATTCCTTATGAAATTTATAAAATTTATAATGTTTATAACATTATTTTAAATTTCTCAAATTCAGATCTAATTTGTATGTTATTAATACACAGTAATTACAGAGTCACTTATATTTACAATAAATCAAAATATTTTATATGAAGCTACTAATATTTCGTCACTAAAATAAATAGGCGAAAACATGATGTTTTGCACTGAAAATTCTGTTGGAAAAACTCGTATCTATTTTGTAAAACATTATATCAGCTGTAAAACAATGCTTTAAAAAATAAAATTACTTTAAGTTTATTTCAAATGCAATAAATACTTCATTTATTTTCAGTGCATTTGATGACAAATAAACTTACTTAAATATTATGTGTATTTCTAAGCAACTTATTGTCGCTGCAGTTACTTACATTTAATATTAAGAAAGAGTAATTTCACATAAAGGCCATTATCTCATGATTGCAAATAACATTCAAACTCTCTGTTCCTTTATCATTCATAATTGAAATCATTATATTACCATTTAAAGCCCGTAAATATAAAATTGAATAACATTATTTAAGTGTCCAATGTGAGTAAGATTCAAGTCCTAGAAGGTAATTTAATTTAAACACATAACAATGCGCCCTCTCTTTCACAGTATCTTAAATGAAAGATAAAATGCATCTTTGTGTGGAATGATAGCAACATCATGATATTAAGAAGATAGTTTATATTTAAAGAAAATGATGTGATATCATAGAAAATACATAAGTAATTATCATTATAAAAATTGATGCCATAATCATTTCTCTCCTATTTAAAAGCAACATTTAGTATTCAGTTTTTCTATTGTTTGCTTATGTTTGTTTGTAGTATATAAAAATAGCATTACTACATGCAAAGTGTTTTATTTAAATATGTAAAATAATTCAAATGGAATTTACTATCTTACGAATGTTGAGTTATTACTGAGTTTAAATGAAATATTTTGTTCAAGTGTTTATAAAATATAAATGATTATTTTTAAGGCTTTGTTAACAAATTATGTTTTTAACTTTAATATCAATTTCATACAAATTTATTAATTGAGTCTCTTAAAATTCTGATTTAAGCAGATCTTTTCTTCAGAATTAAAGTATTGATAATGAATTCAAATCATACTTTAATCTTTATTGAATAGATTTTATAAGTTAAATTAGTTAGGGTTAAGCTATTCCGTTTCAATAAATTCCTGGTTTCAAATTGTTCTATTTTGTTACCTCATTTTTACTACACAATATTGGCAATGATTTTTGACTCTTCAATAAATTTATTCAATAATTCTAAGACAATTATTTCAATAATTCTAAGACAACGTCGAAGAAGTTTTTAAGCAAGTTTTAGGGACAGTACTTTAGTTTAATTATGAGTTTATCAACTTTACATTCTGATCAAATTAGCTTTTACATTCAAAATATAAGAGATAATTTGATCGAGATATACTGTTTTCACAATTTTTTGATTATTATAAACCATAGGTTCCCAAACTTTTTTTTCTCGTGGACCACTTTCGAAGTTTCAATTTTTTCAGTAGACCTCCTGCTGCTACATTTCTACTGTATTTCCAAAACTCCTAAAAATTATCACCCTAAATAGGGGGTGCTAAAAAATAAAAAGTAGCTTATTTTCTTGTGTCATATTTATTAAACTAATACTTGTGGTTATACAAAACTGTAAGCATTTATTATTGCAAACAATCAACAATTGACAAAAAATCAACATTGAACTCTGAAATGTAATGCATGTCATAGTGGTAGAAGAACACGGTATGGTAACCAACGTTTTAAAATTCTGCAGTAGAATACCGGTGGGAATCCCTCAAGAAAAATGAACAAAACTTCATACAATCTTGAGGTCACCTGATATTGATTTTTTTTGATTGCCTAAGAAAACCGTGTTTATTATATTTTAAGTAGATTTGACTTCCACGGACTATTAATTGAAATTGCTGTGTAAATCCAGGCGTCGAGGTATTTTAGTTGGCATTAAGAATACTTTAACTTCTATGTTTGAAATCATTAGAGTGACCTTTCGTCTGATAATGGATTTGAGATGGTTCGAGTTGATATTTGGATTCCTGAAAACCATTTTAAAATTTTTAACTGCTACAGCCCACCTGATAATACTCGGTTAAATTTTGTTAATAACCACTTTTCAAATAAGATGATTTTATGTGGAGACTTCAATTCTCATATTGTGCGATGAAATCATGCAGATACAAACAGTGCAGTAAGAGCTATGATGGACCTCTTGGATTTCAATACCTTAGAATTAATCCATAAAATTCTGACACTCTTTCTTACCTTTACTATAATGGAAACAGTGCTAATTCTGATGTATCTTTAGCTACATTAGCTATTGCAGGTGAAGCTAACAGAGAAGTAATTTATGATCCTGGCTCTGAACAACGTCTTATTTTTACGATACATTCTGTGTTACTGTTCTGTTGTTTTCAGGAATTTAAAGAATTTTAAAAAGATCGATTGAATGTGCTTACCAGGATAGTTTTAGTTTCTTTTTAGCAGTCCAATAAATTATAGAGAAAGAAATTTAGATGCATCCTTGTCACATTTTTGCGAAACGTTTTTTTTTTCAGTGGCCTAACGTTGGCTACCTAGAAGTAAGCAATATAAATACAAACCGTTTTGTAATTATGAACTTAATCCGTTATAAGAAGAATCATCCCCAGACCATTATAAAAATAATAATTCTAAGACTCCAGAAGATTTCAGATATTGGAGAAAGAGCATAGCTATCCAACTTAAGGAAATCACTTTAGCAAAACGTAAGATTTTTAATATTTATATAAATAACATTGACAACCGTAATGATGAAACTAAGTTTTTTAAATTTGTAAATAAACTGAAACATGACAGTCCCCATTTCTTATGGTACCAATTATTCTAAGGGAAAATCTTTGATACATGATAAGGATATTTTAAGGATTATATGAGTTCATATATATATATATATATATATATATATATATATATATATATATATATATATATATATATGCATATAATGCATTGAAAAAATGTTTTGTTGAAAATTATGAAAAGGATGATAAATTCTAGACTAACTTGACTCTTGGAGAGTACTGGTCTTTTGTCTTCTAAACAATCCGCATTCAGACAATACCACTTTACATTCCTACAGGTTTCTTATGTTAGCCAAGCAATTAAAGACTCGTTAGACAAACTTTTAACTGTCTTGACAACTTTTATTGATTTTAATTTAGCTTATGATAAAGTATGGCGACTACGTTATTATTCGGAAATTACAGAACTTGGGAACTTAGGGTGGAGTGAACTGTTTACAGTTTTCCAAGAAAGACTACGGTAGCTCTATTTAGACGACTGATTGGACCTGACTACTTGCAGGACCATCTTGATAAAATTAGAGTGGTGGATTCCCCAAACTGTGTGACTCTAATCAGCCAATGATTTCTGAACATTTAAATAATTGTACCGTACTTTCTCAGTATGAGGACATTGTCAATATGTATTGGAAATCCCGTGAACTAATGGCTTAAGCGCTAATGTTTAGCATTTGCAAAATAAATAAGAAATGTCACACATGGAGGCTGTTCCTCTTAGTAAAATAGGATTACATACATGCAGTGACAGGCCCCTCTAAATCATTTTCTTGTAATCACTCTTAAGCTACTTTGGAGTGTATATAATTGTTAACTGAACCTTTGTTTGTAACTGATCTAATTTTTAATTCAGCAAGAGGATCTCCGAGACCCTATGTAATTAAGTTCATATAAATATCCAACACTGCAATCTACTTCTGTCTCAATTTCATTGGCTCAACAGCTGCTGGTAATTCCATCAGCAACCCCGGAAGCAATGAAGAAACGTTTTTTTAAAGCTTTTTGCCACTCCCAAACGGCTTACCCCAACAGAATTTTCTACAAGTCATTCAATTTTTTTTTTACAAAAAAGGTGTTTTTCATTCTACACGACGAATTATACATTGTTTTCAAAGGTTCATTTAAATTTCACGTCATCAGAATGTGGTTAATGTCAAATGTTGATCCTAGTAATTTGGCTATTTGTCATACAATTAATACTACCACGTAAATTTAAAAATGTTTTTATTTAAATTTTACAGTAAAACTACAATTTTCTGATTATCTTAGAATGTATAGTAATTATACCTTTTAGGTTTTAATTCATAAATTTGCAACCAATTCCTTAAAAGTGATATTGCGTAATAAATACGAAAAAAAGAAAACATGCCTCAAAACTAGCAAATTAAATATTTAGGATATATTAGATATATAATTAGATTAAGTACTTGAAATATTTAAGTTACTAATCGTAATGTACTTGAGTGATTTTCACAGAAATATTGCCATCAAAATTTTCGCAGAAATAGTGCAATCAAAATTTTCGCAGAAATATTGCAATCAAAATTCTATCAAAAATATTGCAATCAAAATTTCTGTGGAAATATTTCAATCAAAATTTTCGTGTAAATATTGCAATCAAAATTTTCGCAGAAATATTGCAATCAAAATTTTTGCAGAAATAGTGCAATCAAAATTTCGTGGAAATATTTCAATCAAAATTTTCACAGAAATATTGCAATCAAAATTTTCGTGTAAATATTGCAATCAAAATCTTCGCAGAAATAGTGCAATCAAAATTTTTGTGAAAATATTGTAATCAAAATTATCCTACATGGAAGAAAATTGTTTTTTCATGTTAATACGAATTCAATTAATTGTAGTAAGAAATAGTTGAATGAATCGTGGTTACTTGCGCAGATATATTGTTTTCTTCAATGTCCAAGTCAAACAAAATTTGTGGAAAAATTACTAGCATAATTTCAGATTATATCAAATTTCTACAAGATACATTGTACTTGTAAATATTTATTGTTTATATATTTATTATAAATGTTTTATTCACTTAAAATCAATTTATTAAGTACTTTATGCTTTTTTATCCCATACGAATGAATTCACAAACGGTTAATTGAAGATATATTACTTATTTCACCATGTTATTATATGTATAACTTAAAAATTAACCTAATAAAAACTACAAAAAATTAAATGCACTATTCCTTTAAATCCCTAATATCATTATCTTTTATTTATTCTTTAATTTCTAACCAAACGTAAAAAAAATTAAAATATAAATGTCATTAGTTATCTAAGATTTGCACTTTTATAAACTAAATTTGCTATAAAGATTACTAAACATTAAAACGCTATATAAAGGTTTCAACTTTTATAAATAATTTAATTATCAACATATTAAAGGATTATAATACATTATATTACAATATATAATAAATTAATGTTTAAAAAACATCTCTGTGTGAAAGTAAATAAAACTCCACGTTCTTTAATATTCTTGGTAATAAAGTGGATCCTTTGGTTATTACTTTGGTTCCTCTCTCTTTTACTTACAATGCAAGTAATTTACGAGATACTTAATAAATGTATCCTAAAGCATTTTAGGATTTTCCGAATTTAAGAGAGACCGCTTCATCCCGTAATTAAGTTTTCGTAACAGCATTGAAAATGCGATGAGAAAAAGTGAAATGAAAATAATTTGGACAGTATAAAGAAGAAAAAATAAAAATGTAAAACAGGGGATTTTTTGCTTGTAATTTACATGGGCAGAAATACTCGAAGTAATTTGTCTGTTGATAGTATTTAAATTTCTTCAGCGTAATTTTTTTTAGAAATAGCAGTAAAATTAATTTACACACGCCTAAAAATTTCATACTAGCGTTCAGAATGAACTAACACCGAAGGATTTGTTATTAATAATACTTTAGGGTAAGAGATAAATTTATTGGTTTTGTTATTGCAATAATTTAAAAACTATGAGGAAAATTTGAAAATACTAATATTTTTTAACCATAAATTGCTCTTTTTTCATAAAATGTTTTCCCAACACATCAAATACATGTAAGGAAAGGAAAGCTAATTAAAATACTATGAATAATAAGTTAATTATAATACTATACAGTAATGTAAGGTACAATATATTTTAATTTTATTTCCATAACGTCTTAATCTGAAATTTGACACTGATTTCGCATGATCTCGTAAATTTATTTCGTAATATGTAGCTAAAAATCAAATGCTTACTTTATTCATTTGTATATTTTTTGAATTATCACAAAAAATGCACAAGAAACAAGAAAATTGATATCTTTTATCGTATTATATATTTATAGATAAAGAAAAATCAAAATGGTTTTATTTTCAGGTAATTTCTTTCTTATATATTACTACTAGTTTCTTAGTGATATTAAGATTTAAATATACCTAATTTTAGAACATCTCTATGTTATCTATTTAACAAATATTCAAAATTAAAAATAATTAAGTTCATGAATGGTATTTATAGTCTCAGAGAGTTACTTGGGTGAAGAAGGAAAACAAGCTTGACGCGCATTTTTAGACAGACATTTTGATTCTGTCATGAAAGAGTAAAATTTATCTGTTTTTGTGATTTCATAAGACATAAATTCTTAATCTATGTAAAATCACAATGAATATTCACATTACAATTTTAATCACATCAATATTTCAAAGAATTTAATTTATAATTGAACTGAAAAAATTTTTATTGAATTTGTCCAGTATTTTTTAACCACATGTAATTGAAAAAAATGCTGACTGCTAAAATATCATTTTTTTATGTTCTATTGAATTCATATTTGAAAGCAAAAACATTTCTCATATAATTTCAAAATTTTTATTAACATTCTTTATTTAATTTATAAATATTTGTAAAACCAAAAAGTATTTCAAAATTGTTAATGTTTTATTAAGCATGTGTAGTGTAAGTTTGTTTGTCCTTTATGTACATTTTATAATAGTGTTTGAAAATTTAATTTTAAAAAACTTATTTTAAATAAAGTTTTTCTAAATTTAGCTTAACTCAAAATATTGGATATTTTACACCAGCCGATATTTCTTTATTATTTCAAAGGATTTTATATCTTTCAGAAATTCAGATGGTATACACACTCAGTAAATTATCTATTATTCATTTATGAGAAATGGTGTAGTGACAGAATAGTACTTTCGGAATGCCAGATCTAGAGTTCGATTCCAGCCACCACTGAACAACGAGAGATCGATTCTGTGTTTCAGCTTTTTCCACATACTTGTGTCAGGAATTTTTACTTACGAGTTTTCCGGGTTTCCTATCTTGCAACGCATGAACACTGATTACAATCTCTGAAATGTCCTACCAGTGTAGTATTTACACCATGGATTTTTAAAATGACATACAATGATGTTGTACAGTCATATTATCCACTAATCAACTATTTTATTAACATTAATACATGGATTATTTTTCGTTTTAGAACGCTGTAGCGAAATTCGTTTAGGGCATAACTTGGCATACATTCATGACAGCAATTCTCCGACAGAAATGCCCAGGATTCGATCCCAGTTTTTGCTTAGTAAAGGAAGCTGAATATTTTTCTTTTACCTTCCGTATGTATTCTGTCAATGTCATTGCGTGGAAGTTTGATGGGATTCTTCCATTAGGACTCACCAGAATGCAGCACACCATCGATGAAAACTTCTTCCGGAACGCTAGTTCATGATGGATATTAAAATAACATAGAACGGACTTGGGACATTGAATTGTTCCCAGCACTGTATTAAATGGTTGTTTTACCTCACATATCACTGAGGAAATCCCTTAAAACATAATATTAGGTTTCATAAGATAGAGTAAAATCATCATTACTATGGATATCAATCAATCAATCAAAACATAGAACGGACTTGGGACGTTGAATTGTCCCCAGAACTGTATTAAATGGTTGCTTTACCTCCCATGTCACTGAGGAAATCCCTCAAACATAATATTAAGTTTCATAAAATAGGTAAAATCATCATTACTATGGATATCAATCAATCACGATGGATATTAAAATAACTTAGAACGGACTTGGGACGTTGAATTGTTCCCAGCACTGTATTAAATGGTTGTTTTACCTCACATATCACTGAGGAAATCCCTTAAAACATAATATAAGGTTTCATAATATAAAGTAAAATCATCATTACTATGGATATCAATCAATCACGATGGATATTAAAATAACTTAGAACGGACTTGGGACGTTGAATTGTTCCCAGCACTGTATTAAATGGTTGTTTTACCTCACATGTCACTGAGGAAATCCCTTAAACATAATAGTAGGTTTCATAAGATAGAGTAAAATCATCATTAAGAAAATTTTAGCTTTAATTTTCATAATTAACTTTAATAATCAAAGTTTGTTAAAGTAATTAATAACTATTCAAAAAATTAATAATAATTTATTTATTTAAATAGTGGAAGTTTATTAGTTATAAAATTGTTTTCTTTCGTTGCAGATGAGATTCTGAGAGAGTAACTACTTTATTACTATTCTCTCTACTTTAAAATATCCATGACGTCCGATAACGTTTCATCTACGTCACATTGCATTGAAACTGCATTGTAAATCTCACTTGTTGGCGAATTTACTGTCTTCTTACAAATCACATTTTTCGAGCGCCAGCAAACAAGGTGAAGCTCTCCATCGAATGTCTCAGAATCGTTACAAATTTGATTTGTTTCTTATATAAGCAGTAAAACATTGATTTAAGAAGCCGTTTTTCATCGATTCAAGCCATTTACAAGTGGATAATAAAACAATAGAAAAAGTAAAATGAGAAAAGGCATGACAAAACATCCACTGGCACAGGTACCGTATAATCCATGAGCCAAATTCTGAGATTGGCGATTTTTTAACAGATTTTTTATGTATCTGGCAACCTTGTTTTTTGTTACGTCATACATATGGAGACCTATAAGAATTATGCAGAAAAGTCTATTTTGGTAACCCTAGTATTTACGTCATCGTGCACGTCACGAAACGTCATCTTGGCAACATTTCTTCATCGCCAAAAAACTCGGAATTAGGAATCATGGATTATACGGCACCTGTGCCCATCCACTTTATGGTTAGTTTAAATCGGCAAGGACAAATTAATTTTTTTAAAATTCTATTAATTAATAGAATTTTAATTTAATAATTGCAATATTTGTAAAAATCTTTTTTGAATTTTAAGACTATTGCCTTGCTTAAACCAAACATTAAAAATTTTCTTTTAATTAATATTGCTGAAATAAGAAAAAAAGAGTATTTTAAAACATAAACTTAAATAAATGTTGAATTTCTTATTTTTTATTATTTTAATAGTTTATGCTTAGAGTCGAATGAGTTGATCATTCAAACTATGTATCGTTTTCCATTTTGGAGCATTTATAATTTACGTAACTCTTTTTATGATGTTTCACCATTTTAAAGAAAATTTTCCTCATTTAATTGGCGGATTTAAATGATATAAATAATTATGAGAAACAGGCAAATTACCTTTGTTTCTTAAATAGTAACTTTCCTTTTGTTAATCATGTGTTTGGAAAAAGGAAAATTTGTTACTAATATTTAATAGCCATGTAAAAAGTTTGATCTTTTAATATACATAATTTTTTTCAACTAAACAATTTTATTAAAATATTAATATGAAACAAAAAAACACATCAATAATTAGCTTTAAGGTAAACTTTTTCATTTACATTATTTAACTCTTTGCAGAATATAAGCAACTAAAGTTGCAAAAATTACATCGCAAAGTCACTTTAATACACATCTGTGGAAATCTCACCCCGTAAAAATATATAAGAAGACACCACGTGATATGATAAAATGTAAGAAGGGTAATTTTTCTTTTTTCACAATTTTATTCTTTCTATTGAAACACTCGTTCTATTAAAAGAGAGAGGGGGGTACATCAGGAGTAAGAACACGTCTCTCGAAGGTCCTGCATCTTGTAATCACGTTCCTTTCGAGCTCCTTATAATGCCAGGGGCTCAGTGATGGTAGTGCACTCTTTCGTTTTATCACTCAGTGTTTTACACGAGGAATCGAAGAAGTGTTTTCCCACGTGATCGGGGAATCAATTCATTTGCGGAAATAGGGGGAACAATTGATGTTGCCAACATAAAAGAAGGAATATTTTCTCTCCTAATTATTATTTTTATTTCATAAGATTACAATATTCTAATTTTTTTTCTTGTTGATAAAACGTCATCCTCTCATAAATATCATTGGAAAACTATCGAATAATTTTAAATATCGTGTAAATGTTTAATTTCTTTTTTTTTTTTGTTATATTACACTGATGTCTTATTTAAAAAATAATATCATAATAAATTATAAAACCATGTATTAATAGTAACTTTTTGTAGCTACTAAAAATATTTTTTAATAATAACAACCGTCATAATTTTTTGGGTATAATTATTTCTCGCCAAAATTTTATTTAAGCCTTGGTTGCTGATATTGTAAAACATTATTAGTTAATGTACAAGACTGAACCTAAAGTGAATTGCCATATACAACTCAATAATTTTAATACTTTAAATTACTGACCCAAGTATTTTACATATTTATGATATATATATATATATATATATATATATATATATATATATATATATATATATATATATATATATATATATATATATATATATATATATATATATATATATATATATATATATATATATATATATATATATTGATTACTATAAATAGTATTTTCACATGTAATCTGACGATGTACAATAAATCCATTGAAACTTTAAAGAAAATGATATTATTATTTTCAAAATTATATTAAAAACTTAAATATTATACCCCACTTGTATTGCCACTAAAATGCGTTTAAAAAGAAATATATGTCATAAAAGTATGAAAGATCATAAAATTTTATGATTAAACATTTAACAATTCCCTTAAAAATATCATTAGTTTGAAAATTTATTATTTAATTAAATTCATCTTTGTGTTATAGAAGTTGAGATAAATTATGATTTTAAGCAAATATAGTTAAATCAAATTATAGATAGTTATATCTATAATTAATAATTATAAATAGTTAATTTCAAATTTCTCATCGATATTTCTTATGTCATCATTTTTTATATCCATAAAATATTAAAATTTATTTTCCTTATTTTATTTTCAATGTTAAATCCCAACTTCATTTTCTGCTGGATTATTCTAGGCACGATATATTACGATGACTTAATGGACAGTTACATGGCTTTCTGTCTTAGGAAAATTTGTGTACACAAGGTCTAAATGCTTTTATTTAGTATTTGATGTTGATATATTACAATAAAATTTAAAATACTGTAAATTTGGCATCGCGAAGAGTGAAGCACCCCATCGCCAAGACCAAAGTATGGAGCCAAAACTGGCAATGCAACAGTTTTCTAACTGTGTGTTTATTGGTTACAATTTTATCACAATTAATACCAGGAACATTTTCTGAATGAATAAGTAGACAAAAAAGATTATTTTTCCATAATTTTAAATGGTATTTTTAGAAAAAAAAATATATGTGTAGAAATTGAATAATTTTTTGGAAATGCAAATAAAAAAATAATCGTGATTTTATATTTATTAGCCAAATAGTTTAAAAAATAAATAAATTTGAATTATGAGAATGAGATGTAAGAAATATTTATATAAACATATTATAACAACCAAATGATTTTTAAGGAAAGCGTTCGCCAAAGGATTTTTAAGAAAAGCGTTCGCTTTGAATAAAAATCAATGCAATATTTAGGCATTAGGTTGTAATTTCTGCATTAGTTGTAATTTCTGCATTAGGCATTAGGTTGTAATTTAGGCATTAGGTTGTAACAGTTGTTTTCTTTTAAAATTGTAATTTTCATATTCTAAATTCAAATTATTAATTCTGAAATTAAGTTGCAAAATTAAGAAATGTTTATGTTAGTGTGCTACAAGTAAATGTTATCAAAAGTGATATTTCAAAATTCAATTAAAATTGATGATGCTCACATTATTGATTTCGCTACATTGATTTGTTAATTTAAAGGAAATGTTATAAAAATGATCAGATATATATATTTGAATATTAAGTAAATATATCACAGAATTTTTTTTTTCAAATTTTACTCTTTTTAATATTTTATAATACATATATTCTCATTAAAACAAATATTCTAACACTTTGTCTTAAAGGATAACTGTAATATATTAATAAAAAAAAATTTCGAAATCGTAATCTCTAAATCAAGTGAAATCGCTTAATTTCGATTGGCGGAAAAATGTTTGCCGCCATTGTTTCCTCTTTCGCCAAGCTATAGGTTAAAATGGGATTTATCGCGAAACTTTTAAATACATACTATCTCATTTAAAATGATAATTGTGATGAATTTACTTTAGCAAATTGCTCATTTTTTCACTCAAATAATGTACCTCATTCTTGAAATTTATTACAGATAAGAAGTGTGGCATGATTTATTTATAGTGAGAAAAATAATAATGACAGTATTTTAAAAATTTTTTACTGTATTCATTCACACATTTTAAGTACAATATTTAAATTTCTATGCATTTAATAATCTTAAGAATTTCAAGCACTTGTTAATGATAAATCACAATAAAATGATTCTTTTGATATTAGGTTTGGAAATATAAATATTGTCATTAAATTAATTTAGAATCTAAAAAACTGCCAGAACATTGAACAATAAAACCATAATGTCTTAATTACTTTAATAATTTAAACATTTTTACAACGCTAGTTTTATAAATTTGAAATATGTTAAAAACAAGCGGGTTTTGCTTTAAAAACTCAGTAATTATGAAATATTAGCTTCAATTATCAACTGAATTAAATTTTTGTTATATTAAAAATATCTGGAAGTTGCTATGATTAGGCGAAAAAATCATCATAACTTGAAAGTATCCTGAAATTATGGAAAAGCGAAAATTTTATCAAAACGTGTATACATGAATTTTCTTAAAAAGCTACTTCAGATTTATAATATTCATCAATGTAGCAAACTTTATGTGCTAATAGAAATTATAAGTTTCGTAAGAAACTATCATTGCATAGATTATGTTAAGCACATATTATCTAGTTCTTTTTTTTATATATAATGCAGAGTCTATTGACAATTTTAATTTATTATAGTACAATACTTATGGAGCCACTAATGAAAACTAATATTAAATCCATCTCTAAATCCTAATTAATACGGAAAAAATAATAACTTCTTATTAAATGAAATGTCATGAACTCTTAGATTTTTAGAAATACAATGTTCGAGCGTGGTCACTCGTAAAATGGACTACATGCTTACAATTTGTCAATTTTATAAGCGATTTAATTATCTTTATATTATAGAATTATAGGAATATAATATCATAATATAAGCTAAAGTAATGTTATAAAAATTTTATACTATATATAAATTAAACTAGGCTTTTTTCAATATCTTCGTAATAAAGACGATCCTTTATTTATTGCTTCTCTTATTTTCTTTCTTAGGCATGCCAAAAGTAATTTACGAGATACCTAATAAATATTTCTTAACGCATTGTAGGATTTTCTAAATTTAAGAGAGGCTGCTTCATTCTGTAATTAAGTTTTCGTAACTGTGCTGAAAATACGACGATAAAAAATATTGCAAGGAAGTAATTTGGATAACACAGAATAAAAATAAATTGAAAGCAATTTTTTTGCAAGTAATGTAGTGTAATATATAAATTCGGTTTCTTAAAAAGTATTAAAATTTATTATATATAATTTTTACTAGTAGAGACATTTAGGTATTTAATTTTTACTAGCAGAGACATTTAGATACTTCAATTTTTATTAGTAGAGACATTTAGGTATTTCAATTTTTATTAGCAGAGACATTTAGGTATTTCAATTTTTATTAGCAGAGACATTTAGGTATTTCTAAAAAATCTATAGTATTTTTTTATTCTACAGATGAATTTAATATATTATGCAAGGTTGTTTTTATTATTAATTAATTTTTGGATTCACTTCATTTTATTATTTCTTAAAGTTAATGTATGATTACATCACAATAATAAATGAAAAGCGATAAAAATTCAACTAATGTGAATTTTCATGAATTGTTCCTTTTTTACATAAATATAACCTTTTGTAATTTATTTTTTCTTGAATTGTTAGCATTAAAAATTTTTCGATAACTCTATTTCTAGATACTTTTGATGTAATAAAATAAATTCCTATTAAATGCCTAGTTTATAGAAAAAAATTACAAAAACTATTTGATTATTAGCTATAATAGGATTATTCACTCTCATAATATGTGTGTTTTTATATTTTTATTTGAGAGAAACTAATGTTAAGATTTCGCAAATAAAATAACTGTTAATGTAACAAAACTGTGAAAATACCTGTGAATGTAACAAAAATATTCATATAGAGAAAAAATCAAGTTTCTTATTTTTTCTGAAAAAAGTTGAAAATAATAATCGGAAAAGGATTCAGCATGACAGACGTTAATTTACATCAATCATTAAAAATCTGTTGAAATGTGATATATATGGGAAATTGACCTCGCATTTTTTCATTTCCACTTCACTATATGCATAGATGTTTCTAGTGAGTTGCATCTGGAAACTAGAATGGAAAATTGCTTAAATTCAAAATTTATTGTTGAATATTGCTTAACCAAGTATGCTTTCACATGAATTATTATACGAGATTTGTCCGGAAAATACGTATAAAAGTTGATTAATAACTTTATTTTACTGTTATTTTACTGCAGTCGCCACCAGGAGGCACTACTGCTGTAACCAAGGAGTGTGCGGCTGCTTATTGAAAGTTACCCTTTCCACCTGCCGTCGGTATAAAGCTCTCTCTGATTGAGGAACAGCACATGAACATTAAGTTTCTTGCAAAGCTGGGCAAGAATGGCCCGAGTTCGACCGGATTTGGCAAAAGGGGGCAGGTGGATGCTTCATAACGACAATGCGCCCGCTCACACGTCGCTCGTTGTGCGTGACTTTTTGGCCCGAAACTCAATCACCATGACAGACCATCCGCCTTATTCACCCTATTTAGCCCATTATGACTTCTTATTCCCTAAATGCAAAATGGTGCTTCGGGGGCGGCACTTGGGAGATGTGGAAGGCATCAAGGCAGAAACGACAAGGCAACTGAACAGCATCACAACTGAAGACTTTCAGCAATGTTATCAAGAGTGGAAACGGCGTTGGCAGAAGTGTATCTCGTTTCAGGGTGAGTACTTTGAAGGAAACCATATTGTAATACCTGAATAATTGTAAAATAAAGTTATTATTCAACTTTTATACGCATTTTACAGACAAACCTCGTATTTATTTTAGCAGGACTTGTATAAGCACAGACAATTAAATACATAAATTTTAATTTATTTAAAATCATTTAAAGTATGAAAGAAAGAAAATGAAACAAATGCAATTTTGTTAAAAATAAGTTTAATAAAAGCAAAGCAATTTTTGCTCTTTAATAATAATTATAAGAAATTAGTTATTTTTAGCTAAGAAATAATCTTCATTTTTGTTTCATAAATTGTATTTAATAATTGTATGTATATTAAATATGTTAAATATTTAATTGCATATGTACATTTTGCAACTATTTTCGCCTCAATTTTCTCCATTCTTTAATCACTATTGTTTTACCCATTATTTCTTATAACTTTTGAGTAATAGTCACATACACGCATAATTGTTAAAGTATTAAAATATTTTTTAATTGCGGAATAGATTATACGTTCCCAATTATTGTCTTATTCATAAGATATTGTTAGTTAAATAGACAATGACACCAAATTAATTTAATTATAATAATGACAGTTTCATCATATCAGTTTCAAAATTAAAAGTGAAAAGGGATTTTTTATGTTAAGCTTCTTTTCATTCATTACTGACGAACAACTATTTTATCAATGAATTTTTTATCATTTCAATAAAAAATGTATGGAAATCAAAACATTCTTTCTTATTGTTTACATTATTCTCATTTATTGATTATATATCTATAAATCTGACATGCCTTCATTTTAAATCATCTAATTTTTAAGGCTTTTAGATCCATTTTCTTTCTTATTGTATTTATTTCTCTGAAATGTTTTTACCAAAAATGAACTGCTTAGGATATTTTCTTGAAATAACATTATGCATCAATGTTAGGTATTTTGAATTTTATGGAATTAGCTGAGAATACTAAATAAATATTTATAAGTTTAATATTGTCTACTAAATTTTTTAATTTTTAAAGCACATAATATTTCCTTATTTAAATATTTTTTTCTTTTAATGTATTTAAAGCAAGTCAACCGAGCTCCGTTGACGTTTTGATCTCCAATATCCAGTTTGTGGATTCTAATGTATCCTTGAGCATCACTATATGTAGTGGTTCGGTGTTCAGCAAAATTGTACTCACAGACCAAATTACCATTCATAAGTACAAAAAAAGACTATAAATAACGATAAACAGACCAAATTCATTTAGCATAGTATTTATATTTAGGTTCGCGAATTTCTGTTGGGTAGAAAAATTGTCAGGCAGTTTATAATGCAGTTTTTGCGATCTCATCTTTATCTCATTTTTAAATCTGGAAAATTAATTCTGTTGTTGCTTATGACACTTGGACAAGCCAAGCTCGCTATGCCTTTGGCTGTGCGAATTAAGTCAATAGAGAGTGTCTTTCGTTTGGATTAGAGCACCACGAAGGTGAAAGTACGACTTTGCTCATTTTAAGGTGCCTCGTGATTTTGAACCACGGTCAGGTGACGAGGCCACACCTGATCTGGCACCCTCCTCTCCACATCCACGCCACACCAGCGGAAGGACTTTGGACGTCACAGATTAACGTGGACACGTCCCCAACCCACGGAGCTCCAGCAACCCGGTGAAGGAGAGTACACCGTGGTCACCCTCCCAACCACTGCTCGTGGCAAATGATGCTTCACGTTGCTGAGCTTATGGGAAGCGGCGTGAAGCTACTGAGCCACTGGAGCTCGGAAAATTAATTCTTATCTAACCATGTTTATATTTACATGAATTCACAATTAAATATTTAACTGAACCTTTAAATTTGTTATATTACAATGAATGATAATAATATATCAACTACAGTAGTTATAGTGTAGTGAGATTGTTGTTAAATTAATTCCTTTTTCACACTTCTTTTTTTTTACTTTTTATTTAAAGAAACTATGAAAAACAGATTAAGAAACATTAAGTAATAAATAGGTAAATATTAGTAGAAGCTTTTTTATGTAACTATTGATTTGCATTTTAGAAATTATAACACTATCGCAGTTTTCAATTTGCTTTAAAATGAACTGCAATAAAACGCTTATTCAGGAATAAGTTTAACTCTCTCTCTCAATTATTAATTAGCATTATTTAAAATACATTTTATCATATATTCCCTATATATATATATATATATATATATATATATATATATATATATATATATATATATATGTATATATATATATTTATTTATTAGGATGTATATATAAATAATAATATACAGCCTAAATTAAAAAATACAATATTAATTTTTTAACAATCAATTATTCTTGAAATACTTAGCTTCCGGTTTTTATAAAAGATTTCTTGTTTTTCAATTATTAATGAAGCTTTTTTTATAAAAGTAGGTATTTTTTCGTAAATAATATTCTTATTAAATTATTTCACTGCATGTTAATAAAGCTCATCCTACCTGTCAGACAGACCATGAACCCAGTTCTGAGAAAATGTATCAAAGGTTTTTTAAATGCCATTTTAAAAGAAAATCGAGACCAATGGCATAGTATGATTGAAAATTTCGAAAGCTATTGCCTCTTATATATTTGTTTTACTCAAATTTTGTCTCTTGTTTCTTCCTTTTCAATTAATTTGTAAACTGAGTTATAAAGATGTTTTAAACAACAATTACATGTACTTCATCAAGCTATATATATATTTATATATATATATATATATATATATTTGCTGCTAACATTTCAAAACATTCAATAATTAATTACTGTGTGGTATTGTCGTTTATGTTCTCTATGGTTAATTTAGAGATTAGTTAAAATTTCGTCTCTAAATCTATTTATAAATAATAACGTGGCAAAGTTTGCTTTAAAATTTATGAATTTTTCTTTTCTAATACACTCTTAGAAAAATCCAGTGGTTTTTCACCACTCAATGAGCGACGGATATTTTGCACTCCATAAAGATACAAAATGAATCCTTTTCTGCTTAATTGGGTAGAGAAGTTCTCTTTCAAATACTCCATCCTCGATTTAAAGCAATTTTCACTCTTTTTTTGACGTGTTTATGGTACAAAGCAAATGTGATGTGCTCTGATTGGTTTAAACCATCATGTGGTTCTATGCTTTCGGTTTAGTTTCGCTAAAAATGGATGAATTTAAGACTTCTTTTTGTATAGGCGATCTATTTGAATTAAAATATATGTATAATGGACAAGAAAGAGCGCAGAAACATTACGGTAAGTCTTTTCTCATTTCTTATAATTAATTGAATGACTAAATCAAATCTTCATATTTGTGATATTTTACCATGATATAAATTTTCCTATTCGAAAGTGTGAATGAATGAATTCAATTGAATTTATATTCATGTAATATTTATAATATTTGAAATTTCTGCTTAGGTGATAATGTTTAATAATATAAAAATGTGTTTGGAAATTTTATTTTTATTTCAAATACAAGTTTCTGCCAAGATTTAATTCATTATCAATTAGATAAATTATAATGAATGTCATATTTAAATTCTCTTGATTTTCGAAACTGCCTCCATATGACTATTAATTTTTTCGTTGATTTAAATATCCACAGTATATATTATAAAAATATTATTTAATATAGTTTAATGTACTGAAGTGAAAGTGCGATATATATGAAATACAATATTTTACTAATGAAATAGAATAAATGTTTTCATAAATAAAATTCGAAGCTTTTTAATTTAAATGTTAATACAATATAAAGCAAATATTAATCTACAGAATATTACTTTACAGTATGTGTTATATTTATTAAAATTTTACTGACAATATGTATTTTATTTATTAAAATTTCACTGACAATATTTATTTTATTTATTAAAATTTCACTGAAAATATGTATTTTATTTATTAAAATTTCAATGTCAATATTTGATTTGATTGTTACTTAGTAAAATCATTCGTTGATAAAACAAAAATAAAATTGTATATGTATTAAAATCTACTATCAATTTGTATAATATTTTAGCATTTCCAACTAAAAATTTTGTCGATGGAAATATTATTTATATTCCTATTTTATGGTTGTCTTTATCATCAGTGAAGAAAAAATAAAAAAACAAAATTAGTAAATGTAAATCTGAAACATGTTATTTTGAAGATAATGAAATGCAATGTAAGGAAGAAATGGCTGATCTGATATATTCTGTATAATGTGTAATCAAAATAAGTTTTATGGAGACTGAGAATATTAACTATTGTTATGACTACATGTATTAATTTCATGTTGCTTGTAAAATGTATTTAAAAGTTTGAAGTAATATTCTATGTTTAATGTAAAAGTGTGGTAACTTAATTAAATGATATGAAAATTTCAATCAATATTTTCAGTTAAATTCTCTAAAAAGTTTGTGGTTCTTAAAGTTGATTTTAAAATAATGAATGTAATTATTATTATTATTCATTAAATGAATATTGCTTGGTAATAAGTTTAAGAAATTTTAATAATGTTTTTAAACTTATTTTGAAATAAAGTTTTTTTTTAGAGCTAAAACCAAATTTTAATTATCTTTATAATAAATTTATAATTCATTTAAAATTTACTGAATTTTTAATTTGAATTTAATTGCTTAAAAAATAAATATCCAGTATTTATAATTCGCTTGACCACAACTAGTTTTTACATGTATGATATTTTCGAGTAAACACAAATGTATATATGTGTGTATTTTTCCTTTCAGATAAAATGATTACAATTTGAAATGCTTTATGAAATTCATCGAGAAAAAATATTTTGAACTTATGAAAAAAATGATTAAAACAAAATAACATTTTGTGGTGTAAAATTTATCATCTATTGTTCTATTCTATAACAGAATTTATGTGCAATTATCTATGTATTATATGTATGTATTATCTATTCTATAACAAAAGAGGCTGCTTTCAATGAAGCATTGGTAGCATAAAACCTGTTTTTTGCATATTTGAGGATGAATTTTAAAATATTTATGAAAGTTTTAAATATTTATATCAACATAATTTTCTAACAATGCTAAAATGAGTTAAGCACACCAAAATTTACAATTCCTTACATAATTTGTATGTATGCATTTTTAATGGTAAAACATGAAACATGCTGTTCATGCATTTCCAAGTTTTTTATTGCATGTGAATAAGATATTTTAAATTATTTTAATGCCAAAAACATTTAGTTAAAATTTTGCAGCGAAAAAAAATTTTTATATAAAAATGGAAGAAAAATCTCATTGTTATTTTGATATTTGTTTAATGATTGCATGATCCAAAAGAAAGTAATTAAAATGTATATTTTACAAAATATGCAGTATTGCTTATGTCTTTTATTATATTGTAGTTTTCTTTCTTGTATTTTTAAAAATCATTTTACTTGCAATGTATTTGAATATTAGTATATGTGATACAAAAGCATAGTTTTAAAATTTTTTTGTTGTAGTTTGTGAAAAAAAAATTATTCATTTAGATTTACCTGTTTTTCAGTTATGGTTAATTGATTCAAAATGCTTTAACATTAAAAATAAAAGTATGTATGCATGTATATATTTTTATTTAATGTTTAAAAATGCATTTTGTAAATTATGACAAGGGCTATATCTATTTCATAACAAGGAAAAAATTCAAAATAATTTTGTATTTTTTTCATTGTATATCAATAATTTATCTTTTGGCCACATTCTTATTAAAAATTTTCAAAAACTACTAGATAGTCATTAATTTACTAACTTAAGTTACTACGTTTTAATTAATTAATTAATGATAATAACATTTTTTAAAAATTATACTTGCTTTAAATTACAATAAAAAGTTCTATTAATTTAATATATATGATTATTTTCTTTATTACAGATAGATTTGGAATTTGATATCCAGACGCTTACTGTGTTTTCTCAATATATATCCTGCCTTCTATGCTCCTAAATCGTATGTTCAAAAACTTGTCCTGTAATATGGAATAATACATGAGAATTCAGGATGATGGTATTTTTTAGGCTGAAGATTATTCCAATATAATTACGTAGATATTTGATTTCTTGCAGCTTTATTTTTTAATAAATAAATCTTTATCTTTTTTGAAGTATTGTTCTTATGAAATTTTTTGGAATTAATGTTTATTTAGACACTATAATGAGAATACAAATATTATTTATTATGTTTTTTCCGAATTAAGTGAAGAGATCAGTGGAAGAAGACGTTTGGTTGGGTCTTATGGCGCAAGGTCCAAAATTGAACATGCTGCGCCAAGAGTATGATATTGTAGATTCTTATTTTATTTATTTATTTTTTTTTGAAGCTGAGATAGCGTCAATATGTAACCAATAATATTGACGCAACCGCTACACAAAAGCTTAAATAAGATACAATTAGTTTTTTCACATTTTTTGACATGAAACATAAGTGATTTAACATAATCACACTTTCGATAGGCTGATTAAAGATTTTCATATTTTTATTAAAAATCCGTCAGTAAAGCTGCTGAAAGTACCAAAAGTATCAAAATTTAATTTTATCGCCAAACATTTCGCCACACATAAAAGGTACCCAATTCTAACCGAATCCAAAATTCATATTATTCTATGTGAACATTAATAGTAGAACTATGATAGATCTATTTTTTCTTCGTTAATTAAAATGATTACGCTGTTGAAACTAATAAAGATTAATCAAAGAAAAAATTCAAATCATAATAAATTAAATGGTTATTAAGATATTGCAAGCTGTTTAATAAAAATACAGTAAATTAGTGATTCATGAATGAAATACTCATAAAAGAATATGAGATTCATCAAATATCTTCATAAAATTTTCGAACATATGGAAATGGTACAAGATTGCAATTTATGTTTTAAAATAACAATGCAAAAATTTAATTCAAACAAAGAAATTGCTTGCAAAATTTTATAATATTGTCTCTGAAATTATCTATCGTTGTTTCTACCCAACTGAGCATAAATATTTTATGGAATCAAGTTATTTGACGCACTTTATTTCTAAGGTATCACATTGTAACACTTTTACTAGAGAATATTTTAAGAATTCTTAACTAAAGATAATGTTGCGGATCAAAGAATATGATGCCTCATGTGTTGTTACAGAAAATTGTTTGTTATAATCAATTAAATCAAATGAGGCTGGAATTTTATTATATTGAATTTCACAGGGAATGGTAAAATGAGCACTGAATGAATGTTTTCGCAAGAGAAAAATAAATTTGAGCTAAATCAGAGCACACATTTTAAGTGAAATGGTAATGCACTACTTTGCTTTATTCTAAAACAATTTAAAAGTTTTGGGAATGGATATAGATAGAAAGGAATGAAAATATAAACGTTTCCTACAATTAAAGAGAAAGCGAGAGAGAGTCTTTCAAGTGAGAGGAAACTCATTTTGCAAATAAAAGATGTAATTTAATTTCAAATCTCAATATAATTGTAAGAAATGTAGAAGGGCTACATACTAACTAATATCATTGAGAAATATACACGTCGGTGAAATCAATTTACACTTTATTACATCCATATTAAGTTTTACCTAAAAGTAAGATATTATTGTATGATAAACTTTTGAACTTACATTCTGTATGTAATAATATTTAATAACACAAATGGTTATATGTCCGAAGAATATGATTTATCTTTAATTGTCAACGAGCAGATTGTTATTAAAGCAATTCTTTATTTGTATAAACAAATTAAATTTTACATTACTTGGTTATTACGAATATTTAAAAATATTGGATATCAGACAAATTTAAAAATTAGTGCCATTGACCAAATATCATTCATTTCTCTCTAATGCAATTACGCTGCATTTTTGTGAATATTTCTCAAACAAAATATACTCGAAATTCCTTATTGAATAATCTATCAGAATTTTGCTTAAAAAAAGTTAAGTAACCTTAAAAAATTGAAACTGATCAATATATTATAGAATAACTTCAACATACGATTTGAATACATCATTATATTAAAAATAAACGATCGTCTCATAAATTACAGTTTTTATTAAAAACAAATGTGTGAGCTTATATACCTTAACAAAGCATCCGCAAATTTATGCAATATTATACGGCATATTATTCGTACAAACATAGGTATGCAAACAAACCCCGAATTGTACCATTTTTTTTAATTTAACGAGTTTGAAATATTCACCCATCATCAAGCACCTCG
The DNA here is from genome assembly GCA_037975125.1 of Latrodectus hesperus. Classification (NCBI taxonomy): domain Eukaryota; kingdom Metazoa; phylum Arthropoda; class Arachnida; order Araneae; family Theridiidae; genus Latrodectus; species Latrodectus hesperus. The sequence goes on along the minus strand of CM075851.1, from coordinate 3,844,329 downwards.
TAATTTGCAATCATGGTCAGTTACAGAGCTCACACTTGAACTGAAACTAACTTCTCCACATCCACGCCACACTAGCGGAAGTATTTTGGATGCCTCAGATTGACTTAGACATGTCCCCAACACATAGTTCAAAGAGCGAAGGCCAACAGTACAATTTGAGAAGTAGATATTGTCATCGGCAAATGATGCTTCACTTTGCTGAAATAAACGGAAAAAGGCAATTTTTCATAGTAAATAGTATTACCGATTCCTAAAGACCATACACAAAATGATTTTGCATTTCGATTTGTTAAGGGGGTAGAAAGTAATTAGGCATACACTCGGAGCATATGGCCCCTTCAAATTCTACTGACCAGAATTGAGGGAGCACAGCTGGAAGTGAAAACTACTTTCAATGATGCCATTTCTTAAACTTTTATTGCATTTTGACTTAAAAGAAAATGTTTACTTCAAAAATTAAAAACAAAAATTTCATAGTATTATTTAGTTTGTTTTATGTTCTTACGTAGGTATAAATCTATTTAGCATTTATTGCTCTATTAATTTTTTGTTAATTTCTGACTTAAGTTTTTATTTGATAGCATATTTTATTTCTGTTTTGCGAGCTCCAGTCTGTACCTTGAGGTTAACGGGATTGGAATACTTTCCTGTCAACAATTGTCTCGTAATTTTGAGCAAAGGATAGAAGATAATGTCAGACTTGACCTGGTCTTCTCCTCTCCACATTTACGCCACACTCACTGAAGGATTATGGATTAAAAGGGACACGGGGTGTTCAATACAGCAATACTACTACAATTTCATCGGATGAAATTCCACATAAAAATATAAATGAATACTGTATTGAAATTGTCAATGTTAAATTATTATTTGAATTTCATCTGCATATATCAGAGAATACAAATTTCCAACAGATTTCTTTTAGTTCTTTCATCGATTTTTTTTAATTTTAAGAATTTTTTTCTTTTTAATGAAAACATGGATTTATATGGCATTGACGAGATAAATATAAAGCATTTTTAGAAAGAAATCTTATTTATATTATTCTTCATATCTCAATTTCATAAAAAAAACTATTTCATTTCATTTAAGGACTTTCAGTGTTAAGAACATGTCGCCTTTTTTTGCAAAAAGAGAAAAAACTACCTCATTTTTTGTGCTGTCGAGTTCACATGTCCAATGTGATATATGATTTATTTACATGTTATAGAAAGTATTAATATTTAACACCGTTTATATATTTTATTCAATGCAACATTGCAAAAATTAAAAAAATATATTGTTTCTAAATAATTCTAGATAATTGTTTCTAGAAAAAAATATTTCAGGTTTCTAGATACTTTTAAATTGGAAATTCAAATATTCAAATATAATCACTTATAAATGTTTATAAGCAATCTATACGCATTTGTCATGTGACAGATATCAAATGTTGCATTTCTGCCTGGTGATAAAATAATTGTATTACTACAACAAGTTTCTGCTGGAGATTAATTTTTACATACTTTTGTAATAAATAGTTCGGTAAAACTTCATTGATTAATTTCAATGTATTATTATTGCAAAAAATATGATCTGAAAACATTTGTAAAAAAATATTTTTACCCTTTTTAATAATTCTGCTGCATTAATTCACATAAAAATGTATTGTTGTTTTTTAACTATGTACTCATACAATGCAATATTGAATTCTTCTAAATTTCTGTTGAATTTTCCAACAATAAATTGCAAGTTATTTTTTAAGCATGGAGAGAAATGGATAACAATAAAAGAAGGATTATTTTTAGTTTTAATTTAATTCGCTTATTATCCATCTTTAAAGTAAACAATTTAAAAGAAACTAATACGTTAAAAATTTGTATTTTTTGATTTTTAAATAAGAGAAAATAATAATTATAATGATACTTCATAATACATTATGGAACAAAACTTTAAAAAAACATATATTTATATTAAGTAGCAATGACAGTGTTAATAAATTGCAATTTGCGAAAAATCATACTGTCTTAAAGAATAACAGGAAAATATTTCTCATTAAATAAAACTCCTATAAAATAATAATTTTGATTCCTCATCTAGTTTACAAATATTATTTAAAGTCAAAATTTTAATTCAATATAGTTACTTAAAAATGAATATTTCCTTAAATAAACATGTCTCTAATTATTTGTGCATTTTGGCGTGTTTTTCTAGAAAAATTTACATGTGAAATAGAATATCGTGGCTGGGTTGCGTTTGAATATTTTGGTAACAGAAATGAAGCTGGCCACTCCGATAGCCTTCGGTGTCTTGATGAATATTTCATGCACACCACTTCACTTCAGATCTGGACAATCAGTCAACTGCCCACGATATGAAAGCAGTCAATAAATATTCCATAACTCCGTATGCCAGTTAAGTGAGTAAAATGAATTATTTATGAACGAGAATGTCTTATACTCATGCCTTTTGCTTCGAAGAGAAATGTTCCATTTTTCACTGTCAGCAGTTGTGTTTCTATAAGAGTTATCTCTCGGTATGGTTGCCTCAAGAATTTGTTACCAAGAATGTCTATAACTTCAACTAGATCTTAAATAGAAATATCCGTTATCATTTTAGATGTAGCTTTAAGTAAAAATATAATAAAACTGATATCAAATTTAAACTACTTTGATAAAGTATTTATACATATGATATAAACAAGAAAAGTAATTCTCTCTCTTACCGTTATGCATAATTCAATAGCATATATTTTGAGACTGATAGAAAATTTAAATTATAATTTCTGAAACAATTTAAATAGCTGTTCCGTTAGTATATCAAAATAAACTTGCTTCAGGGCCTTTAACATTGATTAAAAGTTTTCAGAAAATTCACATACAAACAATAAAAAGATTACTTCAATCAAAATGTTTATATATATATATATATATATATATATATATATATATATATCATGAAATCTGCAAATATGATAAATATTAAATATAAATATAAATATATATGTATATAAATATAAATAAAGACTTTCAATTACATTTTAACTAATAAAATTTTGTTTTATTTATTTGGTATTGCATTTGTATCACATTCATTAATGATTAATTTATAATTGCAATTTAGATATAATGTTTGAATTTAGTTAAAAAGAATTGTAAAAATTTTAAAGTCATCATCCGTTCGTACAAGCTGAAAAAGATTCTCTTATTTCATCACAAATTAAAATGAAAACAGTGAACGTAAAATCATACTATCAACCCATAAACAAGATTTGATAATGACATCTGATAATTTGTTCATTATTAAAAAAATAACGAAAAGATAAATAATATATAACATCCTAATATGGATAATACATTGATAAAGTATTTGAATTACTGAAATAATTTAAATTAATCGAAACGATAAACTAAATGAAACAAATTTGAGAATTCTTTGTTGTTACTAATGACACTTGGACAAGCCAAGCTCGCTATGCCTTGGCTATGCGAATTTAAGTGAATTGGGAGCGTCTTTCGCTTAAATCAGAGCGCCATGAAGGTGAAAGTATGACTTTTGCTCTTCAAATCCTTCACTAGATGGCAGCACCAGCGGATCTACTTCTTTAATTTAGACATTGATCTGAAGGGGAGTAAATTTCTGCAGACCTTGTACCCATGGTAACTTCTCAACGACCGATCACAGGACTTTCGTTTCCACAGATTTAACGAGCACGTATATCGATGTACTCGATGGGTCTTTGGCGGCGTTGGGATTCGATATCCTCACCACTAGGCTACCACAGAATTCTTTAGGTGACTAAAATAAAAACCATTAAATATTGAAACGAAAATACTTTATGTTTAAAAATTTGCCACAAAGCTTATGAGATTCACAAAGTGTACAATGTTTGACCAAAAGAAAAATTTGCTATATTTGTTTCTGAAAAAACGTGTTTCAGTGACTTATAGTAGCAAAAATGTCCGTTGAAATTAACTTCAATACTTTCAATGCATGTATGGGATGCCAAACAAGCTGAATTCCCGGTGTCTTAGAATAAGTTGAGTTAACGTCTGCAATGTATCCAGACATAAATGAAATTGATGTAAATAATCCAATATAATTAAGAGATTTCTGGAATTCCTACTTCTGTGGTTCTCAGATGTAAGTAATTGAAAGAAGATATCGTGTCTATCAGTCCGGGGATCAGTATTTTTATTTTTGAGACTAAATTTATGATGCATTATCTATTTTAGATTTGCTTTCCTAATTCTTCAACTTTGCCTTCCTAATTCCACTACGATCAACTCCCATCTCTTATGTATGTAATTCCACTGCGATCCTTGCAGTGCACTGTATTACAATCCCTGCCTCTTCTGACATCCTCGAGTACAAACATCTCCTGATAGGGTTGTATAATTTTTCAACAAAAGTTGTGTTACAGTGGATTCCAGGAAACTGTGGTGTTGCTGGTAATGAGTTAGCCGACTACCTTGCTAAGCAGGGTACTTCTATCCAACAAACGTCAAGAAATGAAATTCCCCTCAATAACAAACAGCTGCTCATAAAGAACAAGATGAAGACATTGTCTTGAACCAATTGTCAGAGAGACACTCTAACAAGACCTGGTGGAATAATCTTCAATTTATCCCTAAATGGCCTAGACGCAGGGGTGTTGCCGAGTTTCATTTGGCCACCGGGCATGACTGCCTTCTAAAACATCTGTGTAGAACTAAGATAGTCCAAGAACGTTTCTGCAGGCTCTGCGATCTTCGGAAGGAGATGGACGTACACCACCTTCGTCGCTGTCCAGCACTATCCGAAGCTTCCTGATGCGATCGCTACTGGCGTGCTCGAGACATCCTCAGTGCTATATAGACTTTTCTGTGTTCACTTGACAACGTATTCTTTCCGTATCTGTGAGGCAGTTGGCTTTAATAAACGCAGCCATTGAAAGTAAAAAAAAATCTTCAATGATGAATCTCTTGTAATCAATATAGCATTGAGAATAACAACGTCCATCCATAGTTGTGATTGTAATCACGGTACATCAGAATGCATTTCTTTAAAACAAATGATGACTGAAAGACTTCAACCCAATTATGTATGGATCAGATTATCAGCCGAGAGGAGTTTTAATCTAACAATCTAATTATCATGTAATTCAAGGACCATATTTAATTCAGGATGATAATTCAGAATTTGGGATTACTAAAACGATATATATTTTATTAAATCATAAATGAATCGAATCTCAGGGGCACAAATTAGAATACTATGAATTTAAATTTTTGTATTGATTAATTCTAAAATTATAGAAATTGTAGTATTATTCGCACGTAATCATATATATATATATATATATATATATATATATATATATATATATATATATATATATATATATATATATATATATATATATATATATATATATATATATCTCGTTATAAAAATTCGTTTCTAAAATTAATTTTTACCTAATAATAGGGATTCATTCATATTATATGATATTTGAAACTTACATTTTTACTTAATTACAATGTTTTAGAAAAAAGTTTTTATTATAAAAATAGAGATTTTTAACTACTAATGACATCATTAATCTTAAATTAATTTATTAGATTATGCTTAAATTAATGAAGTAATTGTGCACGTCAATGTATATTAGAATCTGCAAACAATGCTTTGACATCTTTTTAACAGATTGTGCATAATTGCGCTACTTTTAAAATAGATTTATTCTATAACTCTTATATGAGTATGCTATATATTATATTAATTCTGGACAAACTCATTAATTTTGTTTTTGAGTGATTTGTTTATCTTTTATTATAATGTTATTCATTAAATTATCTCCTAAGCAAATAAAATAACAGCATCTGCTCTTAAATAAGATAAACATACAAAAAAAGAATTTACTCCCTTACCCAGGAGCAACTGTCATGAACCAAAACAGTAAATGTCGTAAAGAAGTAATAAAACCGTAATGATACAAAAATTCCAGATCGGTCAGACGGAACCATTAACACAACCATAAAAATGCCTTTAACGACTTTTCTGGGCACATATTATTAAGTTGCAGAAGTTTAACAGCTCCAGTTTCAATTAGCAATACTGGAGCAATGACATTTGCTTTTGAAATTCTCATTCTTACACATTAATTTTTCTTGTTACACACAGATTAAAGTTGATTCTATATTCTATTCTATGCTATACTAAGTATTCTATACCAAGGATGGTTCTATATATGATGAGATATAAAAAGATTTGTAGATCTCTGCCACAAAGTTTATACCGTTGAATATTGCTTATAGTATTTCATTCGAGTTTAAATTTCAAATTAATTTTCAATCAATTAAGAGTTTAGATGTTATGTAACTGCTTTTCATATATTTAATTTTGTTTATTGTTTTTTTTTTTACATTTATTTTGCGTTGCTAAATACTCATTTTCTAAAGGTGAGACTAAAAGATGGATTATATATTCAAAATTTGTGCTGTTTTCTAATTCTAGGAATCTTTCTCGATTAGAGAAATGTAATGTTAGAGAACATAATTAAAGCTGGTGTGATGCTAATTTATAAAATGTAATATTTAATATCAGAATAAAATATGGATTTGTTTGTGGGAATCTCATTCTTTGATTACACTTTATTCAAGAGTATTCATTTAATCGAGACCTACAGTTTAAGATTCATTTTGAATCCTTACATACATCTAAACCAAAGGAGCCGTAATTATTCAGATTTAGTTTTGTCTGATCTGGAAATTGAATCAAAACATTATATAGCGAATTTTTTTTTATCATAAACAAGCCTAAAATGTCCTTTGTAAGCTAGAGACTTTGAAAAGATAGTATTAGCTCATAGATCGTGGAAATTACTTTCACGTTTATACTGATGGCATCAAAGGCGACGGCGGTATTTCTTTCATTTAAAATATTAAATAAGTACGTAGAATAAAATAATAAATATTTAAAATGTAATCAAAATTCTTACTGGCTTTCTATTATTATACTGACTTTCTTAGTATTAATTTTAATAACAAGGAAATAAACACAATTTTATTTGTGTAAAATTGTCTATATATATAATAATTTGTTTGATATGAGTTAGTTACTTAAATTTCTTCAATCTTTCTTCTTTAATTCCTTTTAACTTCATATTTTACATTTAAAAAATATATAGAACAATAAATTAGGCCAACTTGAGTTGCGCTTGCAAAACAGTTAATCTTAATTAGTTATTTAAATTTTTGAATTATAAAGCAGCTCGTTTTTAAAAATAAATGATGTGTAAAATATTTTTCATGTTATTTTATATGCAAACTTCATTTAAAATACTAAATAAGTACGTAAAATAAAATAATAAATACTTAAAATGTAATAAAAATAATGTAGAAATTTAACAGGATTATTAGATACATTTTGGCAGCTGATTTTAATTTAAATCACATATCTATACTATATATAAAATAATTAGAATTTAAGCTTTACAAACATAAGAGTTTTTGGGGTGTGCTAATTTATCAATTCATTTTTAAACTATATTGCATTGCAAAATAAAAATGCTTTTAAAATTCTAAAACAATTGTTTTTAATATCGTATTTCGCGCATGTGGATTTGTTTTTTCATAGTTAAAAAATAGGCACTGTGTGTGTAACAACATAGTTACAAATAACCGAAAAAAGTGGCAATATTTCTGTCACTTTTCTGTCAACAGTCAACAGTTAGAATCTCTCAATTGCAAAAATTAATTTAAATTTTCCAGCACTAAACAACAAGGGCATATTATTAATAAGAAAAATTCTATCTCGTTTTAACGATGTAATTTTGTAACAATATTCTGAAATATATATTTAATCATATTTGGAAGCACTTAAATATAATATTTTTTCATCTAAGACGTTTTCTTTAATAGCTAAACAACATTTTAAAATTAACAGTTTAAAATTAACAGCATGTTAAAACGCTTGCATATTCGAATAAAAGATATCATGACATCCCAAAATAAAAGAGTTGGCTTTGTTTATGCAACTATAGCTACTATTTAAATATAAAATTAACTTCACTGAGATATATATTTTAATATGAACATCATATTGTTGCATACATATAATCCGGCAGCGGGAATCGAATCCAGAAACTTTTGAAAGGAGAATTTGGTCGTAAAATAAGTATGACGTGACAAAAACTAATTTTAATTACTAGTCTAACATTATTATTGAAGCAGTAACAATTCCTTCTACACGAGTAACACAACTGCAATATTTGATTCAAAACTATTGTTGAAATTATGAAATACATAGCCAGAAAAATAATACTGAACATGTAAATAATATGAAATGGAGATATTGTTACGAAAATTTTATTATATGTTTTGTAATAAAAAGAACAAAACAAGCTTGCTACATTCACAAAGAAGAAAAATTGGAAAAAAAAATTATCTTTTAAAATTTTATGTTTTTTAGAATTTACATTCCTAATAATTGCATCTTAAAAAAATACAGGATTACTTGTATTAATACTAACGTTACTTTAGAATGTGCAATTATAAATCCGTCCTGATATCTGCAAAGTTTGAAATCTAACTGGTACTTTTCTTAAACAAGGCATAACTTAAACAAAATTTACTCAATAAAAAACTTTCTGAACTCTATATGATCACCCATCTCTATAATAAATACCAAGCTTTTGAAATGGCAAGTGAAGCATTTTAGTTTGAGATCAAAAAAATCTTCAGAAAAAATAAAAATACCAATAAGTTTCCTTAACAAAACTATATCTCATAAAATGTGTTTCTGACAAAAGTTATGATGTAATTTTAATATATTTTGTAGTATTTCTTAAAAATAAAATATTTTAAAATGTAAATGTATTCAAATTTGAAATCTGTTAATTTATTTTAGGATTTTTTTATCTTATATTAATTAAAATTATTCTTTAATTTGTGTGAATAACTATTTCTCATGATTGTTTCAAAATAATTTATTTTTTCTTTTAAAATTTATTAAAATTGTTATTTTAAAATAAATTTTTTTATGATTTTTTATATTTTTATTTTATTTGAAATTTGAATAAAATATTGAGTTTTAATGTGCTATACTATAAATACAAAACAATTTTTTTACGAGCTGAGAACCATTGAAATGGCAGATACTACTTATACTTTCCTTTTTAACGGTATTTATGATAAGCTTTCTGCAGAATTGAACTTTTTGACTTTTATGTTATACACACTAGAAAAAATGTATGAAAGAAAAAAATAATTATACTTCAATTGTTGTTAAAAATATTTTTGTACTTTCTGAATAATTAAAAAAAAATTTATCGATAGTCAATTAAAGATTTTACCCCAATTGTTGCGTCTTATTTTTATTAGTATAACATTTTACAAATTTATGTTTCTTCAAAAATGTAAAGCCTTTATATAAATCTACCAGTTTTTTAAAACAATGACTTCAAATATATTATCTACGAAAAATACACGCACAAGATTAATTTAACAATTAAAAGAATTATTAAAGTGCAATTGATATTATTGATTAGTTTGTTTGTTATGAGAAATGAACAGAGCAATCAAAATCCTTCATGATTACTTTCAGATTTAATTGTTTAAAATTCAATACCTTAAATATATTTATTCCTAATTTTCTTTCTTTTTGCTCTATAAAATATTTTCATATGCCATACAGTTGCAATACAATCTGAAAAAGTAGATCCAGTTGAATATTTGCATTGAATTACTTTCAAAAATTGTTTCCAACAGCCCCGCGACTTGCTTAGGTTGTAATGAAACGAAATGTTAAAATTACAAATAAAAATTTCGTTACTTTTTTATGTTAGTAAATAGTTTTAAGGTACATGAGTTTAAGTAATAGTTTTAAGGTTTTAAGGTAATGATAAGAGCAGAAATTGGACTCTTATATAACAAGTGACTCTTTATCTGGTTAGTACCAAATACGGGCAACATATTTTTATTTTAAACTTAGAATTCAATTTCAGATAAATTATCTAAAATTGTAGGACAATATGTAAATCTTTACCTGTTGGAATTTACAATTTATAAAAAAATATTTATACGCACATTAAATATTTCAATGTTGGAGATTTTGCTCGGTATTATTTTATTATTATTTCTTTTTGAAAGAGTAGTCGAGTGCGTTATTTGGTCGCTCGTGCTTACAATTGTTGCCAGGTTACCTTACGAGCACCAATTATGCTTTTTGAATTAAAGTATGTCATTAAATTTTGTTTACTAACAAAATACGACAGATACAAAGAAAGTTATTTTAATATAAAAGTTCAAATGATAATTTGTTAAAGTTACATTACATTTAGCACGCATATAATTGTACTCATCAAAAACCAGCGTAGTTAAAATATATTACAAGATAGAAAATTTCTGTGAGCCCTCGTTAAATGTCAAATACATTTAGAGAATTCAAACTTAATTTTTGACAAAACAAACAACTGTTGAAAGCTGTTATGTATTTCATCACATGTATGCATCCAAAAAGTAAATTTTAATTAATTTTCTTTATTGCTGCTTATACCTAAAGATCAGAAATAAAGTAAACTGAAAGCTTTTTAAATAATAAAGTAAAAATACTTAAAAATATTCACCCATTGTTCTGAAGAGCAAAGCGAAATTTAATCTACCAATGAGTCTAAGCAGAGTTAAAATAAATTTCTTTTCTTAAATGAAATAAAATAGTGTTTTGTTTTAATGATATATAAATTCATTAAATTAAAGTAAGTATAATTTAGCAGAGAAAATCATAGACAATAAGCATTTATTTCATTTTTAATAAAAAAAGAAACGTGGAGATCAAAGATATATTTAAATCTTAAATTAGCAACCATTATCTAAGTCAAACACTAAAAATGGATGGCCCTCTATGAGCACAGCCATCTTGACCGTCGTGAGAGCCACCCTGTAGGAAAATCCTCCAGGTCCTTCTGTCCTGGCAGCCTTTCCGGCCTTGCTCTGGTCCGTCCGGTTGGCGGGACGGTTCTCGCCTTTGGTTGCCTTGGGTTTTTCAACCCAAGTCCCCTCGGCGATTTTGCGTTCCTTCACCAGTTTCTTTCTCTGTTCACCAGAAAGTCTCTTTTTAAGCTTGATTCTGGTCAGAGAGTCATTCATGCTAGCGATAGCTTCCTGGCTCCCACCAGAAGAAGATGGTTTGGAGGTTATTTCTACCTCCTGTGAAGGATTCATGGCTCCACCTTCACTTATACATTTCTGGTTTCCCTTGTCTTTTTCAGCAAGGTCTTCTTCAGAGGCTTCACCTGCAAATGAGAAAGGTTTGTTATTTTTGTTTTTTCAGCCGTAGAATAATAATAAATTAATAGGCTCAGGTGTTACAACAGTCCATCCAACATTGCCTGAGTTACTGGGCAAGCAAAATATCTCTAAAAGTTCGCCAGGCAACTAGAGGCTCCGTTAACCGACTCAGCGGCTCAGAAAATTTCAAGAATCTGCGAAAAATATTTCCTCTTTAAAACCAGATGTACTACTTTTACCAACTTTCCTAAACTATACAAAAATCGTCGACTGTTTCCCATTCTCATTGGGAACATTTCCTACTCCCCTGAAAACTGTCACATCGCTCAATTTAGAGGGAGGGGATGTCACTTACTACTAACTACCCTATCTAGGGTTGTATGTATTTTCCAGAAAGATTTGTACATCCCAATAAAAGTGGTTAAAACGAAAACGTATATCTTTTTTTGTATAAAACTTAAAAAGCAAAAATTATTAATAAATACCTGTTTTTTGTGTAATAGAAAATGATTGAAGATATTCCTCAGTGTTTTTAGGTTGACTTGGTAAATAATATGAAATTCAAAGAAAAAATGGTATCCACAAATTATGATGTTTCAGTTTTCTTACGCAGTTTAATCAAGAAAGTTGCTTGTCACATTTTCTTGTATATTTATTATTTTCTGTATAATGGAATTTTCTCTTTTTGAATGAGACACAGAAGCTTTTCAAATTTTTATTACAGTAAGATAAAATAATTTTAGTAAAATTACATTTTCTCACATTATATTTTTCTTAACACAAACAAATATTTACTTTATATGAATACATCTATGTAGTAATTAGTGTGGTGTTTATATGAAAATAAAAGGCTTTATTTTTTTTCAATTTTTATAACATTATTTTCAAAAACATTAATTAAAGCTTTTTAATTTATTCATCTTTAAATGTTTTGAGTTTAAACAATTAAACATAACATTAGAAAATTTGCATAACATTATGAATAAATGTGTGTAATGTTCTTGGTTTATACTATATCTGAAAAATAACTTTCACTTTATATTTAAATATTTGGAAAAGTTTTTTAGCCCCAAAAAATTAAATATTTACAAAAAAACATTTTCATTTCTGTATTATTGTATATGAAAATAAAACTATTTAATGTAAAATACATGTAGATAAACTTGCATTAACATTGTTCTGTATTAGAAATTTTAACAGATAATATTTGCTGATTGTGTACTTTCTTAATTATGATATTTCTTATATATTTACATTCTAAAACAATATTATAAAATCATTTGTTGCTTTTACAATTTTTTTCTTTCATATTAAAACCATTATTTAGATATTTTTAAATTTCATAAATATCAAAATATATTCTCTATAGGTCTAAAAATCATTCACGATAACGAACCTTTGCTAGGAATAACGTACTTTTGAAGGAGAGGGTAGGAATGAAACAAGGTGAGAAAAAGCAGTTTCTCATATGTCTACTTCAACTAGAGTAATCGATAAAATCCCCTTTCATTCCATCTGTAACTAAATGGAAACATCTTTAACCACACAAAAAGCCACGTGTGCAATGAATTATCTTCCTTGAAACGAAGTCTTGACGTATATAGGGGATATATGGGAGAAGCTGTTTGAAACAGTCCTGTTTATAGTCGAATACTTGTAAAAATTGTAGAGAAAATAAAGTTAATACCTCATCATTTAGTATTCAACTATCTGTGATAAAAAAGCTTCGTAAGGTTTTAAGGAAAGGAAATAATTAAGTGTAAAATGTTTGAATACTATAGGAGCTATTTATAATTACTGCTGCATAACAAAAAATATAGTAGTATCAATATGATAGAAACAAAATGATACAAAACAAATTTTGCTTATCAAATCATAAAAGATTACAGGAATCCTATAAAAATTTTCAACTTTATAAATATTCTCTTTTTTATATAAGTAAGGTAGAATTTTGGATAGAAAATTTCCAAACAGCTTTTTATTTTAAATTTTAAAAATCTGAAAACAGAAAATTTCAAAAATTGCGTTAATAATTCAAATTTAATATCATTGATTGCATTTAAACTACGTTTTATTTTTTGAAAGAATAATTTTATTTCAGTTTTTGTTATTTTGTATTGTTAACATTAACATTAATAAACAATTTAAGGACTTAACAGATAAATACCTAAATCCGAAGTTAAGTCTGAAAATTTGAATTTAATTATATAGTTCCTTTTTTAAAAATTATCTCAAATGTTTTCAAAATTCAAATGAGTTTTTATGTAAAAAAAATGCAAGTATTATTTTCTATATTGTAAGGTCGTTGAAATGGGAGCCGGCGTACGAAAAAATTTATATAAAATGTGCTAAAACTGTATTATGCTTTCAATATAATGAATATCACAAAGTTATATATCAAGAATAAAAATCGAAAAATATTATCAAAATTGAAAAAGTAATCATCTGGTTAAGATTGTTACATTTAAAAATTTCTTTTATTCGTGTCACCCAATTAGCTGACCGAAAATATTAACGGACCAAATACATACATAAGAGACGGGAGTTGAACCCTGTTCTGTACCATACCGGACCACAAGGACCACAAACCGAAACTTGTGCTTCGCACTCCACTATTTTCCTCGGTTAGAAAAATAGATCAGGCAAGTAGACATTGGCCTACATGGTATGCCGTGCCGCTGATTAAATTTTATTTTTATATATTTCACATTATTACCAAGTTTTACATTCTATAAAAATTGTAAACAAAATATACAAAATTAGTAACATATTGACAATGTGAAAATAAATAAAAAATTTTTCATCATAGAAAATCAAGTGCAAGTAATATATGTTTCTTTGATATATTGCTGAAGCCAAACTAATCTATTTAAAGTTCATACCAATTACAGACATACCCGTTCTGAGCGCAAAAACTATTTTATTGGTAATTTTGTGATTGCTCGAAAGCAATTGATCAGTGTTAAAACTTGCGACGCCAAAATTATAGCATGCCATATAATGGGATTTTAAGTGATAGTTATTCAATTTTTTATTGAAACCAACAAAATTCTGATTGTTGTCTCCTTCCTTTTTGTTCTGCATTGAAAGGGACTTACTTTTTACAAATTTTGCGATTATAATGTTAATAATAATTAAAATTAATTATTACAATTAATATGTAAATTAGCAATACGATTACCAGAATAAGTATTTTAATAAACAATATTCCTAAACTACTGGTGGGGAAGAAACGCAATTACATTTTTGAAAATTAAAATAATTTTAATTTAAGGTTCTTTGTTAATCTTCAAATTAAATATATAAATTTTTTAGTTAAGGATTGATTTTGTACTGACCACAAATATAGATTTATATAAAAGGTAAATAATTCTAAACTACTTTTTGAAGTCTCAATTTTTTTTTAAAAATTTTATTATTTTATGTGTAGGAATTGTTCACGTAAAATACAAAAACAAACAATTAAAAAAAGGAGAAAAATAACATTACATAACTATTAAAATATTAGTTAGAAGCAGAGCATGATTAATGTGTATAGCAAGAACATTACATTCAACGAATGAAGATGAGCTTCTTATTTGTACCCTTCAATAATCATTTCTTTTATAAGTGATTTCTCTTGATATGTAATCACAAAGTTAAAGGATGATTAGAAACAGATATATTAATCACCACACTTGGTGAATTCGAAACCAAGCCCTTATCATGAGCCTGCCGATTGATCAAAGAACATCTAGTTTTATTTCAATTATGGTAGAAATTTATGAAAGACGGAAATTTTTCATAAAGACACATTTATCACTAATATTAACTCCTAATTAAATTTCTATTAGATTTGCAATTAAGAGAACAAGGTTAGTAAATTTACGTAGTTTGTATTACATGTGATTTATATATCTTCTAATCGATACATTTTTAGATACTTTTCCATTATTAATATAAAGCACATTTTAAATATTTATATATTTAGAACACCTACTTGAGATCTAAAACAGAAATTCAGATCTGACCAAATATTGAGTTAATACACATCAACAAAAACAAATAGCATTTTAATAAAATATATCGAAAAAAAATGCATAAGTAAATGAATGTGGATAGTCGAATTAGATTACATTTTCTTTTTACAGCAACAGTAGGGATATTAGACTCCACTAAAATCCATCCTCTCATCGTTCAGAATTAAAATAGATAAATAAAATTGGGATCAATTGTCCTGAAGATAAAACAACATTCTTCCGTGTAAAGTTTCTCTTATTTTATCCCAATGATTAATCAAAAAGAAAGATAAATGCGCTTTTTATCTCTACATGAACATCTATTAGGATGAGCAATCGGAAATTGTCAGACTATTCTTTGATTTATGTATTTTCTGCATGTACAACAAAAATCAAAATTTTATTCAGATAAAACAAAATGTATTTTATTTTATTGATGTTCTCTATTTTTCATTGCAAATCAGTCCAAAATAATTAAAGATATATAATGTTTATTTTTATTATTTTATTAAATTTTCAAAACTGAACCTGAAAGTTTTCAGATTCACTATATCAGTGTTTCCTCGAATCAAAATGACGGTAAATGTTGATAAAAAGAACAGTTCACAAAAATCTTAAAATAGTTCAAACATTTTGTAAAATTTAATTTAAAATATAAGTTGTTATTTTACATTATGGAATTTTAGAATTTGTATGTCTTTCTAACATGGTAAATTATACTACTGATGTTTCAAAATTCTTAAAAAATAAATCTTAATGTTGTTGTTGTTGTGTCCAATCCTTCAGGATCTAGCGGCACCTAGATCAAATCCATGATTCCATGCATCCCAGCAAATTCAAGCACCAGGAGAGGGCTGTTGCGAACATCCTCTAAAGTGAGCCCCAAGCAATCGAAAATATGTTGCGGGGAAGCCGGCAGCAGATGGCACTTGGGACACGTTGGAAAGATTTACGGCCGGATTCAAAGGACATGCATTTCAGGTGCCCACTGAAAAGTCTTGTGATAGCCGTTTGGTCCTGTCTGCCAGCCTCAAAATATAATAAATCTTAATGTAATTTCTGCAAAACATTATTTTGTGCATAATGAATTTTTTTTAATTTCTTTATCCAGAAAATTAGAATTGTATCAAGTTAAAATTAGAATTGTATACCCTGCTGGAAAACCATTGTATTTTCAAAAATTTATAAAATGTTTTACCTGTTTAAAAATAAAAGATATCATTTTTAATGATGCAATGAAAATTTTACATTTATTTTGGTATGTTATGTTTTCTCTTAGCGTATTTATATTTTTACAGCTGGTCCATGTGTCAGTGTCTTTCTGCATTCATCAATAACTCCACCGTATAATTGAAGGGAAGCCATCAAAACTGATTATTTCGAGCTTACATATTTGAAATTATGTATAAATAATATTAAAAACGCAGTACATTTCAATATTAAATTTTTACGACTACTATGTACTGATTTTGCAATAAAAATTTAAAATCTATAGCGTTTTTAAAATACGAATTTTATTATCTGTCGTGTTGTTGCATGTCCCGCATGTAAAGAAATCATAAATATGATTTTCTAATCATATGACTATATCCTTTTTATTTTGGTTCTTAAACAAAAAAAGCAAAAATATGGTAAATGGAAAGTCAGCATCCCGTAAATCTTCACATGAACCTCAGAAGTTTAGGTTTGATTTGAAGAAAAAAATCAGTAATACATTTAAGAACATTTCACAATTTAGAAGGAACATTTGGATGTAACATACTTTTTCAAAATAATTTAAATAAAAATATTGAATACTTCTTGTTCTCTTGAAAATTAACTATTAAAAATATGAACTGTAATTTTGTTGTAGATTTTGCAAGAATGCAAGCTTCTTTAATAATAAAAATAAACTTCAAAGCCATGAATATTCATGAAAAATTTATTTTACATACGTAATTATAAAAGGATAAGTACCCATAAGAAAATTTTTTAATTTTTGATGTAATTGAAAACCATTTACTTAAAAAAATTATCTAATAGCTTAAGTTTCAACTAAATATGTGTAATTATACAGAATAAATTGTATATTTCAATATTTAATCTACCATAATTTTTTGAAAATAAATTCAAATATATTAAATTATACCCCCGATCGAAAATGTTAATGTTTGATTTCAAATTCTTAACTGACAAGCGGATAGATTGTTTTAATTTGTCTGCTTAAACTCAAAAGGATAATGGAAGAGCGAACGGAAGTATATATTGTTGAGGGAGAGAGATAGAAAGAGATCGACATTATATTACTAAAATTACTGAACAATGAAGCATATATAGCTTCAGAATTATTACACAAACGTAGTAAACTTCTTTGTCCAAACATTTAAATTAAGAAAATATAATGTGTAAATAAAATAGTATAAATTCAATTTGTAAAAACAAACCGATATAATTTTCTACCATTTATCGATATCTCTAAATCATTTAAGGAACAATTCAGAGCACAAAATGTTAAAATCTTTCGTGAAGAATGATAACTTATGCATAATAAGCTTGAATTATTTTTTAAATATTATCGTTAATTTAATTAAATAAATTTAAAATCACTGATAAATTTTGATAAACGGGTTTTATATTAGAAAAACACTCAACAGGCCTTTATTATCATTTTTATTTTTGTAATTATTGAAAAAATAATACTTTAAATGTAGCTAAAATTATTTCATATAAGCATGAGTATGTAACCAGTGAGCATTATGGGCTCTGGAAAACATTTTATTATTCGAAAGCATTCCAGACTTTAATAGTTGATTTTATGGTCAATTACCTTCTAATCCTCGTAATTTCCACGCTTCTGAATTTCCCTTTTCTTTTAAACCAAATTCGACTGCTTGTGCATTCAGATTTTATTAAATTTTGCATAAAATTTTTAAAAATATAAAATTTTATTGGTCGTTTCAAGAGATAAAGAAAATACTTGAATATTTGCCATAAATATAAAAACTGATGAGAAATCGATAAACAAATCATGAAAAAAAAAAGAATCAACGGAGAAATATAATGGAAGTTACGATAACTCAAATTTAGGAAAATTTAAAACATTTTCCCTCAAATTTTTGATATTATATAGTATCTCCAGAGCCTTGTGTTTAAGGCTGTGGCTATTATCATGTCTAAAATTTAATCACCATTGAAGCCCATTTCTGTTTCACTAGGTCCTAAATTATTGTTTTCTATCAAAATAAAGTTGATGATTCATAATACTATTAATAAAGACTAATTTGCCCACCCCAAAAGCACTCATACACCCCCAAGCAAGCAGACGTCCACCCCATTTTTCACTTTTGGCACTAAATTCTAAGAATGCATTTCTGTATTGCACTTTCTCCATACCATTCGTCTCCCATCCGATCCAAATATGTTGTTATTACTTTCGTCTGTAAAGATAATCTTTTTCCAGAAATCTGGACTTTCCTGATCGTATTGGTGAAAGACAATCGAAGTTTCCGATTATTGTCACTAACAAAGAATTTTCGTCTCGCTTTACGGCCTTGGAAACCTCCGTTTCTGGATGCATTTCAAACAGTACTTACGGAGAATGCTGCTCCCATGTTCTTCAGTTCTGATGTTCATGTAGGAGCCCTTATTTTGGGATCCTTCTTTAATGAACGTACCAGAAACCGTCTCTCAGATGATGGCAATAGACATGGTCGTCCAATACGAGAACTGTTTTGAACCATTCCAGTGGCAGCAAACTTTGTTATGATTGACTGCACAGTTGAATGTGGTCCAACAACCAGACCAAAAATCTTATTGTACGATTTACCATTTTTACGGAGCTTTAAAATCAATTCTCTTTTGGAAACTCTTGTCTCTTTACTTTTACGACCCATTACAGAATTTTTAGTTTCTAACTACGTTAACATTTCCCTTGTAGAACATTTTAAGTAACTTTCAAGATGATATCAATTAACTACATTAACTACATCTTAAAGGCTAAACCAATCACAAAATACAACTAAAATAAATTTGCATTTCTTTTGGTGTACGAACTTTTTACACCACAAGATGTTGGATTGTTACAGTTTTGTAAACATTTATTCATGTATAAAATTATTTATATGTAAATTTCACATGGAACTAGTAAAAATATGCTCTATTATGTATTTATAATCAATTAAAATGGAATTTATGTTTATAATTTTTATGAATGTATCTCTTAAATCAATTGTCGTACTGTACGAATACTTTTTACACTCACTGTATGTTCAGCGTAAAAGAACTAGTAAAAATTTCTTTTAATTGGTAAACTATAGGTTTTAGAATGAAAAGACTGTTTCATACTATTTATTTTACAGGGTATTTTTCAATGTTGTATTTCAAAAATCGAATATTTAAACATTTGTAAATTAAAAGCAAATTTCAGTAATGCAAAGTGTGACTCATAGAATAAAAAAATGATTTTCCTTTTTTCGAAGAATTATTCCTTATGATCGTTTGAAAAACATTTCATTTAATAACCGCGTGTTTTTAAAGTAATTAATTTAAAATAATTTTTCCTAATTTTCTTTTTATAAGAGATTTAACTAACGATGTCAATTTTAACTCTAATTTTAAAAATTGAAGGAGATAACTTTCTACGAGTTAGAACAAGCACAATGCCGTTGATATCTTTTATTTTTTAATTCACGATTTCTAACCATATTAGTGGGAATTAATATTTATATTTTACAATAAAATTACAAGAACGAACTGGAGAAAATTTAATACCGCCTATTTCAACTATTTATATACAGATTTTTTTAAAGTGTGATGCAAAAAAATCACATTGTGGAATATTCTACTTCGTCAGTTAGTTATTATGCGTTAATTTTTATTTGAATTATATTTTTTGTTAAATTACAAAACTCGGCATTTTACTTTAAAAAGACTTTTTATACTTCCTAAATATTTCTATCGTCAACGCTATTATTTATTTCATTCACTGTGATGTAAATCAGATTTTGGACTGATATATTCCTCAAAAATATTAGAACACATATAAGATTTTCATGTCATATCTACCAGTTTTTTAAAAATGTAATAAAATATATTTTCCATTCAAGTCTTTAACCAATCCGAGTTCGGTTAACAGATGTCTTACAGTATTAACGGGCGGCGAGTGCATTATGCATTGGCTGCTTATTTGACAAAAAAAAAGTATGGGCACTTTTTGTATTAATACTTTCAATAGTAAAATTCTATTTTTTTAAACATGATTCTCTACTCTATTATATTAGTGCTACAAACTGTGTTTAACTGTTTTTTGTACAAACGAAAAGATATTTTAACCTATTTTACTGTGCAAAATATAGGTGCGATTGGATCATAGATATTTTCTGTAAATTAAGTAAAAAGAATGTTTTATAAGGTATATAGTAATATATTAGTGCGATAAAGGTATGAAAGAAAATTAAATAGAAATACTCAAAAATAAGCATTTAATTTTATTTTAATTTCAAAATCAAATAACAAGAATTAAAATCAAATAACAAGGAAAACAGTAAAGGCTAATTTTCAAAGTTAAACACAAAAGTCGACTTTTATTAAAAGTTTTAATAATTAAGATCAATTAAAATGCTTCATTTTAACTAAAAATGTATATTCAAAAATAGATTAGGATTCGATTTACTTATCTTGATTATATTTTATCATACGATTGTTTTATTATGCATTTAAGAATGGAAAGGCAAAGTTCTCATTAATATTAAATTCTTCTAGTTGCATCAGCAAAAATTACAATTTCTTGATAAAGATGTTTATAAATGAGAAAATTCTACAAAACTAGCGAATAGATCATCATTTTACGTGATTATTTTGAATATCGGTAACAAATTAATAACTTTTACAATCAACATCTACCTTGAGGATATAACAAAAATGTATAACAAGGACTTTTCAAAGAAGGATAAAACTGAATTATCACTGAAAATTATAAGATTTTTTTTTTGAAATAAGAATTAAAAAATGTATTATACGAAAATATTTCTTGTATACAATCAGAATAGAAAATACTTATAAGAGATTTGTTTTACTATGGTGTATTTACTATTTTCTTCATAAAATATATGGTTTAATTTTTTGAATAATACTTTCAAAAAGTTACTGTAGAAAGCTTTATGAAAAAAATGTCTCTTAGGGATGTCTTTTTAGTAATTTAAATAAATGATTCTTTTTTGACTTTATATTTCACTTTTGATATGTATAACCTTTTACATTTATTTTCAGTTAACATTCAGTTTTGATGTATACAAACCATGACCAAATAGTTTTATGCATGATATTGTTTGATAACTACATTTTTAAAAGGATTTAGAGATTATGATAGTTTATTATAAAAAAGTTTAAGATATTCATAATATTTTTTTCCTTTTGGAGAAAGCACACACACACAATGTTTCTAACATATACATTCGAACTTAAATAAAATTATGTATTACCTTATAATCAAATTAAAAACTTGTTTCCTATAAATCTGTTGACAATTCAAAAGGCAGCGAAGAGTAACGATAATAATAAGATAATTATTTGGCAGATAATGCTTTATACATACAATAAATGACTGAAACTTAATGCTATATAACATGTACATATTACAAAACCAAAAAATTAGTATTATCCCCACGGTTGAGTGTACCAACCACTCGGCCTAGAATTAAAGATAGTAAGAATATAAACTTAGGTTAGGCTCTCTATGTGGATTCCCCCATCTTTCTAAAATCAATCTGGTGTATCAGCAAGTTTATTTAATGTACCGTCAGGGACTAAATATTTTCAATCGATGACAGATTAAGCTAAAAAAAACAGGCCAAGGGGGTAAGTAAATCTGATATAAAGAGAATTCTTGTATGTTTCGTGTCACGTGTAAACGCGCATTATCCTGCTAGAAAGTTATGTCCCTAATTAATGTCGCAAATTCCTCCAACATGTAACTAGCTATTCAATGCATACTATAATGATGCGAGAGTGAAATCCAATACTCTAGGCACATTAAACCGTGAAACGTCTGCAAATCCTATAGGGCGATGCTTAACTAGGCAACTCAATAGCTTCTCACCGAAATTCTCCAGACTCGAACCTCACGATGGAGATTTTGCTGGCAGAAGTGGACTCAATAGTAAGGACAATGGTGCTCCATTCGATTATTTATAGGCGTTACTCGTTTCATTAATAGCGATGCAAACGCTTATGGAATCGATAATTGAAGGAATGGGCTCTTTAAGTACACTTCACTTAGTTACAACTGACATTATATGGTACTAGTGGAAAAACACAGATGCATAACAGACTGAATTTGCTGTACTACATTCGTTTTTGGCTGAGCTATTGATCATTGTCCTGTTCACATTACCACTTTCATCATGTGCAGTGGTGAAACTGGATGAGTGTGATCGGAAATGTTGATCCACTTTTCTTATATGCATGTTGTGGTCACAAATCCTCATCACAGTTCGGAGTTCCTTGCAACACGATCACCAATTCTGAGGAAGGATGTTTCGCAAATTCTATAAGGCTTGTTCTTTTTCTATCGATATAAGAGACTTATTCAAAGATGATTAATAACCTCTACAAGCCATAATTAAACAGCTTTTCAACTTTCTACAAAATGTCGTATTGAAAAGGATTGTATATTTTCACATTATATAACCCTTGAGGCCTCTTTCATACTAGATGACTTTTATCGTACGATAAAAAGTCTTCTGATATTTTATTGTGAGAAGCTATTAAAAAAACACACAATAGACTGTTTCCCGATAATATATCGTTTCTCAGTGTGAAAGAGAAGAGTCTATTGTGTGATTTTTTAGTAACTTCTTACGATAAAATTCGTCTAGTGTGAAAAAGGCTTGAGGATGTAACTGCAATAAACCTTGACCTTCTGCGATCCTAAAAATATGCTTCTCATGTCCTTTAAGTTCTTGATGTGACTTTCATATGATTTACAGGTTTCTTTTAAAATACTGCATTTTTAATTTCAACAGTGTCGAGGAGAAACCAACGCGTTATGTAAAACAATAAATTTTATAGAATGAAAGTGATTTCATATAATAAATATTATATTTTGTATTTGATATATATTCGAGATGTTACTTTTTATATTCGGTTCAAATAAAAATTAACGCATTGTAGCTAATTGACGCAATAGAATATTTCACATAGTGATTTTTTTCTATCACACTTTAAAAAATATATAAGCAAATAGTTGATATGGGTGCTTGATTTTCTCCCTTTTATTCATGTTATATTAATGTAAAATGTAAGTATTAATTCCTAACAATATATTTAGAAATCGAGAAGGTAAAAAAAGATATCAATGGCATTGTACTTGTTCTAAACTCGTAAAAATTATCTGTTTCAATTTTTAAAATTAGAGTTTAAATTGACATCGTTACTTAAATCTCTAATAAAAATAAAATTAGGAAAAATGTGATTTTAAATTAATTATTTTAAAAACACGCGGGTTTTACATGAAATGTTTTTCAAACGTTCATGAGGAATAATTCTACGCACAAATGAACATTATTTTTATTCTATTAGACACACTTTCCGTTACTAAAATTATATTTTCAATATACAAATGTTGACATATTCGATTATTAATATACAAAATTGAAAAACACCCTGTAAAATAGTTAGTACGAAACAGTCTATTCATTTTAAAACCATTTTCGAGAACCTCGTATCAACTAAAAGAAATTTTTGATGTGGTTGAGTGATCCATCACTGGTATGCCCACAGTTTGCCTGTCATCACGTAAAGTACCATGTAATTTTTTCATTAATATTTTTGAAAATATTTAACTTCGTTTTAGACTTTATTTTCAACAGTGCAATGACATATCGGAACATAATATATACAGTACTCCATTCTACTTGATTGACGGATATATCGATATCAATCTTGAACCCGTAGGATTAATGAGGAAAAATGTGCGAGGCAGATTCAAGATCCTCTTGAACGAAAGATACTATATGTTGAAGTTAGAAGTTTTCGCCATTCTGAAAAGATTTCAAATGAACAATCTTGTGGGTG
Source organism: Latrodectus hesperus (assembly GCA_037975125.1). NCBI lineage: Eukaryota > Metazoa > Arthropoda > Arachnida > Araneae > Theridiidae > Latrodectus > Latrodectus hesperus. Next base: position 3,820,034 of record CM075851.1, on the reverse strand, counting down.
TAGAAATTTAGAAGTAAGGACCAAGCAGGAGATCTTCAAACATGTCTGCTAACCTCTGAGATATCATTTCATAAAAATATAAAATGACTTACTACATTAAAACAAAATGTTACAATCTGTAATTCAAAATATCGGAATTGTATTTCAAAGATATTTTGGAAGTGAACATTTCCTGAATGTATTCTAGTCATGCAGAAATAAATATTCTAGATATTTACATTATTAATAATTATATAAGTAGGTGAAATAATTTTGGTATCAATTTCGATTTTTTCATATTTATTTCAATGAAAACAATATATTATATGCATTATAAGTTGACTAACGAGACTTGCCCAAGACATCAACGCGCTTCTGCCCACCATATTTGCAAGGGAAAAAACTGCACCATCCAATGGATCCAATGCACATGTTAACATCTGGGGAAATGAACAGGCGGACTCCCTTGCCAAGGAGGCTAGATATATCAATCCCCTTCCCACGACTACCACTTGCTTCGATGCAAACGCCGTTGCAAGGCATCAGCTCTGTGGAGGACTTCGGAAAAATTGGTGCCTATCGGAGCTTAATCCTGACCGTGGTATCACCTCTACCATCAGCATAATGCGTGCTGGGCACATGAAGGGTATGAAAATCATGCCCGATGGATCTAGAACATAAGCAGAATGCAGGCATTGGACAGGAGTACCACGGGATCCAAGGCATCTCTGTTGCCTCGGTCCTCTTCAGCATGGACTCCAACTGCTGCCATGACACCCCCTGTACTGAAAAAGCAAAAGATGTGGCCAGGGCAGTGCACCATGCCTATAGTCCCATCTGACTTGTCTTTGTTTTTTCTCTTCGCACTTGTCACACGACAACAACAACATAATTTGACTATAAAAGGAAGTTAAAAAATATGTCTCAGCACTGAACCGTAATATCTTTGGAACCAACTAATTTACACCTTTATATGAATTTTTAATTATGTATTAAAATATTTTCCGAGATTCCATCCTTTTTAAATTTAAAGTATTGTTCATTTAGTACTTTAGAGTTATAGGCAAACTTTAAAAAATAATGAATTCTCAGATATAAGATAATGTTACAAATAATTTCATAATTAGTTTCTATATAAGAGATTTCTTTTCCATAATTTCAGTGGCATCATAATTCTTCGCAAATAATTTCATCTAGAGTATCATTCCGTTATGCATCAAGATTATTAATCGGAAAATTTGATTTATGCTTAATTTGGAATGTAATTCAAATTTGAAGATTTTTCTAAATATTCCAGATATTATATGACTAATATATGTTAGTAGTATGTGAAAATATATGAATAGTAAAAATTTTGTTCTTAGAACACTAAGAAAGTTATATCATTTGACTATATAAAATTACTATTTGCAAACCAAAATTAATATAACGAAATATAACTTATTGTATATTCCTAAATATTCTTCATACAAACTGATGGTGGAATTTGAAACCACAACTTACTGTAAGAAAATTTTGAAACGGAGTATTGTATTACTTGGAATGATCGAAAATGTTATGAAATTTTAACTTTTGGTGACATATCAGCACTGAAGATACTTATTCTTAAACTGAATGATACACGAAAGAGGCCTTTGTCTGAAACTATCATCAAAATAATAAAATACATAAATAGAAAATTTGCAGTAGAAAAATAAATGAAATCTAGTTATCTTAACGATCTTGAAGTTATCTTAACAATATGCCATCAAAAATGAAGTAATGTTTTTTTGATGGTTTTCTTTCAACAGTCATATTTTGTACCAGAGTGACATCCTGTATTCACAATAATCTCCGTTATTTCTATTCAAACTTACATTCATACATATTGGATTTAAAAAAATCTATAATCTGTAGAGAATATTTGATGTGTATGAACAATCATATCATAATGAGAATTGCTTTTTCGAAATATTAAATAATTTTTTCCTATGACCTAAAATGTATCTTCAGAAAATAAAAAAGTTGAATATTCAATATCAAGTGATTTTGGAATAATAGTCAAAAAGTGTCTAAAAGTGAGAAAGGTGGAATCTGTTCAAATTTTCACTAAGATCACAGAGTGCGCAAAAATTTTGAAGAAAATTCCAGTAACCAGAAGATTCATTCCCATGTGGACAATGAAGAGAAATTCTTTCGAAAGTATAGTGTTTCACAATAGAGAGTTTCAAAATGCCCACAAATATTTTTATTTAAGTTAAAATTAGTCTAGAATTAAGAAATCAAGCACAATTTTAGTGGAAGGTTAGATTACTCACTACAATTTAGAATAATATATGAAAATGTTTAAGAACTGTGATTGACAATATTCTAATCAATTTTTCTCGAAATCTTTCTGCGGAATTCTTGACCATTGGAAGATTGAACACTAAGTTAATAGCAGGTTGTTTCATGAATCTGATAATGAAATGGGGAGGAAGAAAAATTATAAAAAAACAAACGAAAATCTTCCATACATTTTTTTAAAAGAAAAGGCAAAAAAAAAGTAAATGAGCAAATGTCAACTGAAAAGTAAAGGATAAAAGACCCGGTTTTATAATCTGAGAATATATATTCTCAGCTATCTGGCTTCGCATTTAATATAAAATTCTTTCCGTTTTATTAAAAAGAACTCGTTTGTTTATTTCATTTGTATAGTATTCTAATGGCTTATCTACACGAAATATTTGTTTGATGCACTTGTCGATTAAAGACATTTTGTCGATTAGCCTGGCTAATTAGAGAAGAACATACACACTAAAAATTTATCCTAAACCACTATTAACACACTCATGTTTAAAGGTAAATCGAACCTTAAAAATCTTGGTCTTGAGAGCGATAACCAATCAGCAATCATTTGGTTTTATTTTTAAAAATCAACTTCTATAATTTTAGATTTTTAAAAATACATTCGAAGAAATAATTAGAAAGTAAATAACTAAATAGCATTTATCAATATTTATTAAACATTTTATAGGAGATACGACTTATAGGAACAACCGATAAATATATATAGGTATCGAAATGCCAACATTTAGAGGAAAGAAACAAACAGAGGGTGCTAATTCTTTTAATGAAACTGTCATTTTTAAATGCTCATTATTTTTAAGTTATATATATATATATATATATATATATATATATATATATATATATATATATATATATATATATATATATATATATATATATATATATATATATATATATGTATATATATATATATATTTATATATATATATATATATATATATATATATATATATATATATATTATATATATATATATATGTATATGTATATATATATATATATATATATATATATATATATATATATATATATATATATATATATATATATATATATATATATATATATATATATATACTCGGAAAAAACAATCTTTTTTTTAGAAATTTAATGTATTACTAAATTTATTTTTCAAACAAACGAGTGAGGCAAATATTATTATATAAGCAAAGCAAGTAACTATCAATTGATATCAAAAGCTAAAGTTGAATCCTTTATGATCTTCACTACAAATGTTTTTATTTTTTTTTATAAATGTATATGTATGCGTAGAAATGTAAACGAGGAAAACTGCTCATCTCTTTCTTTCTAGGTATGCATAATATGCCTGTAAAATATTCTCTAACAACTTTATAGTCTTTACATTTAATAACAGTTTAAACAGGTTTTAACTAGAATAAATTTATGTTAATTTCTTATTTTGGCTATCATCTCAGAATATGATGATGATAAGATGAAGAAACTTCCAAAATGGGGATGTGTTGTAATTTACAAACAGACGCACAAGTTTTAAGGTATTTTATCAATTCAAACGTTACCCTGTTTTCATATATCAAAGTGAGGGGAAGTAAACGTCATATGTATTGTTAATCAATCTTTTTTCGTTTGCAAAGAAATTTAAGAGATCAAGAAAAAAATTCTGTAATATTAAAATTTTAATTAATCTATATGGAAGATTAGTGTTGCTCATATTGTTGTCTCATAATGATAGTCTTTATTGCTCACATTGATGGCTATTCAGCAATATTTATTCTCGGAATTTCCTAATGAAATTCAACATCAAGCGATAGATAATCTGACATTCTCCAAATAAATACAGTCATAAGTTATATGATAGTGTTGAACATTAGATGACACTTTTTGAAATAAATATGAGGCTGATATGCGTTTTTCCATGAAATCCGGCGTCAATGAGTTGATTCATAGCTTTTCGTAAATCAATTTCTACTTCCATTTCTTTCTATGCCATTAATAGACCGTACTATGTATAAATATGCCAAATTTAAATGCCTATCAAATAAATTTAAATACAGAAAAAAAATCATGCACTTAATAACAACAAGTAAATTTCCATTAATTATGCACAATTTTCCGGGCACTTTGGAGCAAAGACTTCATTTATGTCATAAAATGTACTTAGGAATAATTATTCATGAATTCTTGAACTTAAAATTGAACTTTAAATTCATCGGTATTGGGAAATACTGAGTTCTCTTGTTAAATGAATACTGAATGCGTTCAAACCATTACGTACTCTCATTTATGTACATACTTTACGTGTTTATGCAGTCAGAGTTGAAAATGCTTGGTTTCGAAAATTCATCCTGAAACCATTTGAAAACAGCAACTAGATATATTAAGTGTTTCTTTGTAGATCAGATTTGCACAAATATATCGAAATACATAATACGTAAAACTTTATGAAATGGCAAGGATCTTTGCAATATATTGCACACATACATAGCGAATAGTTGCTGTCACTAAAAATATGAAGGATCCAGAAGAACTGATACTCGTGAATGCTTTTGATGTAAAAATCATGTGACAAAGGTTTTTGGAAGACTTATTGATAACCGTTAAATATTGATGACATCTCGATCTTGAAATCCGCAGAAATTGCAAAATGTATTGTTTTCACATTCAAGCTTTTAATCAATCATTTATGAATTTGTTATCTTTTCGTCTATATAATTCATGATGATTTGGTTGTTTGATTTTTAAATTCAACATTAGTTTCAAAATTGTTACATTCATAGTTTCTTAAAGATTCTCTTAATATCATCTTTCGTTGATCAATTAAAATGCTCATTTCAGCTCATTTTAAATTTTGTTACTTAATTTTACAGCAATAAATATAGATCTTATAGTTTTGGTGAACTGTCATTTTATTTTTAAGGGTAAACAAATACATCCTGCTAAATTGATTGTTTTCATAATACAATATCCGTCATTTTGTAACATCTAATAATTCCTTATACTGAACCCTTATCATTTATTTTTCATAGACAAAATAATTTTAAGGTCATGTATCTTGAGCTTTTACTTTGAAAATCTTATTAATGAAATTTTACGATTAAAGTGTTCTTCGGATACTTTTTACTAAATTTGTTCACTTTATTTTCATATCTTATTTATTTCATTTTTATGCTGTTTTTATTTATTTGATGAAATAATGATATATTATGAATTAATTAAAATACAATTTAGAAAATAAAAAGACATGAGGGAATAAATTATTATTATGCTAAGAATGTATTTCATGAATAAGTGATTAATCTGTGTTTATATATTTGATATGTGAAATGGGATAAATTATTTAATATTTATCACTTTACCCATAATATTATAAAACCCACATCGCGTAAGGTCGAACCTCTTAATTCCCGATCATTTTGTAAAAAAATAAAAACTTATTTCGAAAAAATGACTATTTTCAAGTAATTTTTAAACATTTAAAATATTCTGATGAATAGAATAAAATTTACCATTCAATTTACAATTTTTAATTTAAAAATTTAAATAACTATA